>JAPDVU010000001.1:90999037-91584021 GCA_026230045.1 Corynorhinus townsendii | reverse complement strand
TTTTTGCCCCATGGCCACACTACAAATAACAAAGGCCATAGAATAATTCCAATTCCTGGCTCACAAATGTTTAGATTTATGTCCTAGCCAAGTTAGTTTTACATTCAAAAGAAAAATGACTATTCTTTCCCATTCGGAGCCTGAGTGTATGCCAGCACTGGAGTTTGGCTTGCAGACACCTGTTGTTTAATGATGTGCGCTTGCCTGCGGCCCCAAGGTCCTCACACTCCATTTGTGTAAGTTCCTGGCCATTTCCACCACTGATCAGGTCAATTTCAAGAGAGAGCCTGTTGAACCTGAAACTATCATCCTTAATGGTCCAGCTAAGTGGTTCCCATTAGAAAGGAAGCCATGTACATGGAAGTAACTTGTAAAACAATGTCACGCATTAACGTGGGAAAATTCTGCCTACGCAGATTGGTGACCTTCCTGTTGTGGCAAGAAAGATAATTTCAGTTGGTGTCTTCCTCCTCCATCCTGGCCCATAGGAAACAACCTCATGCTCTTCTTTAAAATGAGCATATGTGACTTAGAGTGAAATATTGTGCTGACCACACGCAACAAAAATTATTGGAGGAATTTATGAAAACATCAAAAGGATGTGAATCTGTTGAACACCTTTTCAAATTTCATATATGATGACAGATTTTAAGCTCCATGAGAGGAGGGACCAAGAATGTTGTGTGAACCACTATAGACCCAGGACTTAGGACAGTGCCTGGAATATAGCGGATCAACAAATGCCTGTTGTATAAATGAATGAGTGATAATGCGTTTGAAATTTCCTATTCACCTGACATAAATGATCACTAAATTTTGGAGAATGTTAAACACTGTCAATTTAATGTTACATTTTAAAATGCTGAGTCCCTTTCTCTGTTAGATATGAAAAACAGAATTGAATTATATGCATATTTACATTGCAATTTATTTTCAACAGAGCAACCTTTATCTCAACCCATTTCCCACTTTACCAGTGATAAAGAACCTAAGTGATATGATCCCTTTCTCAAATGGGCACACAGACAGTTAGAGCCAATTTCATTGCACAGGAAAGTCATCAAGAATGACAGGCACGGCTGCACTGAGTGTGTGTCGGGAGGTGTGTTCACATAAATGTTGAGCCTTTCGGTATTCAGAGAGAGAAAGAGGCGGGGAAGGGGAGAGAAGAGGGACAGAGGGAGTGGAGAGAGAAGACACATGTTTTCACGTTTCTGTATTTATTAGCTTTATAATTGCTTCCATGTCTTTCTGCTTTGTCAGAGCGAGCATTTCCAGATTGTGATCTGTCTGTGCCCTCCCTGAAGGAGGCGGCCACTGTGCTGCATGGCAGGAGCAGCTGGTTCTCTTCTCCATGAACAGCAAGCTTCCCACACTGTTAAGGAATTGGCCCAATGTGGTTCACAGCACCCGAGACCTTGCCAACGTTACAGGGTATCAGCACCAAACTCTGATCCTTGGCCACCCATCAAAACCCTGCCTCTGAACTGAGCTCCCCAAACCATGTATGGTTAGAGTCATGGCTGAGTTTTCTCAGGCCCGTTGCTCTTAACGCATTCTCTTCTAGTGTAGGATGGATTTTATAGTGTATAATGAGAGGAACAGTGTCAGAACACTAATCCTAAAGGGCTAATAAGAAATGCTGGAAGATAGAAGTGTGGTTCAGGAAGCCCTGGCCATTTGGATAATGGTGTGTGGCCTTAGAAACTGCCCATTCCCTGTACTTGAAGGTGACCTAGCAGAATGTGCTTATAGACAGGGACACTTTGGAGACCATAGACCTTCCTGGTTAAAGGAGATGCCTCCTCCTTTCACATTGATGACTTTTACTCCATGAATCTGCACCTGGAAACTGAAGGCCTGGGGAACGAAGGAGAAACGCCAGAGGTCACACTTATATACCCTTTTCTGGCTTTCTTGTGACTTCAGGGAGACTGGATTTCAAAGTTGTAAGTTTTGGCCCCAGATATTGCAACTGCACTGCTGGTCTTGGACAGATGCTGTCCCCGCTCCTCCAATTCCCACCCTACACAGACCAGGAGCCTGCTTCCAGGTCCATAGATCAGTTATTAACTTCCTGCCAGCAATTTCAGACTCTAAAATAACTTCCTGTATTTGTGTCCAAAATAATAAGTTTCCTGAAGACAGGAAAAATTACATTTTGTAAGCCACTGCACTTGACCATCCTCAATACTTGATATGTACAAATCAAGCTGTAACCGATCTGCTGCGAGAGACAATGTTTTTTCTCCATGACTGCTTGCTCCCCAGAGGGCCATTCCTCCTGACTTCAAATGAGCAAATCCAAGAGAAGAAGGGAAAAGGAGGCTCCACTCCCACCACCAGGTTATGGAGTCAGGAAGATTTTGCAATACTACCTATGACAGGATTACTTTCTGAAGACATTTCAATGAGCACGAAATCAGTGGCTTAGTGCAGTCACTGTTTGAAGGGTACAGCTGGTTGCATATTGGCACAGAGAGTCAATTGATTTTACCATTAGGTTTTCTGACTTTGTCTAACAGGCAATTTCTGAACATCATAAAAGCCTTCTTAATTTGGCTCCGTATTGTGTAAAGCAGATGTCCTTGGTTACTAAACTGATTAGTAAGTGGTTTATATTATTCTAATGGTTGCCATCGTTATTACAAAAAAAAAAAAGAAGAAAAGAGAATAGTTGGGTAAGGCTGCAAAGCAAGCCTTTTTTGCTCAGTACTAGGGACAACAGGATGTCACATTCAGAAAGGACCCATGTATACAGCCTTGGACTGACTGCAAAGATCCATTTACCAAAAACACTGCTCCTCATGCTCAACAGTGCCGTGCGTTTCAAAAATGGATGTTCCATTCACTGGCTTCGTAACAACTATAATGGAAGGCAGGACAGAAGCCAGAGGCAGTATCTAGAGATGCCTGAACTGCCAGGAGCATCTCACCTGGATCTGAAGTGCACCGGGCCTTTACAACTCCTCACACTCTGCCATCCTTCTAGGCTATTGTTATCTGGCAAATACAACAGAATAACACCCCCCGCCCCCGGTCCCCCGCCCCCTGCCCCCGCCCCCCCGCCCATCAGTCTGTATGAGCCCTTCCTGGCAGAGTCGACTTCCTTAGTAAAAAGCATAATAGTTTCCATGGAAATCATAAAATATTTACTCTCCTCTGTTATCAGAGCATTTCTCTTAGCATGCTGGGCGTGATGTACTCAGAATAAGACCTCCCGAAAAACAGTGCCTGTAAAAAGTCCAGTGGGGGCAACCCTTCATTTAGAGATAGACACATGGCACAACCATTTCCCCCCAAGTGGAAGGACAGACACTCTCTCACCACCGGCACATGTTCCTCACACACTAAACAAAGTCTGTAACTTGTGCTTATTTTCATGATGATTTGGCTAATGTCTGTCTCCTCTACTGGATCATAAGCTCTATGAGACTGTGAACCAGCTTTGTTTTTGTTGATTAGTGTGCCAAGCATTACATAGAGCCTGTCACTGTATTAAGGTCTTAAATATTTGTTGAGGAAGGAAGGAAGAAGAAAGAAGAGGGGGAGGAGAGTCAGAGAGGAAGGGAATAAGGGAAAGAGGCTTAATGGTTTACACTGGAACAGTTTGCCTAATTTCTTTCATGCAAATAGTCCTGGCCTACAAATACTCAGACATCTTACATGACCTCTATGTTCACAAGCCCACAGAGTGTGGCTAGCCTGAGAAAACACTGAGCTAGCTAGGTCTTTAAAATTTATTACCAACCATGTAATTGGACCCATCAAGGGAGAAATTGGTTTTCTATGCCTGGAAATTGGTGGGAATTTTATTATTTCTGAATTTTCAGAATAGCATTTAGTTGAAAAGTCCAATCGTGCAGACTCACCAACTTTTGAGGCCAGATCAAGGTCTATGTTGGTCACCTCTGTACCCAACAGAAACATGCCTTAGGGGTCTAAGTCAAGGGGGAAACCGTAGGCACTGAGCTCACTCACAGGCTACACATCTACCTGCAAGCTTTCGGCACAGATGCAAAAGGACACGCTTAAAAAGCTATTGATTCGAGAGGCACTGGTTGGCCAATCCAAGCACTGTTTGAACCACCCCTGCAGTAATTTTACACTTGAAGGACTGCAGGCTTCAGAGAGGAGCACCACTGAAGTATTTGTAAGAGGCCGGGTGCTCTCTCCAGTGCTGCTGCAGGGCTCTCAATGGCCCTCTTCCTTCTCTAGACAGTAATTTGGAAATCAAGGGCCCACAGCACCAAGTGGATGGAAGGGCTGGGAGGGTTGGGGAAGGGGTGAGTGGAGGGAGAACCCAGGCCCAGGTGCAGGAAGGGCAAAAGCACAGGCGCCTCAAGGTCTCAGGTCTGAAGGGAGCTCCCAGAGTGAAAGCTGGTACTTGGAGGTGGGTCTTTGGAGATGCTTGATATTTCAATTTCAAAGATGAATTTCAATTTCAAAGATGATGGGGGTTAGCATGTTTCCAATAACATAAAGTAACCTTCAAGTCTAACTTCCTCTTGGTAAATATCATCTTATTTAACAATGATGGAAATATCAGAAATGAAGTCATGTTAGAATATGAAGTATCTAGAGCAGCGGTTGGGAACCACTGCTGTAGAGCCTAAGACCATCAGAAAACACAGATATTTACATTACAATTCGTTAACAGTAGCAAAATCACAGTTATGAAGTAGCAATGAAGATAATTTTATGGTTGGGGGTCACCACAACATGAGGAATTGTATTAAAGAGTCGCAGCATTAGAAAGGTTGAGAACCACTGATCTAGAGCAAAACCCAGAAAAGTTTTTCCTTCTTCCTGAAAGTTGGGGGGGGTGGGGGTAGTATAGGGATGTGGACAATCTGACCACCTGAAAAATTGATTATTCTGGGAATATGTGCTTCCTGGGATTATTAAACTGCTATCCTTTACTTCATCAATGTGCAATTAGTAGCTAAACTAGAGGCCCAATGCACAAAATTTGTGCAAGGGGCTCAGCCCTCGCAGCCCTGGCTTCATCTGTTAGGTCGTCTGGAAGGTCATTCAGCTGGCTGGTCTAACTAGCATATTATACTTTCATTATTATAGATATGCACTGTCCAACTGCAAGTGGCCATACCTCCTGCTACCGAAACTCCTTGAAGACGGTATTCCCTGCACCTGGCAAAAGTGCCTGACATATAACAGGTGTTCAATGAATATTTGCTGACTTGAATGAGCCCATTCACCTGTAGAATTAGCACTGTGCCTGCATCTAACCAAATTCTGCATATGTCAGGAAAATTGACTTCTGGGAAACTGAAGCATGAAAAAGAATGAAATGAACTGGATGGCATTACAAGATTGTACACAATTATCAAAATGCAACAAACTGCACACACAAAATAGTATATATTGTACCTTAATAAACAAAAGAGAGGGTAGAAAAATCCAACAGCCAAGTAAATAGTGTGGGTCATGACTTGAACCCAGATATAGCTATCCTCTTGACCATTAGAATGTTCCAGTCCCTTTGATCATTACAGAATCAGGCTGAAGGTTTTTTGCATGTGTGTATTAGAAATTTTTCTTTTGAAAAAAGCCTATTTGTATCCCTTATCCATTTCTTTATGGGGCTTTGAATTCTGAAATATAATCTGTAAAATATTTTAAATAGCAAAATATATGAACTCTGTCAATAAAAGAACTAAAGATTTATAGTACAAACATGACTTTTCTGAACAAGCATTTCTCCTGAAATTGATAGAATAAGTTATTAATGGTTAGACCATGTTAGAGGAAACCATAAATTTGATTGGTTGTATAACAAAATTTTAAAAAAACAACACGTTTTTTTTTTGGTTGTTGTTTTTTAAAAAATATATTTTATTGATTTTTTACAGAGAGGAAGGAAGAGGGATAGAGAGTTAGAAACATCGATGAGAGAAACATCAATCGGCTGCCTCCTGCACACTCCCACTGGAGAGATGCCCGCAACCAAGGTACATGCCCTTGACCGGAATCGAACTTGGGACCCCTCAGTTCACAGGCTGACGCTCTATCCACTGAGCCAAACCACTTAGGGCAAAAACACCACGTTTTAAAAACACTATAAAAGAGTCCATGAAGAGTGCTTTGTCACATGCTTTCACAAGAAATTACGTTTGCTCTCCTGAACTACAGGACATTTCCTAGCTTGCTGTGAGGCGAGTGGCTGACATCGACTGTTCCTTAAGAAAGATGGATGGTAGTAAAGTAAAATCTGACTTTTATGAAGCATGTCCCCTGAATTTCACCAACTCAATGTATTGCTCTATTTTATCAAACACTCTCAAATTTATCTGTTCAAGTTTACTTAAGATATCTAGGTTCAGGGGGGAAAAACCCCCATATCTTCTAGACAACCATACCTCATTTATACAAAGAAACAGGTGACAAGGTTATACTGCCTTTTTGATGCATCTTCTTACTGAAAAATTATTAGTCCCCATCTAATTTCAGCCTCATTTGTGTATCTGGTCAACCAGAGGGTGGCTCAGGAAAGTGCCTTCAGCAGTCCATTGTCTCAGCCTCTCCACTCTCCTTTCTTTATGAAGTCACCCTCTGGGACAGACAGGAGACCAGGGCTCCTCTATCCTCATTTCACAGAGAGTGACAGAGAAGTTAAGTGGCTTGTGAAAGGTCAAGCAACCAGTCTTTGGTCAGGCCCAAAATAGAATCAAGGTTTGCTGACCTCCTTGTCTCCTGCTCAGACGAATCAAGGACAAGAGAAGTGACTCCTGAGCTGTAAAATAACACAACAGGCTTTTGATTTCCTTATACTTGAGCAGGATGAGCGAATGCATCTATCTGGTTTAACATCTATCTGGACATCCAAATGAGAGGCTGTTGAATTGGTGGGGAAAACTGAAGGCCAAGAATCCAAAAGTTAACAACGTCAGCTTTTCCAGAGACTACCTATAACCTTATGCAAAGATTGAAAGCTGCTGTGTCTCAGTTTTGCTCTCTCTGAAATTGGGGACATTATGAACTCATTGAATATACTGATCTTTTAACAGAAGTAACAGATCCTTGAATATTGTTACTCAAAGCTTTGGGAATGGAAGATATAAATATGGTTTTTGAGCATGCCTCTTATAATGACAACAAGAATCAAGAGCTGGTGACATCCTGAAAACAATACACTGCACCTTGAAGCAGGACCACTGAGAACAAGGATAAAGAATAAACACTCACTTAAAACAGGGCTTACTCATCATGCAACTGGGCAAGGAGCCCTCCCTCAGTTTAGCACTGCAAAAATATATCACCTTTGCTGTGCAAATCAGGCTTGACATTGGGCCTTATTTAATTCACAGACATGCTTATACTTCTGCAAAACTGAGAGCTTTTAATTACTATTTGTAGAGCATCTAAGACAATTAAATGCTTCTGATTACCCTTTTGTTTTTTAAAAACATAGAAGCAGAGTGTAAACACTTCTACACAACCATTAGAGCAAAATGCCTTTTGAGGCAGAATGCCTTGAATACATTCTGCCTTATAAAAAATATATAAAAGGATAGCACAGAAAAGGGCTGTGAGGCGTGACATGGCCTATCATGTTGTGCATGCATGAGTTAGCTTCTTACAAGATCAGAACCACGAGCTAAGATGAATACCATTCAACCTGAGCCGACGCGTTGGAAGGTCAGTATCACATCACTTGGGGTCAGTGGCAGAGCTGCTCAAAGGGTACCCTCTCTGGAGAGTCATGCATTTTAAAAATATTTGAGCAAATGTGCTATTTATCACCCAGAATGAAGACTCCATTCTCCATTTTAATGTGAACAGGGATCGTGTTTATTTCATGATCGTGTCACAGCCTGGTCTTTGTTTTAATCATGAATGTCCAGCATGTCCTCACATTAGTCCTAGGTCTAGAGGTGGCCTCCTGAGCACCTACAGGGAGTAACAGGAAACCAGGGGCCACGAGAAGACAGCAAGGCCCCTCTGGACACTGTCATCACTAGAGAATCACTGGTCTTTCTGAATGATGCCTAACTGACTTCTACAGTGTTTTACATTTTACAGAACATATCGTTATACTCATCTGGCAATGAGAGTGACTCAGAGAGGTAACTCTTCCAAAATCACACAGCTACTACATGTCAGAACTCAAAGACAGGTCTTCTAAACCAGCACATCTGGCATTAAACAAAGTCTCTTAATGGTCTTTAAAAAGATGAGTGATGCCCTAGCCAGCTTGGCTCAGTGGATAGAGCGTCAGCCTGCGGACTGAAGGGTCCCAGGTTTGATTCCTGCCAAGGGCACACGCCTGGGTTGCAGGCTCGATCCTCAGTAGGGGGCATGCAGGAGGCAGCTGATCAATGATTCTCTCTCATCATTGATGTTTCTATCTCTCTCTCCCTCTTCCTTCCTCTCTGAAGTCAATAAAGAAATATACTTTTAAAAAAAAGACAAGTGGAGAGATACGCTATAAAGGAGTAAAAGGAACTCTATCACTCGTTGTCATGTGATTTACAAATCATGCATTGTATTACTTGATAGAAAAAGAATACTCATTTAAGCACAGTCTTGAGCCAGAATGCCCAGATTCAAATCCAAGTTCTGCCATTACCACCTGTATGATCCTGGCAAGTTTCTTAACCAATTGTGGCTAAGTTTCTTATCTTTAAAATGAAGGCAATAACAAAACCTACCTCATGTGACTCTCATGTGAATTAAATGGGTTAACATCTGTAAAGCATTTAAAATAACATCTGCCATATAATAACTGTTATGTAAGCATGGGCTAAGTGAATGAATAAATTACTATGATATGGAGGGTTCTTCTCCAACTGTCATAAACAACTTACAGATAACTTTTTAAGACACAGCATCTCATTGACATCTTCTTAAAAGTTCCTTTTAACTAGTCCTGATACTTTTTCTTATCACACGACCAAAAGGAATACAGGCCTCTGTCCTCAATTCTAAGAAGCAAAACAACCACTACAGGACATCCAACTTATTTCCCAGACTCACTAGGGTCTCTCCTCTCTCTGAGGGTTGGAAAACTCTTGATCTCACCAAATAATTACATGGGTTGATCAAAGATAGAAACTCTTTCAGCCAAAGTGGTTACCAACTCTACCAGTGCACTGTGGCTTGAGACCTATAGCCCTGACCACCAGGCATAGGTAATCACCCCACCTTCTGGGACCTCACACATATAGTATGTATGTGAAAGGGATCTACCCTGGATAAGATCTGGCCACTTCCTGCCAGTTACAATTGCATTTGGCTTGGTCTTTTGCTCTTCTGAAGGGATGATCTATAAATATCTGTGGTGAAAAGCATCAATTAAAAAGATTTTATCATCAAAATTACTAATTCCATCCCACTGAATGATGGCCATTTAAAAAACTATTTACTATTTTCCTGCATTCATGTTTTGGAAACCAGGATATACTAGTACCATACTGGCTGCTGTCTGAAGACAGCAAGGCCCCTTTGGACACTGTCATGCTATAGGGGATAGGTCCTTTGTGCTGTCTTCACACATCAATCGTCAAAGCAGAAACAACGTCAAGTATCTTTCAAAGGAGGGCGGTGCAAGGTGCAAAAAAATCAACCTATTTTTCACTCTCTGACAGGGTGAAGAGACACATAAAATCAATCCTTATGAAAATTAGATTTTTTAATACCACTGACAACTAGCAGCACCAAATTGGGTTAACAGCAGTGATGAGCTACTTGAATCTACCTATATTTTCATCACACATTTTAGTATTTTGTTTCTTGGGTCTATTGTTTTTCCTCCGCAGCTCAGTCAAGTGTCAGCTATGACTTTTTGAGGAGCTCTGAGTAATGGGATCAGCTAATGTTCTGTACATGAAGAAATTCCATATCATTCGAGTCTCTAAAAATACATCTGCCTGCCGCCGGAGCCAATCCACAGTGATGAATAGCTAAAGGAACAAGTAGGTCTCTAAATTTACTTCATATCTGACAGCCCTTCAGCAGATACGGATAATGGATCCCTCTGACTCACAAATTCGGCTCCCTCCTACTATAACCAAGCCTTTTCTTTTCGATATGAGAAAGGGCAAGGATTCTTAATGACCCAATATATCCATCCCTTCCGCTTCTCAACCACCCAACAAAAATTTATTAAATGCCTGGAGTGCCAAGTTCTCTGCAGCTGCGTGGTTGGGTGGCTGGATATAAAGACACACATCCTCTTAACCCATGAAAACCCATTAGTATCTGACTTGATGTGATCAATGAAAATGAAGCTAGAAAAAATGTTAACGTGTGTGTGTGTGTGTGTAAACACACACACACACACACACACACACACACACACACACACACACACACACACACACACACACACACCCCACTGCTCTAGCTTCCTAACTAACCCCCACAGACCCACGTGGTCAATCTGCATATTGAACAATTTCCATCAAGTTCGTCTGCACAGGTTTATGTAGGAAAAAATTATATTCTCTGGATGTGTAGCTTGAATTCGCCCGTTCAAAAATGTTTATTAAGCACCTACTATGTGCAAGAAGCTATATGCTACATGTTGGGGGAGTGGGGGGAACCCAGTGGTGATACAAAATGGACAGATATACATACAGAAAGTCAATTACCTACTGAACTGATAACCTGAAGTAAAAACCATAATTCTGATATACTGGTTGTATGTTTTAGCTAAGCAAAGCTTAAAATGTTATGCTTTATGCTAAGATTACTGCATATTCTGCTGTGGGTGATTAGACAAGGTAATGGGTCTTTCCAGAGTATAAACATCTTTGTGAAGTCTAAGTCTGTAAAGTACACTTAAAATGTCTCAACTCTACAGAATTAAAAAGCTTTTGTCAACCCATTACGACTAGACAATCATTTACTAAGAACCTTTTCATTTCAAAACCCACCACGATCATCCTCTCACTCAACTTCACATAAAGAGCAGAGCTTGACTGTCCTGAAATTCCATCCATGTGTCTTCATTTCAAGTCCCCTTTTGATTTATGACTCTGAGAGTATAGCTAAGTAAGAGTGTTAGCTAGTTTTAAATAGCCATGAAGTGACATGTGACTTATCCAAATTTGGTGTGATCAAAAGACTTGATATAACATCTAAAACTGTCAAATTATCTTCAATATGCTATCTATTTACTGATACTTTCAGTGTTTCTCATTAATATCCCTTCACATCTGTTTCCTCCCCTCCCCCGGGGCATTTTACATAAATATTATTGGCCTATTATATTTGTGGATATAAAGAAATTATTTCATATTCAAAACACTTTTAAAAGATTTTTTGGATCATTATTCATTCTCCTTCGTTGTGTTTACTCCAAATATGTTCTGAGAGCCAGGCCCTGTGCTAGGCACTAGGACTAGAAAGACAAATGAGAAATGGGGAATTTGTAATTGAGCTATCATATCACATTTTAAAAAATTAAGCAGGAGAAATGCGAGGGACATAATAATCAAAGCACAGAGGCATTTGCCAGAATTGGATTTCTTAGGAGCTGTTTTTGCTCAATTACTACTTTAATTGAACCATCTATAATTCTTTCCACTTATATTTTTAGTCTAGAGGAAGCCAGACACAAGATATTACACATGAAGCCAGAAGCCAGTACACTTTCTGACAGCAGGGACTCCCAAAAGTCTATCAAAATCACTAGAAGAAAGAAAAAACAAGAAGGAATGGTAGTGGAAAATTACACAGTCTAATCCAGAACCTTGATTTCATTTCTTATGTTCCTGGGCCAGCTGCATAGAGTGGCCAAGCCAGGACCCCAACTCAGTCAACTCTACACATGGGGGCCTGCTGGGGCCCAAGTCAAGACAAACTATTGCGTTTAATGAGGGATTCTCAAGAACCCAGCTCCACCAGAAAAGCAGAAGCCCTTTCCAACTCTGATTTAAGGAATTGTCCTTCCAATACAGGACAACTATTTCATGTAGACATCAATCCCCTACTTTACTATTCCATGTATATTTACAGATGCAAATAAGGAATACGGCCCCTCCTGCCACACCTACCTCCACCACTCTCTCTGCAGAGTAATTTTAATTAATGAGACAAGTCCATTGAATGTTATTACCCCCTTTTCTTCACCCTCTGATACATTTCTATATTCCCTGATCAGCCAATTAGTGATAGCATACAGGAGAATGACTCTTATAATATTTGGTGCCCCCAACTCCCCATGCACCATCTAGTGGTGATAATAATTATATTAACAGTAATGATGATGCTGATGATGGGAATCTCAATGAATTTAAAAAAAACTAAAAAGGCTATTTTAACAATGAGTAAAGGATTTTCCTTTTGGAAACATTTCCCAACAAACAAAGTGCTCATATTACCTTGACAAGAATCACCATGGCCTCCAGGTTAGAATGCAAGTTAAAACCATCTGTATTTTAAAATAAGAAGATACTGATTTACTAAGCAATTGAAAACTGCATTTCCTTGTTCATTGGCTTTCCAAATATTGAGAGTAAGCCAATAAAGTAATTTTAAGTTGGGGGACAGGCTTCAGCTGTGAGCTACACATTTGGAAATGCAAGGCTTTTACTTATTATGACTCAGTTTCAAAATAATCTTCCATCATAATTTCATTTACACTTGCCCGGTTTTTGTCTATGAATCATTTCTGTTGCCCAAACTTCTCTTGCCTCACAGATATCTAACATTAAAATTGATTATTACTACTGCTTTCCCCCAAATAAATATTGGTGTCCATAGTTTACTGCCACTTGAACTCCTCTTTAAATAAACATAAAGGCATCTCTCATGCTATCCACACTTGCACTTATATATTTTTTTTCTTTCTTGTGTTTTGTGTTGTGTGTGTGTGTTTTATTCTTTGTATTTATATTAATATATATATATATATATATACACACACACACACACACACAGACATATACACACACACACTAGTAAACTAACAAGAAAGCCACAAACACAGCTCATTTTGAATCCTTCCTTTCCATTACCAGTTGGAAAATTGATAAATCAGTACTAGCTCAACCAGTAACTATAGTCTTTCTAATTTAGGGGTGTGTGTGTGTGTGTGTGTGTGTGTGTGTGTGTGGTTAGGGACATATGTATACATACATTTCACTAGCAATCAGTTTGGCCTCATCTTTCTTCAACTCTTATAGTAGTTTCAGATTCTCTTTCCCATATCAAATAACTCATAATCTCATATTTTGTATGTGTCCCTAGTTAATGATCTCTCACTGATGCCTTCCACTTCCTGCACTATATCTTAAAGAAACGAAAAAGCTTACTATAGATGAAGCAGTACATGAAATAGCCCACAGAGCAAGATTTTCTTGAAAAGATATTAGAGTCCAATACAAAAGCCGTATGTCAAAAAGTGTCAGCTCAGAATCTGCACTGATACAGAGCATTTCTAAAATTCCGCTCTAGGATTCCATGTATATTTAAATGCGCCAATATGGGCCCTTGCCCTTAAAAGCCAAAAATGGATAAAAGAAATAAACAGGTAAGTAGACTTTAAAAAAGTCACTCCGGGGTATTCCCAAAATACTTAGCATGTTAGCTTTTATAAAAACGAGGCCTATCACACAGGTTGCACTGACTCTTTTTGTCAGAGAATTGGCCTCTCCTACCCAAAATATTTGAATATTACAAGTCAACCCAATTCACATATTGCACCTTCCACTGCTTTAGTTGAGAAGTCTCTTCCTAAAATGTATTACTGTCTGAGGTATTGATTTGTTCTCAAGTTGCCTGTGGAAACACTGAGCTTCGATGTGTGCACCACAAACTCGGAGCATTTTGCCTGTACTACAGACATAGCCCGGGAAGATCCAGTACTGTGATCTCAATCATTTTTCATCGGTAACCTCCATGACATGAGGGCAAGCTGCTTAGTAAAAGGGAGAAAGGTTTCACATCAGACAGACAAGCATTTGTAATCTTTTTCCACCCATAAACCAGAACAGTTTCCCATTTAAAGAGAAAAATAAATCCTCTTTATAATTGAAAATAGCTTTGCTCTACAACTCTGTTAGGCTTTGCTGGGAGGAAAAACATTTTCTAGTTTATGAGGCAGATTTCATTGAAGGTGGATCAAAGAGAAACTAAGCTGATTCTTTTTAGGAATCCATCTCAACCACACTGACAAACGTTCACCACAAACAAAAGCCTCAAAATGTGGCACCTACTGTCCGGGGCTACCTCCTTCAGGTATCTCCAGATGATCTACCTAGCGGAGCAGTCGGGTGGTCAATAGTTTTGTTTGGTCATATTATCCCAACTTTAACATGAAATTTAAAATAAATAAATAAGATATCCAGCAGAAAAGTGAAGATTAATATTAAGAAGCCCAGAAGGTTTTTGAGCCCTCAAGTCAAAAATTTTTCCACTAATGCTACATATTATTTCATCAAAGGGGTTCAATTCACACCCAGATGGCAGCTCCCACTTCAGAGGCAGACAATAGAACAGCATGGCACATCTTAGGCCAGTGGTCGGCAAACTCATTAGTCAACAGAGCCAAATATCAACAGTAGGATTGAAATTTCTTTTGAGAGCCAAATGTTTTAAACTTAAACTTCTTCTAATGCCACCTCTTCAAAATAGATTCGCCCAGGCCGTGGTATTTTGTGGAAGAGCCACACTCAAGGGGCCAAAGAGCCGCATGTGGCTCACGCCGCAGTTTGCCGACCACTGTCCTAGGCGAACGTTCGCAGTGTAGGGGAGGCTGAACTGATGGTCTTCTAATCTGCCAGCCCCTCTCCCAGCACCTTGCCATACACCCCAGTACTTATGCAGTTCGGAAAATAGGGGTACAAATGTGTGTGGTTATACTGTATTCTCAGGAGCCTGAGACCTAGTTTGTGGGGGGTCAAGGTGTTACATGGGGCGATGGTGAAGGCCAGGCTTGGAGATCTGAGCCATGAGTAGAAAGAGCACCAGATGAGACTCTCCCTTTGGCACACTTCAGTCTATGGTTTGGGAAGAAGTAGCCCTTTGTTGGTGTACTGCTGAGAAGGAAATGACCTCGGAGGACCCCATCGAGGTCTCACTGGCAGCCTCACTGCCTTCCTCCCTCACTAGTCACCAGACAGTAAACAGCAGTCACCGAGCCTCCCTCTTCCCTCTCCTCTCTGACTTCTCCGCCGTGGGACACTACTCCTTATTAAAGGTCCTCTGTTTCTATTACGTGAATTAATACACTCATGAACCTACTGGTGGTGAGGAAAAGCAAAGAAATAATGCAGATGCCTAGGCAGGGTTTGTTCTAGATGTAGGCCGAAGATGGGGGAAAGTGCAAGGAGTTGCATGGCTTCTTAAAATTCTTTCCGTTTCATAACAATTTTTTTTTTCTGTTCCACTCAATAAGAATGAGAGAGAGAGAGAGAGAGAGAGAGAGAGAGAGAGAGAGAGAGAGAGAGAGAGAAGAGAGAGAGAGAGAGAGAGAGAGAGGTTTTCACAATGAGAAACCGATCCTCGTAATGCATATAAACACAGTGCATCTAGGAAGCAATGCCAGGGAGATGTTTTTTTCTGAGACACACATTAAAATACACAACACCAAGAGGCTGTTCTGTCACCTTTGCTCTCCAGTCTGCCTTGATTCTCAACTGCTTCTTAGACTGGTACCAATAAACTTCCTTTTGCTACAAAAGAAGAAAGGAAGGGATGGAGGAAGAAAGAAAGGCAGGATATGAAACATTTGCACCCAGCAGTTAAGGAGAATCACCAGCCTAAATAGAAAATACACTGGTCACTGAAGAAGGTCATTCAACAAAGTCACTGGAAACCCACAGAACTGTGACAGCAGGAGTAGAGAGGGAGGGTAAAAACAGCCTGCTTTGCTCTGGAGAGCATGGAGGCAGCCTGGGGAATTCAGAAGACACTGGGCTGCGCAGGAGGAAACCGGATAACAGTCCTGCATCTGCCCCTGGGCTGTGATTCTGAGCACTTTGATCTAAATTTCAGACTCTGTATGTAAAAATGAGAGCACACTCAGCTAGTGTGGCTCAATGGTTGAACGTTGACCCATGAACCAAGAGGTCACTCGTTCGATTCCTGGTCAAGGCACATGCCTGGGTTTCAGGCTTGATCCCCAGTTAAGGGGCATGCAGGAAGCAGCCTATCAATGTTCTCTCATTGATGTTTCTGTTTATCCCTCTCCCTTCCTCTCTCTTAAACCGCCCCCCCCCCCCAAAAAAAAAATGAGACATGAAGTAAATTATATTTAAAGGCCTTTGGGCTTTAAAATTCTAGGTAGAAAACTCCTTGAGTCCATTCCTCAGATGCCTGAAGTTCTTGGATTCCAGCGCTAAGATACCTAAGTCTGCATGCTGTTCTAGAAATAGAATCAGGCTCCTAAAATGGATCCATGTATATGTGGCAACTTGTTATACAAAAGAAGTAGCAATATCAATTACAGGGAAATAGATTATTTAGGGGATTGTACTGTAAAAACTAGCTTACTATAGAGAGAAAATGTTGGGTCAATATCTCACCGCCATAAAAACAAAACAAATCCCCAAAACCTCCCCTTAAATGCTGTGAAGATCTAGATATGAAATACAACTATGAAGCTAACAGAAACAGCTACTGGAAAACATTCTCGATAGCTTGAGATAAAAAAAGATTCCTTAAACATGATTTTTCTAAGTCATAAAGGAATACATTGATGGGTGTGTTTACAACAAAATACGATAGAAAAAAATGGACAGAAGATATTTATCTCTAAAAATGAACCAAGCATTCATATCCAGACTAAGTAAGAGATCAATGAGAAAAAAAGAAACCCAACAGAAAAAATGTGCATAAAATATGTACAGGCCATTCAAAGAAGGACAAATCCAAATGGCTGAGCAGTAAGTGAGAAGTTCAATCTCTCTAGTAATCAGAGAAATGCAAAAATGACAATGATAAAGCTATCTGATTAGAGCTAGAACGTCAAACACTGCCATGTGGAGATGTGGGTACACAGCAAGGCTCATTCCCAGCTGTTGGGAGGATAAACTGGTTTCCTCATTCTGGAGGGTATGAGGATAAACTGGTCTCCTCACGCTACAGAAGTATAGCAATGTTCTACTTAGTGAAATTAAGTGTGCTCATGCCCCACTATCCTGAGACCATCTCCCACAGGAACTCACTCCCAAAGCCAGAAGAGGGCATGGGTATTCAGCACATCACTATTTGGAACCCCTGGGATTTGGAGGCAGCTGAGTGTGACTATTACTAGGGAAATGTATGAAATGTGGAGCATTTATGATGGTATACTACATAATTGTCAGAAGAAATGAATAAGACTCACATCCAGCAACATAAGTAGCCCTAAGAGCAGCACTGACCGAAAAAAAAAAAAGAACCAGAATCTATAATACAATTTATGTATATTATGTATATTACAAAATTCATTCATACAAACCTGTGTTTTTCAAGGACTCACATACATCTGAGGTAACAATGAATGCAAGAGGGGAAACAAAATGAAATGAGTGGGTCCTTGTATGGCCTGGTAACGGGATGTGCTGTATGGAGGAGAATGACTGTGATCCACCTCTGTGCACCTGACCGGGGTGGGAGAGGGGAGAACCAGCTGAAGAGTGGCCTTGCTTGCTGCTTTTGACACTGGAATGTAGACAGGGTCAAAGGCTAAGAGGAAAAACCATTAAACTAAAAGACTTTAAAAGAGGATACATGAGAGAAGATAGCTTACTTTTCAGAAATATATGTCCAGTTAAAATATAGCACGACATTTGTCCTGGCTGGTTTTGCTCAGTGGATAGAGTGTTGGCCTGTGGACTGGAGGGTCCCAGGTTCGATTCCGGTCAAGGGCACATGCCTGGGTTGCAGGCTCGATCCCCAGTAAGGGGCATGCAGGAGGCAGCCGAGCCATGATTCTCTCTCATCATTGATATTTCTCTCTCTCTCTCCCTCTCTGAAATCAATAAAAATATATTTTTAAAAAAGATAGCATGACATTCAATTTATAAGTATTTACCAGATAGCCTGGCCAGTGTGGCTCAGTGGCTGAGCATCAACCCATGGACCAGGAGGTCAGGTTTGATTCCCAGTCAGGTCACATGCCTGGGTTGTGGGCTCTCTCACTGATGTTTCTCTCTCCCTCTCCCTTTCTCTCTCTGAGATCAATAAAATCATATATTTTTTAAAAAGACTCAATCTTAAAAAAAAAGTATTTACCAGATAAATTTAACTGGACGTATATTTCTGAAAAGTAAGCTATCTTCTCTCACGTATCCTCTTTTAAAGTCTTTTAGTTTAATGGTTTTTCCTCTTAGCCTTTGACCCTGTCTACATTCCAGTGTCAAAAGCAGCAAGCAAGGCCACTCTTCAGCTGGTTCTCCCCTCTCCCACCCCGGTCAGGTGCACAGAGGTGGATCACAGAGTCATTCTCCTCCGTATGGCACATCCTGTTACCAGGCCATACAAGGACCCACTCATTTCATTTTGTTTCCCCTCTTGCATTCAGTGTTACCTCAGATGTATGTGTGACTCAATCTTAAAAAAAAGTATTTACCAGATAAATGTATTTACCAGATTAGACGGAAGGAGATTAACTTGGGGTGGTGAACACACAAAGCAGTGTACAGAGGCTGTGTTGTAGAATTGTGCACCTGAAACCTGTATAATTTTGTTAACCAGTGTTACCCCAATAAATTCAATAAAAAAAAAAAAGAATTAGTTAAAAAGACATTAACCCAAAAGGTCCCAATCAGTGCTAGGAATTTGATAAGGCATCCAATGAAACCAGCAGAAGAGGAGACAAGGACTTTTAGTACAGATTCTTCTAGTACATTCTTTTAGTACATTATTCTTCTAGTTGGGACTTTCCTATTTTAAGTGTTGGAATGTGGATGGATGTAAATAAGACTATGAAGATCACTTTTTCATAAAGCAATTCAGTAAGCTGTTTATCTTGTGGAAATAAGAAATATGTCTCACAAGACAATGAAAAGCAACTGTCTTGATGTTTCTCTAGCGGCGATTATTCTGTTTGTAGATAAAATTCCCAATTATTGCATCATATGCCAAATCAAGGTATTTTTATTCAAAAGACAAATTTGGACAATTGTTAGATGTCTCAAAAGGTGACTCTTGCCCTGGCTGGTTTAGCTCAGTGGATAGAGTGTCAGCCTGTGGACTAAGGGGTCCCAAGTTCAATTCCAGTCAAGGGCACATGCCCGGGTTGCGGGCTCGATCCCCTGTAGGGGACGTGCAGGAGGCAGCCAATCAAGGCTTCTCTCTCATCATTGATGTTTCTCTCTCCCTCCTCTCTGAAATAAAGAAAAGAAATATATTTTTACAAAAAAAAAAAAAAGGTGACTCTTCTGAAGATGAAGACATTGCATCAAAACATAAAGAATTTGAGTAAAATTGTTTCTGAAATGAGAAGTGTTTCTAAATTGACATATTATATAAAATAATTTTACATGAATATATAGCCAAGGTCATACTGTACAGTTAATAAACATTGGGTATCTTATTAGCATTCATTATGTTTATATATTCATGTTGATCAAAAAGCTTTTGGTACCTTTTCATTATGAAAACAGAGGATCAGCTCACATTGAGGCCTGCTTTTTCATCAGCATATATAATATTTTTTAAATATTAACCCTCATTAACTTATTATCCTTGAGTCTAAATCCATGAATAACATAGTCTGTGTTTTTGCTAAATTGATTTTATTTCACTTTGTGTCATGTGAGAGCTAACACTTATTTTTATGGAGTAAATGCATTATGAATATGATTAATCTTTGAAACCAAGCAACCCAATACAGTCTCCTACACTCAAAGATCCATTCAACATAGATTCCAGTTGGTCTAATGAGTACCACAAATAAATGATAGGACCCTTGGCAGAAGAATTCTCTTGTCTGTGAGGTAGCAAGAGCCCAAACATGGACCATGGATGCACCAAGTCATATCCTGCTATCTGCAAAGCCCAGATCCAATATACAGTCTTCTGTTGGAAAAGAACTACAGCTCACACACCTGTGCAAACTCACGTAACACCATAAGCTCTTCTGTGTAGATTTGCAATTTTCTCACGCTGAATTAAATTGTTATTCTTATGCATTTTAATACATATGTATTGTTTATATCTATTATAATGAAACTAAAAAAATATTTTATTTTTCACTGCAATGTTAGAATTTAAAAGAAAAATATGCCTTTTGGCTCATAGGTAGTGGTTATGTCTAATGTTTCATTTGCCCCACACTTGTATTCTCAAGCTCTAACTAATGAACCATTATTCTACTTGGTTATTCCCCATGGTGGCCTGAATGTTAGGAAGAGCAAATGCTCAACAACTCTGTGGACTGACAAAAGTACTTATTTCTCAAAACAAAGGGATGTATGTTTTCTATTGTGGTTAAATGTTGACTTATTAATTGGTTTTCACTAGAAAACTGTATGCATAATAATTTACTATTCAAAATAGGTAGGTATCATTATTTCTCTTTGAGATGGAGAATTAAATTGAAGCTGAATAAATGTCCTGAATGAGAATGATTTAAAAAACAGACCAGATTAAGATCTCTTTGAAAGGAGAAGTGCTGGTCAAAGGGCACAAAGTTCTAGTTATACAGGATCAATCGCCTGAGAGATCTGCTGTACAGCATAGAGCCTACAGTCAGCAATTCTGTATTGCTAAGAGGGATAGATCTTAAGTGTTCTTAACACCTGTGTGTGTATGACAGAAGAAAACTTTTGGAGGTGATTAATATGTTTGTGGCATTGGCTGTGGTGATGATTTCACTTGTACATACTTATTTCTAAACTCGTCAAATTATATACATTAAATACATACAGATTTTTAGATGTCAATTATACCTCAATAAAGAGTGCTTTTAATTGGTAAAAAGAATATACATCATACACTTGAGATTGTAGTAGGGGTAGATGCAAACTGAAACCAGCTCTACTATGGATATTTTGTGACTCCTACAATCTCTGATAGGCTTGCCACCTCAGCTGCCAAATCCATGGGACACTTGAAAAAGGAAAGATAGCTATTGGTGAATGGGAGGAGATTCCTAGAAGGTCAGAAGTGTATGTGTGCATGCATACATCTAATAATGTATCTATTCATCTATCTATCTATCTGCACATGCACAAATGCACATGTACAAATACATATATTTGCGTATCCCAAATCAACTTTCCTTATCCTAGGAGTAGCATGATGACCTGGAATACTTTGTTAGAGTGAACCTTAGACAAAGTGTAAAGTCTACTCTCAAGAGCAAAGGTCACAAGTTTAGACCATGTTATTGAACTAGCTGCCAATACTTAGGCTTTACATTAAGTCTAGGTTACTAGTTCTCATGGAAAACTGGAAAAGTCTGGTACAATGGCCCACCTATCAGTTCTGCCTGGAACTGCTGGAGCTGCCTTGCCACAGCCGGTGGCCTCGGATTTGCCGCAGGTCCAACCCAGCCCTCCTTCCTGCTTGTACTGCCTGCCAGGCCTTTCTAGACAGCTAAGATGGGGACACTGCTGTTGTCAGTCACTCACTGTCAGGTTGCACAGTGTGTGAGGCTGCCCTGAGCCACAGAGGAAACTGGTCATTGCGCAGAGCAGGCCAATAATGAGAACAATGTAAGTCCCAGCTTAAAACAAGAATGAGTCCAATTTAAGAGGGACCTCTGGAGGGCTCAGCTCCCTTTGGAACCGGCAGAGGAAATGGGGCAGGGAAAGGAGAGTCGCCGGTTCACCTGTGGTAGGAAGATATTCAAGCAGGCAAAGACCCAACAACTTGTGTGAAAGAAAGTTTAGAGTAAGCCAGACTTGAGAAGATGCCTGTGTCGTTGAGTAGTCATGGTCCTGAGGGCAATTACTCTCTTCAAAGTGAATATACCTGTAACTCTGACTGCTGGTTCCCTGCTCAGATGTTATCTCCTACTAAGATGACAAAAACAAGCAATGACTGTCTGTTGCATACAGTATTAATGGTTTAATTTATATTAACTTTCATATCCTTGCTTAAAAAACGTACATCAAATACTCTGAGGATAACTGTCCTTGTCTTCGTTCCATAGTTCTATGGAAATGAGTATTGCTCATGTTCTAAGATTAATATTAAAAGTGCCATAATGATTTAGTTCTGAGTTTAAATGTCTTTTTTCGGTTAAGTGTGTCTTTAAAGTGGCTAGGACCATCTTAAAATGATCAGGGTATATGTGATAAGGTACATATGTAGGATTGATAAGGACCTTATGTCAATTCTTTAAAATATAAAGCCAGAATTTTCTATCAAAACAGGTAAGGTACTACTTTTATATGCTTTGTTCTAGGTTTTGTTTTTTTCCCATGAAAAAGAATCTGTAAGTGAACAACATATTATAGCAGGTAATAGTACAGGTTATAAAAAAATCTTATAAAAAAGGGGTAGGAGGTAGAATGTGACTGGGAAGCAATATTGTAGAGAGTAGTAAAGAAAGACCTAACATTGTGGCAGAAATCTAAACCAAGTGAGAGAGCCTCCAAGTTAAGTGTTATGTGCAGAAGAGCACTGCAGGCCCAGGGAAGAGCATGTGCAAAGGCCCTAGGGCAGAGATGGGCATTAGGGGATTGAAGACGCACAAGAAGCCCAGTGTGCTGGAGAGTGAATGAAGTGACTAAAAAAACATGGGAGAAAGAGAACATTTAGAGTGGACCAGAGGAAAGAGAAAATGAAATAGGTAAAGGTATACAGAGCCCAAAAGAAAACAGAAGTGTTGACCTGTAGTGGGTAGTTGTAAAACAACTGGATGTCGAAAAGGGCAGGTGCTGAAGAGGTATCCAGGGGTCATTGGTATTTTGGAGATAAATGAAGTTATGGCTGATCCACCTTGAAAGGCAATAGAAAATTCAGCTCCCACTTCTGATTCTGTGAAGAAGCTACTGCAGTTTTACAAACACATAATCTCACTTAATTTCCACCACACCTCTGATAAAGGCAATTAATCATTCAAGGTCACAGCTAGAAAGCTGCAAGACCTGAATCGAACCCAGATGGTCTGGCTCTGGAAGCTGTGCCCTACTCATTGCTATAGACTTTTATGTTTCACCCAGTGTAAATTGAGAGGTGTCTTGATTGCTCTGGACTTAAAGTTTTAGTCCCCATCCCATAACCCAGTGGTTGGCAAACTCATTAGTCAACAGAGTGGCAAACCGCGGCTCGCGAGCCATATATGGCTCGAGAGCTAGTTTGCCGGTATTTGAATTACTGTCTTAATTTGGCTAGAATTCATAGGGTTGGAAAAAACATGCTTGGCCCAACTCCATCTCAGTTGGATCAGGGTTTTCATTCTTTGAATGTGGAACTTCAGAGAAGGTGAACTGGCAATGGCTCCAATCTCTCCTGCTCCATATTCCTCACCAAGTCACCTGTGCCTGCCACATGCTACGGAACCAATACATATACTAACTACACACACAGATGCTAAGGCTCAGAACATCCCATTATTTCCTTAAAAGATTCTTCTACACATCAACTCCAAAGAACATTATTAGAAAATAAACCGTCACTTGTTTTTAATGATCTTTTTTATTAGTATATTTAGTGGATTTTTTTATTAGTTCAAGGTTATTTCTTAGGTCTCACTATTCTGGGCAAATATGTAAAGTTCATGAGGTAAACCTCATCAGAACATTTTGCATGTCATTTCCTGGAAACTGAAACCTAGATTTTTTTTTTAAATCTGAAGATTATAGAGTTATTAGGCATCTGACAGGATTTTTATAGCTTATAGAGCATGACAAAAGGCAAGCAAATAAGTAAGAAATACTAGAAGAATTAAACTCTTTTAAAATTACTTTCCTCTAAATATATGGAATTGTGTAATCTGATATAATTTATGTCATATTAAACATGGTATGATATGAATAGCAGTCAACATCAGTGACAATCAGATTAAAGTTGGAGGTCAAATCCTAAGAGCCAAAGGGTAAAGTCAATCCATATTTCTTTGTTGAAATATCCCCCAAGCTTTGCTGAATGAAAATAGAGTGAATGAGCATAAAAATCATAACCCAAATTTCTCACATTTCAGGAGGATAAATTTAGGAATTATTACAGTTTGCTCATCCAATTATAAAGTACCCAATAATTTTAGCCTTCTGATCCCAATAATATTATCATGCCTTAGAATAGTCCTTATTGTAATCTTTGGGCCTACAAAACTACATTCATATGTGAATTCACTCACTTGTTTTCTATTCATTGATTATTTATTGAGCTTCTATTAAGGACCAGTTATTGGAATCCACAATCTCGAAAGATAAATGTCACCACCACCGCAAATAAATATGCTTCAGGCACAGTATTGGATTAACTGATCCAAGTGCTTTATTCAATTTACCTCAGATAATTATGATCACCCTTTGAGATAGGTGTTACTAGAGTCTCATTTTACAGATGAGTAAATGAGGTTCAGAGTGGTCAAATGACTTGAGATTCAGAGCTCATGGTGAAATCAGGTTTCAAATGGATTAAAAATCTTATGGTTTTTAAAAGGCACCAGGCTATATTGCCTCTTGTAAAATATTAATTAAATGTATTAAAAATGCATTCACTCTGTGCATATACAATATCATGGAAAAAGATAAAGGGGAAGTTTAGTTCTGAATGTATAGAAAGCCATCAGGGCAACATGACATCAGAGGTGGATCTTAAGTGATGAACAGAAGCTCCAAGATGGAAGCATGGCTGTGGGGTTGACTGGGACAAGGTGTGGACTTCTTCAAATACTGACACATGGTTTTGTATAGCTGGGTGAGGAGCATATATAAGTTGCTAACTAAGCAGCTGGAGCCTCACTGGGGAGAACCTGTAGGACATGTTAAGAATTTGAAACTTCATCCAGTAGACAAAGGGAAGGCACTGCAGAATTTCAAATCAGAAGTGATGTGATGGGACCCACATTTTAGAAAAAGCAGTGGCTTCCGTGTGGAGGCAGGGAGTGCAGATTACTGCCAATGTGCAAGGAAGAGGTGGGCTGTCCATGCACAATGAAAAGAAGGGGACTGATTTTTTATAATGTAATTAGGAAGAAATACATATAGGACCAAGTGTCTCATGAACTGTGGGTACTGAGGGAGAGAAAGGACTCTTATGCATTGCTTAGATAATTTTGTAAAACTTCCGTAGAAACAAATTAAGAGAGGGAGTTACAAATTCCATGAAATATGACTGCTTGTGGAAGACAGATGTAGACATTTCCAATTAAGAAATACTAAAATTCAAGCAAAAAGTGGGGCTTGCGATTAAGATTTGCAAGTCAGTGCAATATGGATGATATCTAAAGCCACAAGGGTGGCTGAACTTGGGGCCAGGGGATAATAGTGCCCAGTTTCAGGTGAAAATAGCACCCCCCGCCCCCAAAAAGTTACAGGCAACCATCTGCTTCTAATGCCAGAAGTCCACGTTTTTTAAAATCTGAAAACTCTTTAGCATTAGCAAGTTTCAAGAGTAAGACAGAGTTTAACTTGCCAACAGAATCAATAGCATATGCTTTTGTCCTATCTTTAGTTATAGCAGAGATTGTTTACATATGGGAAAAGTAAAGTTACTCCATGAACTGACAATTGCTTAGACATCTACTAGTACATTTGTTCTTACCTCATATACCCCCAAACAAGCAGTTAATGTCTTTTTCTTTTAATCGATTATTTAAAAATGGGCGTGTTGGGGAAAACATCTTGCAATCTACTGAAGTTATATTTTTGTCATGGACTGAAAGCTTCAGTAAACAATTTATATTCTCATGAATTTATTTCTGCTTATGCAATGGATTCACTGGATTACAGTCTGACGAACTGTATCAAACTTTGAAACTTCAATGAGGTAAGTACATTGAGGGACGACATTCATTTTTCTCAACCATAATAGCTCTAGTAAGAGTCCTATCATTAGAATTAGTTCAATAAAGGCCCAATTCCCCCTCTCTCTCTCTCTCTCTCTCTCTCTCTCTCTCTCACACACACACACACACACACACACACACACACACACACACACTCTTTGCCCAACATCACTCTTAAAATATATTTATTAAACTTGGACTCTAACTTTATTGTGGGAGTTTGATACTTTCTCCCAGGTACTGCTTTAAACCAGGATACCTCAGCAATAATAGTATTTTCCTGTCATTATCCAAATTGTCAACAAAAGGGAAGATCATTATGATCCCATATAAGATAGGAAAGATGGCGCAATAAACTAGATAGATTTCCCACCAGGTGATATTAAAGCAAAATTATTCCAGGCAAGGGAGAAATGATGCTTGGCATTTAGAGGTTGGAAGGGTTTCTGTTGTGTCATGGTGGTAAAAACATACCAGCCAGCCATGGTGAATCCTTCTGTATAGAAAGCACAGCTGATTTTCTACAAAGGAGTTTAGATTCTGATGTTGCCAACATCTATTTAACTATGTGTGAATTAAAGGAGAAAGCCTCACATTCCATTGTCTGGGCTGCCAATTCCTCTGGCCTTGAAATATTCTCCTGACTTGGGTTCTGTGACATACCTGTCCTGGAATTGTCCCTACTTCCTGGGCTATTCCTCTACCCTCTGTGCAGGCTCATCATCTTATCAGCTGATGAGTCATTTAGATCTCATTCACACTTTACTGAAATTATTCCTTTATACACATAGTCACAATCTATATCTTCACCCAGGCCTTTGCCTTGTAGTCCAGATACTGACACATACACCCAACTCCTACTGGACATCACCACTGAAATGCCTTGAAGTATGGCATCTCACTCCTCATATCTGAAACCTAACACTCCTGATCATTCTCGTGCGAACCTGGTTCCCTCTCAGTGACTAGCCTTCTACTTGAATACCACAATCATTCATTCAAGGACACAGAAACCCTCCTTTACTAGTATGCAGCATTATTTATGCCTCCCACTCTCACCTGCCCTATGCAATCCATTACAAAGTCCTATGGACTTTTCCTTCTAAATCTCTCTCAAATGTCCAATTAAAAGAGATGTTAGGATTCAGCAACAAAATATTTTAGAAACAATCATCAAGCCTCAAAATCTAGCAAGACAGCACCAAGGGTAATTCTTTCTCTTTACCCAGTTTTTTCACCATTTTGCCATCTACATTTTCAAAAAATTTATCTTTATTGTTCAAAGTATTACAAATGTCCCCCTTTCCATGCCCCCCCCCACCATTGACCACCTCTCAGGCCTTCATCGCACTGTTGTCTGTGTCCATAATGCAGGTTTTCACTGAATGAAATTTCTATTCCTAGAAGAGAAGAAACTCCCAACAGTTGGTTTATGAGACCTCCCATCACAGTAAACAAAGAAGAGTTAGCTTTTACCCACCTCCCCCAAGGTACCTGCTCACTGGCTTTGAATGTTTATAAATGTGTGCTAGCAGCTTTTTCCTTGCTTTAAAAATATCTCATGTCACTAAATGGTATGGGACCTCTTTCTGGGCAGGCACAAGGCACATCTTTATTATTATATTCATAGACTTAAATTTAATGTATAATAGGTAGTGAAGAATGAAAGATGGGGTGAAGTGTTATCTTTTCTTTCAGATATTAGAATGAATTTCAAGGACTTCTAAAAGTTCCTTTTCATTTCCTAGACAGTATAATCTACTTATATTTATTAGGAACTCACATCTGGCTGTGAACAAAGAAGACCCTATGTCACTTATTAACAACATTGTGTCAACATCTTAAAAATGAAACGGGAGATATTTTCTACATATCATCCTCAGCTGTTATTCTACAGCATTCACTGTTGACTCTGGGCAATTAGGCACTGTAATTATAAGTTCTATTTTTTAAAAAGTAGGGACGGGTAGTTTCCATTAATAGGGATAACTATGTAAATATAATAAATTCAGTATTCTATCATTAAAAATGGTAGCAACTTACCCCTTTACAAAAAAGACTAATTTACACAGCAGTAAATTTAAGTAAAATATTTCTCAAAGAAAAGCCAAATATATAGGCAATAACAGAGCAAGGTGTTGAGAAATAATTTTACCTGATCATGAGTAACAATGACTATAAAATTTCAGTGAAATTTAAGTGACTACATTGGTGCTAATTCCATCACAACCAAAAAGCAGAAATAGAAGGAAACTGGGAATTCTCTGCCCATGCCCTAGTCCTCTTTTTTAATCGGCTCTGAAGTGTTATTTGTCTTAGGCAGAAACCAGTAAAAAAGCCAATGAACAGGAAAAAAAAAATCGACCCCAAGATAATTTTAAATGAGAAATAAAATCTGGAGGGAAGCCATGCCAGAATTTATTGAAATACATATTTTTCTCCTTCAAAAACGTTATTAAAAAATACGAATGTTTTCGTGACTTATTGCCAAGTATATTTTATAAGCTCTCTACTACTCAGATGTACCATACCATACTGTACAATGTGATGGATGGGGGCTATTAATCATTTTTACTGAAGAACAGAACAGCCCATGCAACATACTGCTATTAAAAAGGTGAGGGTATTCTGAGAGTATATTCATTTCCTCATAAAGTCACATTTTACATATCCCTTGGTTTTCAAACAGTTTCTTACTACTGACTAGCATACTTTGCAGGTTGTGAAAAATGGGCTGACTTGTGATAGAGGATTATCACATTGCTCCTGGAAAGTTCCAATTCTATCTCCAAATTTTCACCTGCAGTCATCCCTGTGTTTCATATAGTACAACACTATTTGTACTTCTGTCCATTATCTAGATTTTAAACTAAGCCCAGTTTTATATTCTGTTCCTGGACTGTACTCAAATTGAAGGGATGGGAGAAGCATGAAGAACTTGCAGGCTCTAACCTCTAGGCAACTGCCCAGGTAATATTATCACCTGGCAGATTCTAGCTTCGGTGAAATCAGTTGCTTATTGGTTCAAAGAAATTAACCACACAGATGAGGTAGAGGGAGGCCCAACCTACAGAAAAGAGGTATTAGACAAGTGAATTTCAACTGGTGTGCTGTAAAAATTTTTAAACCATTCAGGGGCACTGACCTCTTTCCCTTAGATTGTTAAATAAAAAATGACAACAGTCAACACAATAACTGTCTAGTGTGAATGCCCTGCCTTGAACCATAAATATATAGGACATATAATAGAGCCATATCTTATTGGTCACGTCACATAATAAGGTTGTGTCTGGTTAATTCTTGGTACCAGAAATAAGTATAGGCACCTGATTTTGATTTTTTAAAAAGTCACTGTTGAGCAAAAAGAGTAGGTAGTTACTATGATTATTATTTTAAATCAGTCAACATCATCCCTTTTTTTTGTCAGATCAGCAAAAAAAAAAACACAACATTTTTTGGTGTGCCGCTGAATTTAGTAATTACTTTATGTGCACCATGAGATAAAAAAAGGTGAAAATCACTGAGACAGACTATTTTAGGTAGGACTTCTATTATTTTCACAGAGAAAAAAAACATAATTCTTATACATATTGGTATATCATGAGTTATTTGTCTTAAATAGAAAAGTAATGAGATCCCATCCTATATAATAAAAGCCCAGTGACCATAACGGCAGAACGACTAGAACGACCTCTCAACCAGTCACTATGAGGTGCACTGACCACCTCTCGGTCCCTCCCTCCGGCTGTCAGGCTCCCAACATAGGATGGGGAACGAGGAACCTGGGTGGGTGGGTGGGTGGGGGGGGTTGGACTGGCGAGCAGACAGAACTGGCCGACCCCTTGGTCCCTCCTCCCAATCTGCAGGCTCCAATGGCTGTCATGGCAAATGGGGAACCGGGATGGGTGGTGGGGAATGCAGTGGTGCCAGGCCGGTCATTCCACACAGAGGGCAACCAGCAGCAGGGGTGGGGCCGGTGAACTGGCAGGAATGAGCGACCTCTTGGTCCCTCTCCTGGCCGTTAGGCTCCCATAGCTGGATGGAGAATGGGGAACGGTGTGGATCATGGTGGGGGGTGGGGCTGGTTGATGGCAGCCCAGGAAGATGGCCCTGATCACAGGCTAGGCCTGGGGACTGTACCCACGCACAATTTCGTACACCAGGCCTCTAGTTATAAATAAAAGTCTCCATTTTAAAGAGATGGACATGTTTTCTGTGTTAATCATCTCCTCTTTTATCCTCTTCCCTATCCATTTTCCTCTTTCTTCTCCCCTATGTCCTCCTTCCTCTGTACTTCCTCCCCCATTCCTCTCCAGTCCACTGGGGTTTGAACTGATAACCAGCTGCTCCTGATCCAGGAGTGAATGGGCCAGAGAAAATGGTAGCATTGGACATACACCTTTTCTTGTTAAGATTTGTAGACCCCCATCTATGGCTCCTGGGTGAAGCAGAACCAAGAGCAAGCAAGATCCTGACCCTTCAAGAAAATGTGGTAGCTCTGTCCACAGCAAATTCCACTAACCAGCTTCTTTCCCCCCAAGTCCTAAGAGCTCCATTCAATCCAAAATACACTTTACCCTTCAAAATGACAAAACTCAAACCTTCACTAATTCTGCCTTTCTTTGAATAATCTTGCTGAATTTGCTTTTCTGACTAGTATATGGGGATGCATGTGATTCACTGACAAGGTCTCCTCACCTCTGGCAAGTGTTCCATGCTTGTCAGACTTTAAGGACTGAAGTGCAACACCCAGCTTCATATGGCTCACTATGTGAGAGTTTCACGTGGTCAGTGGCAAGCTGGGTGCCGCCCTGGGAGGGAGCGAGACCCAGCCTACTATGATCTGGGAAGGTCCCGATGATAGTGATTCTGGTGGCAGAGTTTTACCAGTTAATGAAAGAGAGAATCCCATCATTGGAGGGTGTCCCTACTATGCTGAGCATAGTATTAGAAAGTGCCATGGAAATTTAGGATTCTAAAAGCAGAAATGGATGAATGGGCTATGCTACATGGAACATGTGGGAACCTGTTTAAAAAAAAAAAAAAAGAGGCAAAGACTCAGATTTCTAAATTGAGGCATAAGATCCAAGACAGATAGTCAATAAAGGTGACCTGAGACCTAGTTACTAAATCAGAACACTGGACTCCTTCAAATCGTATGGTCCTGAAGTTCAGGGTAGAGTGGAATCTTCTAAGAGTGGGGATGTCAACTGATTCTAAGTAATGAATCATTTGACTAAGCAGGTCCATTTATTAGGTATTTAAATTTTCCCAGACCAGACTTCCATCTCCCACCCATCTCTCTTCTCCTATACCCTCCAAGTCAGAAACTACACAACTTTCTGATCTTTCTTCATCTATATCAAGAATAGACAAAGAACTTGAAAAGCAAATGGAAACTCTTTTATGGATATATAGTTAAAAGATATAAGCATTTTTAAGGGCAAGTGTCATATATCAACGTTTCAATAAAATAATTGTTTTCTTAATTTTTATTATGATACCCACAGGCATACTACAAAAAAAATGAATGGAATGATCACCCCTACTTTCGAGGAGATACATATAGGAAATATTATAAATCACTAAATTACACTAGATAGAAAAATATGGAAAGTGTCAAATTAAAACATGATCAGTGAGTTTTGTAGGAAAAATAGTATTCCTCAGACCACATTTTTTTTAAAACCTTCACTTTGTTGTTGGCGTTAACATCAGAAGACTGGCATGCATTTGAAAACACAGTAGGTAGTTCTAAAAAAAAAAGGCAAGGAGGAGGAAGATTTGGTTAGTAACAAGCTTGTTTAAGAACTTTTCAGATTAAAGTCAAGTATAATATTCTCATTCGTTTTCAGTTTATTTAAATTAGGGTTATAGTGATTTGAAAGTCATTTCCATCATCCTATGCTAAGAAGGGAAAAAATGTGTGAGTAGGTCCATAGAGCTAAACACAAAGGGTACCTGAGGCTTTCTAATTTTCTAAAGATACTTATAACTGTTAAAATCTACAATGGTGGTGTGTTTTGTTTTTGCTTTTGCTTTTTCATCATTTTGGATCAATGCCTCAAAAAGGGGTTCCATGGGGGAAAGTTTTGCCAGCCCCCAGTTTGGCCATCCATCCAAACTCAATTAGCACATGACACAGACTTGAGAGATGGTAGAACTTTGCCTCTTTGTAACTGCTTTTATTTTCCACTTTGTTTAAGACTAGAGGCATGGTGCACAAAATTCGTGCATGGGGGAGGGTCCCCCTCAGCCCAGTCTGCACCCTCTATAATCCAGGACCCCTTGGGGGATGTCTGATTGCTGGTTTAGGCCCAATCCCAGGGACTGGGCCTAAACCGGCAGTCAGACATTCCTCTCACAATCCGGGACCACTGGCTTATAACCACTCACCTGTCTGCCTGCCTGATCACCCCTAACTGCCCGCCCCCCCCTCCCCCCCCGCTAAACTGATCACCCCTAATGGCCTCTGCCTACCTGCCTGATCATGCCTAACTGCCCCCCCTCTGCTGGCCTGGTCGCCCCTCACTGCCCCCCCTGCCGGCCTGGTCACCCCACACAGCCTGCTGTTTGGTCATTGCATGAGGGCATCCCAACCAATTAGCATATTACACTTTTATTAGTATAATTTGTTTTTTATTTTAATTTTTAAATAAATCTTTATTGTTCAGATTATTACAATTGTTCCTCTTTTTTCCCCCCATAGCTCCCCTCCACCTGGTTCCCACCTCACCCTCTGCCCTTACCCACCCACCACTGTCCTCATCCATAAGTGTACGATTTTTGTCCAGTCTCTTCCAGCACCACCCACACCCCTTCCCCCCCCCCGATACTTGTCAGTCCACTCCCTTTCTATGCCCCTGATTCTATTATATTCACCAGTTTATTCTGTGCATCAGATGTTTTATTCACTTGATTTTTGAATTCACTTATTGATAGATATGTATTTGTTGTTCATAATTTTTATCTTTACCTTTTTCTTCTTTCTCTTCTTAAAGAATACCTTTCAGCATTTCATATAATACTGGTTTGGCAGTGTTGAACTCCTTTAGCTTTTTCTTATCTGTGAAGCTCTTTATCTGACCTTCAATTCTGAATGATAGCTTTGCTGGGTAGAGTAATCTTGGTTGTAGCTTCTTGCTACTCAACACTTTGAATATTTCTTGTCACTCCCGTCTGGTCTGCACAGTTTCTGTTGAGAAATCAGCTGACAATCGTATGGGTGCTCCCTTGTAGGTAACTAACTGTTTTTCTCTTGCTGCTTTTAATATTCTCTCTTTGTCTTTTGCTCTTGGCATTTTAATTATGATGTGTCTTGGTGTGGTCCTCTTTGGTTTCCTTTTGTTTGGGGTTCTCTGCACTTCCTGAACTTGTAAGCCTTTCACCAGGTGGGGGAAGTTTTCAGTCATTATTTCTTCAAATAGGTTTTCAGTATCTTGCTCTCTCTCTTCTTCTGGCACCCCCATAATTTGGATGTTGGTATGCTTGAAGTTGTTCCAGGGGCTCCTTACACTATCTTCATATTTTTGGATTCTTTTTTCTTTTTGCTTTTCCGGTTGGGTGTTTTTTGCTTCTTTGTATTTCAAATCTTTGACTTGACTCTTGCGATCCTCTAGTCTGCTGTTGGATCTCTGTATATTATTTTTTATTTCAGTCAGTATATGCTTAATTTCTAGTTGGTCCTTTTTCATATGCTTGAGGGTCTCGCTAAATTTATCAGCCTTTTCTAGAAAATTCTTGGAAAACCTTATAACCGTGGTTTTGACCTCTATATCCAGTCGTTTGCTTTTCTCCATTTCTTTCATTTGTGACCTGTTTCTTTGTCACTGCATTTTGGCTGCTTCCCTGAGTTGATAGAGTGGCTTTGTGTGCTAGGTGTCCTATAGGGCACAGTGGGTCAGCCTCCCAGTTACGTGAGGTGGACACTCTTGGTGCACCCCTTTGTGGGCTGTGTGCACAACCTTGTTGTAGTTAGGCCTTGATTGTTGTTGGTATCACCGGGATGAATTGACCTCCAGGCCAATTGGCTGTGAGGATTAGCTGTGTCTACACTGGGAGAACTTCTGTGCTGGAGACACCCTTATGAGACAAGACTTGCAAAAGCCTCTGTGCTCAATTTGGATGGGGCGGAGTCTTAGGGCAAAGCAGGCAGTAATGGCTTCCTGTCAGCCCTACCCTAAGAGGCCCCTGGGTCTCAGTGTCCCACGGTAATCACTGCAAGCACCTCTGAGAGATGGCCGCCCTTGAGTTTTGCCTGCTGCCAGGCAGTCCAGTTTCTCCCCGAATGAGTCTGGGTCCCCAGAGTCTCGCCCGGAACTGGAGTTCAGAGCAGTCAGGAGCTTTTGTCTCCCTCCCGATTGAGAAAGCCAGCCACGTACTCAGTTGCCAGCCTCTCCGCACATGCACCTCATGCCTTCAGCAGTTCCTCTGAGTCTCAGTGTGCTTTTCTCTTTCCTGACAGTCCACTTTCTCCCCTTATGCATCTGGGTCCCCAGAGTCTTGCCTGGAACCGGAGTTCAAAGCCATTGGGAGCTTTTGTCTCCCTCCTGATTGAGAAAGCCAGCTGTGTACTCAGTTGCCAGCCCTCTCCACGCCCACGCCTCCATATCTCTGCCTTCTGCAGCTCCTCTGAGTCTCAGTGTGCTTTTCTCTTTCCTTCTAGTTGTAGAATTTCCACTCAGCCAGCCTTCCCGTGATACTGGATGATGTCTGTTTTGTCTTTTAGTTGCAGTTTTGAAGTTGTTGCGCGAGGCAGCAGTTTAGGTGTTTACCTATGCTGCCATCTTGGTTTCTCTCCTAGATAATTTGTTTTTAGTGACTTACTTTACTTGGTAATTAGATGTAGTGATTAACTATTAGCGAGCATATTTTCCTTGGCCATGCAGTTTTCCTTAACAGAAATGAGCTTAAGTCAATATTACAGTTGCAGGGATTAAGTATAAGGATTTGTGAAGGGGAAGCAGCCAGCTAGATCCCCTCTCTTCTGCTTAAGTGATACAAATTAGAAATAAGACAAAGAAAGAAGTAATTAGTGGGAGGGAAGCAACAAAATGGATATTTTGAATGCAGAATCCATTCATAACATAACACTTCTCAAGAGAGCTGTTATAATAGATTACTTGCTGAAATGCATTATTTAAGCCTCAGTTGTTTCGAGTTAGAAGTAACTGCATCTACTCTGCATAAAGCCATTGGAACAAATTCAGGTCAATATGAGGTTACTGATTTGCCTTTGCAAAATCAGAACTGATTATCAGTACAAAGGCCAGATGCCTTAAAAGGAACTATTAATGCCCAAGAATGTGATATGCAAACATACTTCCAAGATAATATGGAATTAAAATGGCAAAATGTTCAAACCAATTGTGAATACCAAGGAAAATTTTTTTTTTAATTTAAAAACAGTTTTACTCAACAAGCCAGCTAAAATAATGTGTCCCTTTTCACTGAAGAGTTTCCCAAGCTGTTTCATCATGGGCTTCCTGAGTCTAAGTGTTGGTCTCCTATTTTATAGGAACAGCATTTCAAAGTGTCTCCTGTCGTTATGATGGATGCTGAAGCCCGGCTTCTCCGATTGAAGAGTGTCACACTTCTGCCTCTGACACTCTCCTTTTCTGGTCTCCAGACAAAAATTCCATCACCACTTCTTTCAAGTTGAAAGGCAAGGGGGCCTTTTCCAAGCTGAGAGGCTGTTTCCGAGTGACAACCCCTGTTACTGTGAAAATGTGAGCAAAAGACAGAGAAGTCTCCGGGCCTCTGGTAAACCTCAGCTGCCCCAACCATCTGCAGGGCATAGATTAAAACAACCCTGGGCTGAGCCTGGTTACAGGTAAAACCATCACAAGGGAAAGGAGAGAATAAACTGAACACGGGAGGGTTGAATGGGCAACTCTGTGACAGCACTCAAGATTCCAATACAAGTGACAGATTCCGACAACCAGACAGTTGGCTACTTCCACACGAAAACAAGGGTTCTCATTTTAATTAAGTCACAAGCTCTGCTTAGTAAGTCTGCGTGTGTGAGTGCGTTTGTGTGCATGTGCACTAGTATTTTGCTAACAAGCCCAGAAAGAAACCCCATCTCATCTTTCCCCTGCACAAAGTCTTACTGGGCAATGTGTTGGGGCCGGTGCCAATCTCAGTGCAGAATTAAAAAGAAAAACCGCAAATGAATATAAATGCAATTAAAAAGGATGAATGATTGATAAGAATAATAAATAACTTTCCAGATCAAAAGCACATCGAATCTAGTTATGACTCTTCCAAAAATATCAAAATGTAATTATACTGTTTTCACACATCATTATTTGCCATTTCAGAAAATTAGAATGGACACATTAATTAATGTACAAATGATATTCAATTAAAACAACTGCTGTGTATCCTTCATGGTTTTGCACTAGAATTCTTGCCAGCGTCCCTTACTCTAGCAGTTTATACCTAAGAGTCTCACATGTGTTTATCTGATGTTTAAGGTTTATCTGTCAGAGCCATATTCTTCCTTGGGAACATTCAGAAACCAAGTGACAGACATTCTGGCATGGACACTTTGCAGGCGGTCTTTTCCCACAGTGCTTGAAACGCTGCCTTTTTTACCTTTAAGAATAAATCAGCAAAAGTATTTAACACAGAGGCATGGCTCTTGCTTTCCTTTGGCTTGTTTCCCTTTCCAGAGAAAATGTTTTCAGGAAAAGGCTGGTTGCTATGGAAGCTTTACTGTCAACCACTTCAGTATTAGAAGGTTGGAACACATTAACCATTTTGAGTCACCAGATCTACTAAACATTCCCAAGTTCATTATAATAAGAATGAGGAAGAAAAGAGACCCACAAGGTGATTTCCAAAAACAATGCAGCTCTTTGCCCACAAATGGATGCATAGCTCAGTAACTGGAACCTGCATAAAAGACAGCTGATTCTCACACACTTTTCTTCCAAAGCTACTCTTACAAATAATGGCATTTTAGAAAAATAAGACACATTCCCAGATTTCTAAAATAACATACCATTGTTGTCGTTGTGTACTTAGTGTAAAGTTACTATTCTCAATTCAATTCAGTCAGGCAGCTAGGTGTCCAGCAAGTTAATTTGCCATAAAGACATGTTTTCATAAGCATGAATGCAAATAAAGCACCAGAATCCACCAGACCCAGTGTTCCACACGGGCCTGGAAAATGGAATGGCTTCCAATCTACCAGTTGGACGTCCAGTCTCTGAGAACTCACGTGGACTATCCCATGGTCCATAGGATCTCATCCTAATACTATTAGCAGAAATGAACTGTAACCAATCGTAAGTGGCTACTAATTGCCCATGACGATGATGGAAAAGACTGACTCAACCTCAGAAGAGTTAATTTAGTCTGAGTGGTAGGGAGACAGTCTGAGGCTATCATAATCCTATCACAGGGTGACCTTATTAATTAGCCATCCCGGGGTTCAAGCCGTAAAACAGATCAAGAAATGAGTGATCACACTGACAGTCTGGGCCACGTTAACAAAACTGACTGGCTGATTCAGCTGGAAAAAAGGGCCTGGAGGTGCACGTAAGGAAGTTGTTGTTCCCTGGTCAATACAAAATCATGCCATTGTTTTATATATGTGGATTTTAGGAGTATCGGGTTGTTTAAAAGTTTGTGGATGTTTGGAACAGCTCCACTGTGATGCCCAATGTGATGATATTAAGGAAGAGATTCCCTAAAATTATAAAGTTAAGATATACAATATGGCCGTTGGTTTTATTTTTAACCTTGCTCATACTTTTCTTCCTCCTCTTCTAGGCCTCCCCACATTCCTAGCTTGTATGGCAGATATTTAAATACTGATATAACTTTAAATGATTGCAGTTTGAATTTCACAATACCCTTTGTGAGGCCAGGCTACTTCTAATTGCTTCTACCTTTTCACTGTCTCCTTTCTCCTTTAGCTTTTGCTATCTGGCTTCTGCCTCCAGCCAGACACCAAAACAACTCCCTTCTACAACTCTTCCTCCATTCAGAGTCTAGGACTATATTCTCCTGGGTCCACTGCCCTTCCTATGCTCCTCATCTTGCCTTCTCCATGCAGGATGCCAGAAGGAGCCAAGCTTGTCCTTGCCACCTTCGAGGCACACACCCTCTTCCTGGACATTCTTGATTATCTCCAGTCTAGAGCATAATTCCTCCAAATTACTATGCCCTTTTCACCTCCAAAGTCCTATGGATACCTCAAACTCAGCCAGTGCAAAACTGAATTAGTCATTTTTGCTGTTCTCAACTGCCAACCTCCACCAAGACACACTGTGTTTGCCAAAGGTGGCTGCAATCCTCTGAAACATGACCTCCCACCACCCTCCAAAGAGGGAACCCAGTTCTCCCCCTGGAGCTGGGCTGGCTTTAATGACTCTCTTATAAGTAGAAGTGGCAGAAGGAGCACTGTGACTGGAACTTGGGTTAGAGGAGCCTGAAGCTCTTGCCCGGTTGGTTCTCCTGGAGGGCCCTCCCTCCTTCCCTCCCCAGAAGCCTTGCTGCATAGAGTGGCTATGCATGTGCTTTAACTACCAGGCCCAGCTGAGCCCAGCTTTTGAGTTATCCCATCCCGGATGTCAGATGACAAAGATCCTCTCCTGGAGCAAACTCCAGCCAGGCTCCTCTGAGCTCTTTCTCCAGGAGGCCCTACATTGGCCTGTGAAGACTTTAATAAGCACTAATGGAGTTTCTAACACCTCCATCCCCAGGATAACTCCTGGTCTTCCCCCCACCCCCTTAAATATCTACCTGGGAAACCTGAAGGATACCAAAAATATGCCTTTTTTTTCCCCAGGCAACACTTGAAGATAGGACCTCTGTCTTCCAGTCTCAGTGGGAGGTAGGGGGTCTAAATTCCGTAAAAGCCAGTTAACAAACCCAGATGGGTTTTATGTGGACCAAACCCTCCTTCCTGCTTTTGGTAATTTTCAATTTCCCTGACTCTGTGAGCTGCCGCTCAACTCTTCCCTGTTCCCTCACTCTCCCTTTAAAATGCCCAGTCATCTCTGTACAACAGGAAGTTGAGTTCAATTCACACTGGACTCTCTCTGTATTGCAATAGTATATTAGTGATTAAAATCTATCCTGACCTCTTTAACCGGCACTAGTTATCTTTGACACAGACATGTGAATCTGAAGAAGGCTCCAGATGATCCCAGTCTTCAGCCTTGAGTTGCCACCACTCACTTGAATTTGTCCAGCAGAGGCCCAGACCTCAAGGAGCAGAGATAAGCCCTTATAGATACATCCTGTCCAAATTCCTGACCCTCAGATTCCATAATGATGTAGTTGTTGTCAGCCACAAAGTTTGAGATGATTTGTTATGCAGCAAAACCACCGATTTTACATGTCCCCTGCCATACAATGCATGTTTTCTATCCATTACGCAGCTGCGCTGAGGCAGGTAATCATTTTACAAGTTTAGGTGAGCACCGATATGCTCTCCCTCCATTCTGTATGTTGGTGAATTAATCTTTTTTAAGCCACAGGTCTAACCACATCATTCCCCTGCTAAAAACTCTTTAATACAGCCGTCGCCAACCTTTTGGCCCTCATGGACCACCAGTGGTCCACGGACCACCGGCTGGCGACCACTGCTTTAATAGATCTCCAATGTTTATGGACCAAGTCCTCTATAATGTGGCCTAAATTTACCTTCTCTGACTTACATCCCATTTTCACTGGTTGTTCCAATCCACCTGGATTAGTTAGTCACTCTACTCCCGAGATGTCCAAGATGTTTCCATGGTTTTGCCTTGCTCATGCTGTCCATTCTGCCTCGAGTGTCTTTTCCTCTCAGTCAGGGACATCAGCTGATGACTCCTTCAGCACACAGGCCTGCCTCACTGAACTGTTCCCAGCACATAATTACCTTTACTCTTGTGTGCCCCATCTTTCCTCCTGTACAAATATTTGTCTTTACATCCCCTCCACTACTGGACTGCCGAGTTCATTAAGAGCACAGATCATGTCTTAGATATCTCTCTTTCCCCAGTACCTGACACACTGCTGTGCCATTAAAGAACATTCAGCCTTTCTGTCATTGCTGGGAACATGCCGAAAACTCCCAACTTCATTAGCAGGAAAAAGGTGTCATCACTTGGTCTGGAAATTCTTCTGCCTTAACACTTAATAAATGCGAATAATGTAGAAGGCCATGGAATTACCACCTCCACTTCCTCCTTTGGAAGGTCTGAGGAAGAAGAAGTACTTCATTTTAGGTAAAAAGAGGAGTTTATAGTTAAATTTTAACCGTAGGTGGCTGGAGAAGAGGTCTATAAAAGAACAGATATTTGCAATCCAAAGGTGGGTGGGAGGAAGGGACAAAAAGCTCCCAATGACCAGCTCCCATTTGGGGGAAGCAGAATAAGGTGCTACATCTGGTAATGTAGTTGGGTTTAAATGATGTGCAATACCAGACCCTGTTTTTATTGGTATGTGCTGTTCTTATAGGTCAATTATTACTGCTGACTGAATAATGAGTCAAATCCCATAAAAAATGTGGCACATCTCATTCCAGGCCCTCCTGCAATTCACTGGCATTTGCTAATAAAGCGATGGAAGGAGCAGCTCACTGTTGTATGATAAAGTCTTTCCTTCTCAATCCAAATGCCTCCAGAAAGTCATAATTGAGGATGGGAAGCTGGTTGCTAACGTCCTTTGCTTGGGCAACTTAATTAGTTAGCACTCTTTCCAGCACTTAATTTGATACATGATTTTGCCCCTTGCCAACGAGCTGGGAGCTTTTAGGTGTATGATAAAGTAGTCTCACCTGTTCAAAAAAACATGCTACTACCCACACCCTTCCCAACTATGTGACCTATAAGCCCTTTCGTAGTTGTGCATTCTGTTTGGTGGCTGGAATCTGAAGATCACTCCTATGGTAATCTTGTCTACCCCGTGAAGATAAATGAATTCATCAAACCCAGCAAAACTCCTGAAATCCAAGTGCCAACTTTACTGATACAGGATGTCCCTGACATCCCTGCACTTCTTATTGGTCCTTGGGAATTCTTCTGGAACTCCACCTGGAGGCTGGAACTGCACAATTCTCTCATCCCCTGTCATCCAGCCCCTCAAAACCACCTCACACTGATGCAGTGATACACACAGGCATGCTGGCATCGCCAAGAATATCAAACATACCAAATTCCTTATAAAAGCCCAATCCTCAAGGATCAATTTCTCTTTTGGTGGTTGCTTCCCCATCTTCTCTGGCCCCTTTAAGAAGGCAGAAGAAAATACCTTTCCCTGGAATTTGCAGAAATATATTTTTAACTGAAATTTTATTTTGGTCTCGCCATGCAGGAAGCTATTATCTGTCCGCTATCTTTATGTGCGTGATTAGGAATAATAGCTGATTTGTGAAGTTATCTATTCCGGGGAATAACCAAGATTAATGAGCCCTGTGGCACTTGCTGAATGCCTCGGAGATTTATTGCTCAGGCTGTGCATTTCTCTCCTTGTGTTGTTGGTGCTGTCAGGAGTTTTTTTTTTTTTTTTTAACAAATGCAAATGGAGATATGGATTAACTGTGGAAGAGCGTAAAAGCTCTTTCAATGTTATCAAACACTGTGGATTGCTCAGTCCTACCTCTCCCAATTATGTTTTATTCCACATAATAACGTTGGAGTCTAGTCCCTATCCTGCTATAGACCCAGTTCGGGAGTGTTCAGCTCACACCCTCCATGGCCCAGGGACCACAAACAAATAATATTGCCCACTTAAGCATCCTTTCCCAAAGTCAAGATTTAGTCTAAATGCAGAGTAAAATATAGGTGCTATTGCTGCAAATGCCAAGGGAGTTTTTTCAATCACTTGCCCAACCAGGGAGGTGCTGTCTCTTCCTCTGTGGAATTGCCCTGTGGCTGAGAGAGATGCTGTACCAGGCAAAACTGTTGCCACCATGAAGATTCACCTCTGTCCCAAATTTCTGGATCAACTGAGGACAGTTCTGAACTCTATGCATCTCTGCAAATGGAACAGTGATCCAGGATGCAAAGGAAACCTGAATAGTATTGCCACTGTATTGTACGAACTATGAAGTTAATAATGAAGTTACAAAGCCAGCTTCTGAGAAAAGTTGGATGGGAGGAAGGGACAAAAAGCTCCAAATGACCAGCACCCATTTGGAGGAAGCAGAATAAAGTGCTGGGCAGGGGCAAAGACCCTAATCCTCTATGCCTGTATCCCAGTTATGGAACACACCCCACCTCTGGCCACATAAACATTTGCACCTCACCATCTATAAACCTCAGAAAGAGTACCAATGTCACAAGGTCATTGTAATGGATTAAATGAATTAAAATATGTATAAGTGTTTAGGTAAACTTCATAAATGTTAGCTGTTGTTAATATTTTTAAATAACCATGTGTCAGTGGAGATGTACTTAAAATCTCCTGGACTCTTAATCCATATAAATCTATAAATTGCCAGTTTTGTCAATGGACAGAATGAGGGTATAATGGATAAACCCCAAATTCGGAGCTAAAAGGTCTGGCTTCCAGACCCAGGTCAGTTACTAACCAATGAGGTATGATGTTGGTCAAGGCACTTTATATCTTTGGGTCTAGTTTTCCTATCCACATAATACAGAACTAGAAAATCATCTCAGATGTCTTTAAAGATGGTATCACATAAACAGTTACACTTGTCTTTCTGTTAATTTAGGGGGAGGAACAGTACCAAGAGTGATTGCAAACTTAATGTAACCTATCTGAAATGTTATGCATATGAAAAAAACCCTAACAAAGGTACATTTGAATATTTAGAAAATCACAGCATTATCAACTAATAGACACAGGGTGTTTACTTGTAGAAACTATAAAAAGTCAGACTCTAAAAACATACTTTGCAAAATATAGGAATAGCAGAGCATCTCAATAGGATACATTTAATGTGCTGGAGCCTGCCATTTTCATAATGATATTAAGAGAATCACTGGGTTTATTTAAAAGCATATATACTGATTACCTTAGCAATTAGATGATAATGAACTTTTTAGTGAAGAGGTTTATATACTTCCTAGAACATAATTATTCCATTGTCTTGGCAGAACTTATCTTTTATTCTTTTCCCTGAGACTTGTGAATTAATTATCATGTACAGTCTGAGATTACTATACCAACAGCTAACTGGCTAGTTGTTTTTCAGCAATGTATTTTCCACTTAAAAGCAGAAATTAATGCTTGTGAACTATATCACTTGTGAATTCAAAAGTCTGATTTCTTGATTCCTTTCTCCCAATCCTACCCTTGACTCTGCTCATTAACATAATATCCATTTTTTTAGGCCCAAGTCAAATTCCAAGTTGTCATCTTCCACCTTTCCAAATGACATTCATTTTTCCCTTCTTGGTGCCCCAAAGCCTTCTGTTCCTCTAATGTCGCAGCCTGCACATCACACTTAGCTGTGTGCTGGTGTGCCCCTTCATTCAGCCCAATAAGACCCTAGGCATAGAGGCCATCCATATTTACTCAGAAATATAGTCCATTCCTCTATTTATCCATATTTACTCAGAAATATAGTCCATTCCTCTATTTATCCGTATTTACTCAGAAATATAGTCCATTCCTCTATTTATCCAAGATAAAAAAGATGACGCGTATGTCTTAATTAATGTTTGTCCCCCCCCCCTCCTTTATTCCCAATTCTTTTTATAACAAATATGTAAGGAATTTATGTCTGAAAGGGAGTGTGGGAGGTGCGGTGCAGGTTATACCATCCATTCACAAAGCTACTGCTCAATATAAGTGATTTAATTATTTCACTCCTTGGGATTATATCCAATTAGAGAACAAGAACATGGATCCTTCTGGATTCTTCACTGTTCTGGAGGGAAATGAATGATCTAGGTGTCAGTTTCTTTTCTTTACCCCCAAACTATCTGTTCAGACCACTGACAGCCAGCACACACTGGATCTTCACAATGGGCTGGTAACTGCTCTGAGTCCCCAGCACAGAGTTCAGCTCACTGGTGGGGATAATGGTAAGTACAGTCTCAAACGGCCCATGTTGTATTTGTTGAGATTGGCAGTGAGAAGCATGGAGTGAAAATGTGGTTACTACAGGACAGGGTCTGCCTCCCTTGTCACTAAATGAAAAAAGCGTTATTCACTCCCGTTTTAAAGATGAAGAAACCGAGGTACCTCGGAGTGAAGTGGCTTGCCCAGATAGAGAACTGATGGAACTAAGAGTCCATTCAAGCTGTCTGACCGCAGAGCCCTTGCTCTTAACCATGAAACTTGGCTGCAGGGTCAAGGGACAAACGCACTTCTCACCCACTTCAGGAAAAGTGGGGTCGGGCATGTGGGAAGAAGACGGGAAAAGCAGAGGGTTGAGAGAGGGCACACAACAGCACCCTCATAAAAGCTTTCATGTAAAACTCAAGTCAGTTTCAGTCACTCAGGCTAGTTATTTGGCACGTTCTCACTTATGTCAATGACAGAAAGAAATCCACATGACAGTCATCACACTAACCTCAACACCAGTCTCCACTGGCCTCTCCACCTCTCTATTATTTAAATTCAATTACATTTAAGTTCACAGGCTCCTATAAGCCATTCACGAAGTGAGTCAAGAAGCTGAAATACACATTTGCTTTTTATTATTAGGAATTTACCAGTTGGCACAGTCCCCAATAATGCATATCTGTCAACATGACAATAGTCCTTTTACCAGCTAGTTTTTGTTTTCCCAACAGAGGTGTCAGCCGTCAACAGATTCCATGGTATGGACAGAAGGGCCCTCTGACCTCACTGCCAGTCAGGACAGAATAAAAATCACAGCTAAAGGAAATAATGCATGTTGGGATAGGACCTGGTGTTGGGATCCATCTTCACAAGTGGCTCTTCTGTGAGGAGGAACGTTATTTTTTTCTTGTCTAAACGGAGACTTGGCATCTATTTGGAGACGTTAATATAAAGTGAAATCCTGTTCTAAATAATGTTAAGACAAGAGTGATTTCCTAAAAGCTAGTTGTTAGATGCAAAGGGGCTGTTCAACACACTCCAAAGGACGGCAAGGCTTTGATGTGTTTGCTTGGAGGTCTGGCCTCCTTTGCTGCTACAATAAACACCTGTCACGATGAGATAACCGAGCACAAACCACGCCACTCCTCAGAGCCCGCCATGTGCTTCTTGCCTGAGAATTTTGTTTTCAGCTTAAATTTGGAAATGTGAGGTAACAGGCTCCAGAGACTGGTAACCAGAAAATCACAGCGCTTTAAGACCCGAAAAGCATCCCGGGGCTCAGCGAAGTATTCCCTTCATTTAAAAGGTGAGAGAAGAGAGCCAGGAAGGTCTGACTGACATGCAGTTCCTCAGCTGCTCACATCTAAGTGGAATCTGGAACCCAACTTTTCCGTCTCTTAGGCGCTGTGTTCTCCACTCTGCAGAGAAATCTAGCACACTGCCTTGACCACATCAGCCACCAAGACTTTTCTGTTGAATACGCAGCTAAGTGATCTGGAAATCTAGAAAACATGGAGGGAAGAGTTTAGAAAGAGAGACCTGGGCAGGTCATGGGACTCATCGCTCCCATTATTTCAACAAAAGATAGTTCACCCATTGCCTGAAAATGGACAGACTTTTCTCTAGGGTCCTCTGCTCAAGGAAGTAAAGGATGGATATCATTTGGGGGAAGTAACTGGGTTTGAACTCAGAGAGCACTTGAGGGTTAAGTAGGGGTGGGGGGTAAGAGGGTAGACAGGACTAAAGTCCACAATGTGTTACCTTCTTTACTCCTCTCTTCCATAGAACCCTGGCTATGACTAGGGCCCCAGTCCCCAGTTTAATGGTATATTGACCATTTTGTGATAACCTGGCCAAAATTACAGGGAATTTTGAAAGTCCCTTCAGGGAAAGCAAAGTAGGTCAGGGTGGTGTACTATTGGCCCCAGAATAAAGCTTGTTCTGTTTTTCTTCTCTGAGTTAAAAATGTATGAAAGAAAGCACCAGGATAAAGGGAAATTAGAATCCAAGGAAATGCATCAGTAAATGCCTGACATGCCCTGAAAGCCGTTCTTTCCTAAGAAAAAAGAACATCAAGGATGCCTAGTTGATGCACAATGGAAACCCTTGAACAGTACTTATTTACCAGAGTGGGCAAGAGGATTGTCAGTACTTCAGAGAAAAATAAAACCAAGCAACCCAATACCCTTGTCCACATTTTCATCTATTTCCAAATTAATCATCCATGAGAACCTTTGAGAGGTTCCAATGTGTCAGTTTAATGAATTCTCTTTTTTCCTATCTCAATCCTCTCAGGTTCTGGCTGGTATTTGAACCCATAGTGCCAAAAGAGTGAAAGAGGGTCTTCAAGTAGAACTTCCATCTTTCCTGGGAACAAATGCTATAGGGAATGGAAATGCTCTTGTCCCAACATCCATTACCCAGTTTTTAAGACTCGAATTGTCCCAGGTGTTTATCCAAGCATCTGACTTTCTAGCTGATGTTCTTAACATGAGACCATGCCCTGCTATATAAAAAATCTTGCGTTTAAAAAAAGATAAATTAGTGATTCTTCTCTTTACTATTTATTAAAAGTTGAGTTGCCCTCCTCCAAAATAAGTATCTATTTCAAGAATAATTTTCTTAAAGTTTAATTTCTATGAAATGGCTGCTGAAACAACATTTCAGAAATTCAACAAATACCTTTTTTCCCTCAAATAAATGCTAAACTAACTCATCTAACAGAGCCAACTTAGAAACTAAAAACAAAAGGCGGCTGAAGCAGACAGCTGTAGCCCGCCTCCAGGAACTGGCAGCAACTAGACTTGATTCTAATGACAAAAGACCTGCATCAAATCAAGGTTCACACAATTTCCTTTTCACTAAGCGAATATTACGACTTTGATTCAAACTGAACACTGTCCCAGCGAGGGACATCCACCACTCTCCAGAACAGCACTTCTCCTTACCCAGATGTTAAGGGAAGCACACAGGTGACCTTCTCTGGACAACACACCCTGCACATGGTCTTCCATATCTGAGTGTTTCACACAGAGGGAGGTAAGGGTTAATACATATGGAAACTTTCGAGGCTAATACCGGCTCTGCCTACAATTTACCAATTTATACGTTTCTAGATGCCCATCCAGGCAGTGAATTCATTTCCTGGATAATCTTGGGTAAATTACAAACTCTAAGTTCCTTGTCTAATAGAGGAAATAATAGCCACATCCACTCACCCAATCCATGAACATTTACTGAGAAATCAAGATGGACTAAAAATGGGCACAAACTAAGGCACAGTCCATTAATAATGGCAAAAGACTTGTAAACATAGAGATTTACTAAACAGAGACCAAAAAAATCAAAGTGAACATCAATGGGGCCCCTACTTGGACCTTTTATACATTACCCCATTTGATTCTCATAATAAGCCTGTTATCTCCATTTTTTTTATATGAAGAAATTAAGGCTGTGAAAGGTTAAATGACTTGCTTAAGGTGACATTTAATAGCAAAGCCAGCATTTGAACTAGTGTCTGCCAAGGGCAAAACTCTTTTTATTCTACCTTACTAGCTCTCATAAATGTGGCAAAACATTTACAAATCAGGGCAATTGATAATGGTTTATAACCTTGATTATTCAGCCAGATTTTTTTTGTGTGTGTTAGGAGTGGTACAAATAGTCTGATTTTTATTACAAAATGCTATTGCTCTTTGCACTGCATTGTGGTAATTCTGATCACATACAATGATATAGTCAGGTGATAGCAAAATGCTGAACCAAGAAAGAGGGCTGGGTGACAACTTTTCTTTCTACTTTGAATAGCTAAACTACATTGACCTGTATTTCCCCCATACTTTCGTTGTGGTGACAGCTGTACATCAACCCATAAAACTGGGTGTACACTAAAACCAAAGTCTGCAGAAATTATTTGGAATAAGAGATCATTTATGTGACAGGACTTTATTTCAATTCGATCCTAAAATATTCTGAATTTACATATTTTTCAGATGTCCTTCTCCCTATCCCTCTGAATAAGTTTAAGAATGTTTTCATTTTTACTTCTAGGTCAACAGATGCAAAGAGTACCTTAATACCACAGTGAGGGCAAGAGGGCAAAACAGAGGAGGAAGGGTGGTTTTACACATTCAGGACATGATGGACTCACAGCACTATCACACCTCCAATGTACACTCGGAATACAAATAACAGTTGAAAGAAGGCTATTTACTCTAGTGAATTAATCAATTGTAAAACAAATCTCTTTTGGTCCAAAAGTGTTTGCTTATTTAATTCTTTAACCATATCACATTTATACTGAAGATAGGAGCAATATGATTCTCTGAAAGAAACGGACATGCCCAAAAGCATCCTCTCTTTCAGATCTTATCTACTGAGCATCCAAAGGTTTACCATGTTTTCTGCCTAGGTCAAGAACACATAAGAGGTGAGAGAATAAAGAATGGCTGCCTTGGATTATTTTTCTTTTTAAAAAAAAGTATATTTTTTATTGATTTCAGAGAGGAAGGAAGAGGGAGAGAGAGATTGAAACATCAATGATGAGAGAGAATCATTGATTGGCTGCCTCCTGCACTCCCCACACTGGGGATCGAGCCTGCAACCCAGGCATGTGCCCTGGACAGGAATCGAACCATGACCTTCTGGTTCATAGGTTGACATTCAACCATTGAGCCACACTGGCCAGGCTTGGATTATTTTTCTATTTTCTGTAGGCAGTGCATGAAGAGACAGCAACAGCCACACTTCTGTGATCTGACAGAATTATTCATTCAACAAGCTTTTCATGGGTATATAACACTGTAGTGTCACATTTCTGAGTAGTAAGTTTGTAGTGGGTATGGGCAGGTTTTGGAAGCTAGAGAACTTAAAAAGGAAGAAGATTCAAAACAAGTGAAACTGGTGTCAAGAAAATGGGTCAGGTACTAGAGTGGGGACAGAAAAATACACAATGAGGGAATTTCTCTCTTCTAGTTATATCTGGTTCAACTCTGGAAAAGCAGTGAGTTCATTCCCTTTGTAATCATTTTCTCTGAGCAAAGCATACATTTATGAAAGGTGAAATTTGTAGCACTCAAGAGAGCAATGCTGTTGAACTCTGTTTCCCATTGCATACATTCCCCACAAACTCCTTTCAGGATAATACGAGGGAAGACCAATTATGTAGAAAGTGGAAGAGGAAATTAAAAGAAAATTTAGGCTGAATGTCTTAAAGAAACTCCCAAACACCTCTACCTATTAGACTGTGAAATTGCCCTCCAATGAAGGCATTCAAAACTTAAATGGATGAAATGTAAAGTACGTAAGAGGGAATGACCTTGAACGCGCAGAAAATGGTCTGCTCCAATCGACCTAAACAGGTTATTTCCCAAACACTAATTTGTACTTTTCATTCCCTTTGATATGCTTTTCTCAAGGATTAATTGGGGCTTTAATTGCAAAACTCCTAATATGCTTTCATAAGTATTATTTATGTTTACATCCTGATGTAACAGTTTGAAAACCAGACTTGTCTATACTTCTACTCTCACAACAACTTTTGGAGCTATGGGACTGGATTCCGTACAACTGAAATTAACTTTATGTTTATGTGTACAGTATGGTTAAGATTATGCATGAACTGTTCATAATTCATCTGTCAAGAGGCTTACCCTGTATTTCAATATATCTCAGAGGGCAGGAAACTATTTAACATACTCAGCAATAAGTAACTTAGAAACCAATGACTTTCTGGGTTCAACTTCAAATTTTACTAATAGACTAATAATACATATTGTTTTAATACAGCTCAGAAGACTTGCCTTATTTTCCAGGAGGGAGAATACACACTCACAAGTACTTGGAAGATAGAAGTTTCTAATGCTGACCAGTTGCCCTAATTACTTTTGGTGTTTTGCTCGCATTTATAGCTTTGAATCTCTAGTGATACAAACCTTATTAGAATACCTTAAAAATGGAACTGATCAGAACTGACCCACTTGGGATTGTTTAGCATTTTTTTATAGTGTAGTATGTCCTTACTGCATCTGAATTTGGCTGTAAGATGAAAGAATATTGGCAATCAGTCATCACAAAACCTTTACTCAAATAAAACCAGTGCAAGAGAAGTCTTTTGCTGTGGCTGTCGGCACATCCACCTCCCATCGTTTCACACATTGTTCCTACAACCATTCTATACACTGAAAATCTGATATTTATAACGGTAACCCTAGGCATCTATGAACTACATCACCAAGGAGACATTAACACATCACAGAGTTAATGGTTTTTAAAACTGCAAAGGACTTGGGAAATCACCATTTTATAGGTGAATAAATGGAGGCCCAGAAAAATCAAGTGATTTGCCTAAGGTTACGGAGCATTAAATAAGAATATAAAGCCAGATCAAATCTACACATTCAATACTTTTCCACAGTCTCTCTTGTTACTACAACCTTTTTTTCTGTACAACTACATGCTATCAGTAACCAAGTTAGATTTGCAAGGCAAGTTGACCTCTGGTCAATCTCCTTTAAGCTTGAAATTCTACCACTGACTACCAATGCTTTGATTAGTGGAGCTCTCACCAGGTCATTTAAATTTTCCTCAGGCATAGGAAGCTGAAAACAGATAATGCCCACAATCCAAGCAATGCTTCTTGTCTCACAAACTTCTGAGTGAATCCACATTTTTTTTGTACATACCAAGAGAGGTTCAGTATACCATTTCATCTACAGCCAGTGTTCCTGTAAAAGAGAATGCTAGGTACTACGTGCTGCATTGCTAACTCAAACTTAACTTGTTATCAATCACTGCTTATCTTAATTCTGGGTTGTAAAACATTCTCATAAGGCTCACCTAAGAAAACAGTCAAGCAGTGGAAAGCAGCTGTGGATCTAGATCTGTTCCCAGATATTAAATCAGGCAGCGCACAGTTAAAGCCCTCAGGCCATATTTATCCACTTCTTGCTGTATAATACAGCCAGCCTACCTCCTCGCAATGCAAATGAACCTCACAGCATCTGCCTTTTCTTTTCACTGTGCAGATGAAAAATTCTGTTCTCTTTCTTGCTGCTAGATATGGACTCTATCACGTAGGACTCTAAGATAAAGGCCCCATAGAGCATTATCTTTATCCTCCAATATTCTTCCTCAGCCAGGAGTCAAGTTTGTTTGAGGTAAGCTTGGTATATTTGTCCTCCAGGTCAAACGCCCTCCATCTATGACAATAAATACTCCATCCACTTTTTTTAAAAAATCTCTCTGCTTTTTTATGTCTATCAGCAATCTAACTGGACTTTTATTTTTTCTTAAAGAAGGGATCATGACTTTTCTTTCTAAATAATTCAAAAGTTTTCTTAAACAAGCTAATTCTGAATTAGTGTTTTCTCACATTAAGAATATGCTACTGCATCATTTTTTACATGCTTTTAAACTAAAACAGGAAGAAAAAACCTTTTCTGTTTTGCTCATTCTTAGATGTTAATGTGAGCAGTAAATTAAAGATGTCAGCTAATTGAGATTTTGCTCTAATACTAGTAAAGTTTTTCTTGCCTACAAAGTTCCTGACTGGAGCTTCATAGTATCTACTTGCCTGGATCATTTATAAGTGTCATTCCTTATTGCCAAGAATTTTTCACTAAGAATTTCTAAGAATTGAACTGAGGGGACGCTAAAAGCTCCAGGTGAAGTAGGCACTATGCTTCCTTCAACCACTTTGTAAAAGAAATATAAACATGTTCAGGTGACTTATGAACATCCCTTATAAATGGAGACCAACATGATGGGGGCTCCTCCATGCTGCTGCCATGCAGAAGTAGTGGCAAAGGAAGGGGACAGCCATGCCACACTTGGCAAGGAAAGGAAGATCATTCACTTTCAGGGCTGAGGTATTAGAACAGAGGAACATCTTTCCTTAGCAACAGCAGCAAATGAGAATATTATCAAAAATATCTTCTCATTCCCTTCTAGGTCAAAGAGGGTTTCTAAAATAATCCAACTGGGAACCTGAATGTAAAGCATTTCTATGAGAAATTACATTCCAAAATTCAAATAAGTGACTTAGACTTTTGACTAACTTGCCCTTTAGAGACCAAACTGTTTTGTTTTGGATATCTGACCATAGAATGACCCAGTGTTCCTATGGCTGGGCAAGATCACAGAGAGTTTTTACTAAAGAAATGGGTGTTTTCCTAGGCAGAGGTTCAAATAGAGCTATGCCAATTGGATCATTCCAATCTGTAATGCACAAGTTATGCCTTTTGTGGCATCCAGAACTGCTACTGCATTTGATGTATCTTTGTACCACATGCTTTGTCTTTGCATACACAGTGTTGCCAATCACATCAGTGCATTGAATGAGGGCTCTTTCAGCATGATGCAAAGACTAACAGGTAATTTATTTTACACTTATTATTACTTAGGGAACCAAAGAACAGCGACCAGACACTGGCTGGAAATCTTTCCCTTTAATTCCAAGTTGCTTCTAAGGCAGTGCTAAGATATTTTGAGAACTGGGTTATTCATTTCAATGACAACATTTTACTTAGAAAAAGCTGGTTTACTTTCTAAGAATGGAGAACCAGGTTAGAAGCCAAAGTCACTAAGTCATTTCCAATCTCTGGCTATTTTTTAAAAACTCCCTTGAATGGTAACTCCCACCCTTTTCGAATATATATGATATACATATAATTTTTTTTTAATTTACCCCCTTTATGTGATAATAGTTGAACTTTTGGTATCAGATGACTGAAGAAAATACAAAAGGTTATAAAACTACTTTGAATTGAGCATTGTGATTCAAAATTAGTTTTTTATTTTACTAACTAGTGGCTCAGTGCACGAAATCCGTGCACGGGGCAGGGGGTGTTCCTCAGCCTAGTCTGCACCCTCTCCACTCTGGGACCACTCAAAGGATGTCCTACTGCAGGTTTACAGGGATCCGGCCTAAATCAGTAGTCGGGCATCCCTCTCACAATCTGGGACTGCTGGCTCCAGCCGCTCACCTGCCTGCTTGCCTGCCTGATTGCCCCTAACCATTCTGCCTGCCAGCCTGCTCACCCCCAAATGCCCACCCCACCAGCCTGCTCACCCCCAACTGCTCCCCCTGCTGACCTGCTCGCCCCCATCTTCCCTTCCCACTGGCTTGCTCACCCCCAACTGCCTCCCTGCTCGCCTGCTCACTCCAAACTGCCCCACCCCCACTGTCCTAATCACCTCCAACTGACCCCCACTGATGGCCTGTTCACCCCCAACTGGCTCCCCTGATGGTCTGCTTACCCCCAACAGCCCCTGCTATCCCATCCTGGCCTGATCACCCCCCAGCGACCCAAGGTCCCAGCCCCTCCTTTTTTTTTTTTTTTTTTTTTTTAGTACCACCTTGAGTGGAGGCCAGGGCTGCCTGGAAGCAAGTATCTAGGATTTATTTATCTTCTATAATTTAAACTTTGTAGCCTTGAGCAGAGGCCAGGGCCCTCCAGGGCGAGTGGGAAGCTTGGCTTCCTCCATTGCCAGGGGCAACCCAAGCCTCCTGCTTGCTCCAGCTCCATGGCCGCTGCTGTAGGGAGCAGTTATAGGGTTAAGCCTAGGACTGACCTGCTGCAAAGCAGCAAACAAGTCCCAGCTTAGAGGGCATAGCCCTCTTAGCATAATTAAGCTTGATCTTGTGACTGCTCCCTAGATCTTTCCTGGGTAGCTAATGGACTGTGGGAGGTGCAGCAAATGCTGCCAAAACAAGTGAAACTTATAAGAACATTGTAAATTACCTTGTTTGCCTCCGACTATAAAATAAAGCATCAGCTTGCAGTTCTGGATCTGTTCTGTGGTCTCAGTCACGCACAGAAGATCCACCTAGACCCAGCTTATTCTCTTTGTCTTTTCTTCATCCTTCGCCTGCCCACCCTCAGGCTTGCTGAACCCTTGGCTGTGCTGGTGCAGCACACACTGCCATTTTTGTTGGGATTTATTTATTTTTTATAATTGAAACTTTGTAACCTTGAACAGAGGCCAGGGCTGGCCAGGAAGCTTGACTTCCTCCATCGCCTAAGGGTACAGTCCGGGCTGAGGGACCCCCGATTCTGCCCCTCTCCCCCCAGAGCACGATTTTCGTGCACCAGGCCTTTAGTAATACATAATGCAATATGATGTACACATTTAAACATATTTTAATCTAGTTATTTTAAATGTTATTTCCTTTCATTTTTATGTTTCAAAATGAATTTTATGTATTTCAGGGACATTTGCTTCCACCCCTAGTTAATGTACCTCTGATTTATAATGGGAAAATTAATTCACCTAAAAGAATGTCACTCAAATGGATATTAGTCTCATGATACATACTAGTGCAAGGAGTCTTTTAAACTTAGTTACCATCTGTGAACTCCATGGGGATAGAAAACTACAGTAGTTCCTCCTTATCCATGTTGTTATTCTTCACAGTTTCAGTTACTCATGGTCAATCACTACTGGATAATACTAAATGGAAAATTTCAGAAATAAACAATACCTAAGTTTTAAGTTCCACGCTGCTCTGAGTAGCGTGATGAAATCTCTCACCGTCCTGCTCCGTCCCACCTGGAACATGAATCATCACTTTGTCCAGAGTCTCCAAACTGTACAAGCTCCTCACCCCCTCAGTCACTGAGGATCCACCTCGGTCACCAGATCGACTGCCCTGGGATCACAGTGCTAGTGTTCAAGTCACCCTTATTTTACTGAGTAATGGCACCAAAGCCCAAGAGTACTGATGCTGGAAAGTCAGATATGCCAAAGAAACAGGTAAAGTGTTTATTAGTATTCTCAGAAGGTCAACAGTAGCCTAACACTACATCACAATGCCTTTATGATTCGCCTCACTGCATCTCATCACACAGGCTTTGTATCATCTCATGTCACCACAAGAAGACAGGTGAGTGCAGTGCAGTATAATATTTTGAGAGGGGAGAGACCATATCCACATAACTTTTTTACAGTACATTGTTACAATGCCCTTTTCTTATTATTGTTGTTGTTAATCTCGTACGGTGTATAATTTATAAATTAGACTTTACCATAAGAATGCGTATATAGAAAAACAACAGTATGTATAGGGTTCAGTACTAGCCACTGTTTCAGGCGTCCCCTGGGGTTCTTGGAACATATCCCCACGGATAAGGGGACTAATGTACATTTGTGTATCTATGGCAGAGGCTGCCTCATTACAAATCTTTGTTTTAAAATTCAGTCAGAGTAAAGTTCAGATTTAGGAAAGAACATCAACATCATTTTGCCCCCAGGCCCCAGTCGGAAATACCACCAGGATGCGGGTGGTCGGTGCTCAGACCTGAGTATGCAGAAGTGAAGCTTATAAAGAACAGAGATGCAGAGGCCAGTGTCACGTTCCAGCCTCACAGAGTGAGTGCAGGCTTCAGAAGTTTCACTCTGACAGTGGTTTGGGCAACGCGCAGAAAACAAATGCCTAAGTCCTAACACCATTTACTGTGACACCAAAATTTTCCCTGCAAGGCAAAGTAACACCTTGTCACATGCAATTAAAAGAGATTCTGTGAGTTACCTTCAGAGGGATGCAGAAAAGGAACAAAACTCTAGGAAAGAAAAAGGCACAATTCTTTCAAAATAGTGCCTTCTATAGGCTGAAAATGGGTATTAAACAAGGACTCTGATCCTGAAGAAAACCCTAGAAAAGAACCAAAGAACAGTATGGCTCTACCTCACCTCTGTCAAGTCTTTCTTCTGTTTTACATGGAATTTGTGATCCAGCTATACTTGGGTGGGCCTGATCCCACTGTTCAAACAATGTAAAAAGCAAGGCCATCTCTAAGCCATAGCTGTCTTCATAAACTCAACATTTCTATTTCAGTGCACTCTGATTAACACGGAAACAAAATCTGCCTTGATAAATAAAAACATAAACAAGATTAAAATGAGTTAAGTTCACTGTCATAGTTATTATCTGGCTATTTGACATTTCTGTGTCTTTTCTCTCTGTCCCCTTCACACAGCCACATTACTTAAAGTAGTTATCCAGACTCTCGATTCCAATAATTACAGGCTGTTGTTGTTCTTCTGATTAAGCCCCTATCCCAGTGGTTGGCAAACTCATTAGTCAACAGAGTGGCAAACTGCGGCTCCCGAGCCACATGTGGCTCGCGAGCCACAGTTTGCCTGCTGACCACTGATCTAGGCTGTCTCTTTTTTCCTCACTTTCTATTCCATAAATAATTCCATCTGGCCTGTTTGCTTTACTGAAATATCTCTCACTAAAATTTACCAAAAATCTCTACATTGTTCAATTAAAAATTTTTTTTCTTATAAATCTTTATTGTTCAGATTATTACAGGTGTTCCACTTTTTCCCCCCCCCCATAGCTCCCCTCCACCTGATTCCCCACCCCACCTCATGCCCTTACCCCCCGCCACTGTCTTCATCCATAGGAGTAAGATTTTTGTCCAATCTCTTCCCGCACCCCTCACACTTGCTTCCCCTGAGAATCGTCCGTCCACTCCCTTTCTATGTCTCTGATTTTATTATATTCACCAGTCCATTCTGTTCTTCAGATTTTTTACTCACTTGATTTTTAGATTCACTTGTTGGTAGGTATGTATTTGATGTCATTTTGTTGTTCATAATTTTTATCTTTATTTTTTTCTTCTTCTTCGTCTTCTTAAAGAATACCCTTCAGCATTTCATGTAATCCTGGTTTGGTGGCGATGAACTCCTTTAGCTTTTTCTTGTCTGTGAAGCTCTTTATCTGACCTTCAACTCTGAATGATAGCTTTGCTGGGTAGAGTAATCTTGGTTGTAGGTTCTTGCTGTTCATCACTTTGAATATTTCTTGCCACTCCCTTCTGGCCTGCATAGTTTCTGTTGAGAAATCAGCTGACAGTCGTATGGGTACTCCCTTGTAGGTAATTAACTGTTTTTGTCTTGCTGCTTTTAATATTCTCTCTTTGTCTTTTGCCCTTGGCATTTTAATTATGATGTGTCTTGGTGTGGTCCTCTTTGGGTTCCTCTTGTATGGGGTTCTGTGCGCTTCCTGAACTTGTAAGTCTATTTCTTTCACCAGGTAGGGAAAGTTTTCTGTCATTATTTCTTCTAATAGGTTTTCAATATTTTGCTCTCTCCCTTCTTCTGGCACCCCAAAAATTCGGATGTTGGTTCGCTTGAAGTTGTCCCAGAGGCTCCTTACACTATCTTCATATTTTTGGACTCTTTTTTCTTTTTGTTTTTCTGGTTGTATGTTTTTTGTTTCCACATATTTCAGATCTTTGGTTTGATTCTTGGGGTACGTTGATCTACAGTTGAGTTTCTGTATATTTTTTATTTCAGACAGTGTATGCTTCATTTCTGACTGATCCTTTTCCATTTTGTTGGCATTCTCATTAAGGTCCTTGAAGGTCTTACTAAGCTCCTCAGAAGTGTCATCAAGTTTCTCAGCGGTTTTTAGAAGATTCTTGAGTAACCTTATACATGTGGTTCTGAACTCTATGTCATCCAGTAGTTTGCTTTCCTCCGTTTCTTTCATTCGTGACATGTTTCTTTGTTTCTGCATTTTGGCTGCTTCCCTGTGTTGATGGAGTGGCTTTGTGTGGTAGGTGACCTATAGGGGGCAGTAGCTCAGCCTTCCCAATCACCTGATGTGGATGCTCTTGGTACACCCCTTTGTGGGCTGAGTGCAAAGTCTTGGTGTAGTTAAGCCTGAATTGCTGTTGGTACGCTGGGAGGAATTGACCTCCAGGCCAATTAGCTGTGAGCACTCCCTGTGTCTATAATGGAAGAACTGCTGTGCTGAAGACACGCAGGACTTGTTTCAGTGGGGCTTCGGTGCTCACTGAGTTTGCCTCTTGAATGTGTCACTTATGGATGTGAGGAGTTGAAATCTGGTGTCTCACACTGACCACTAGGTACACTGGCTTCTGGATCTCCAATGGGGTGCAGGTCAGCTACTGTCTGAGGCCACTCAGCAGGAGCTACAGTGAGAGCTGCAGTTTTCTCCTCTTTGCTTGGGGTTTGGAGGTTTTGGAACTGTCTGACCCAGGCTGCAAGTTTGCTAGGTTAAGCTGCGATAGGGCAGGCTTTTCTTATGCTAACTCGGTTGCTTGGAGCTTGGGTGGGTTTGTAGGTTGTGCAGGGCGGGGCCTCAGGGCATCACTAGGTTAGGGCGTGGCAAACAGCAATGGCTGCTAGTTAGCCGGCTTGGTGTCCCCAAAGGCATCCGCGAGTCCCGTGCCCCAGTACAGTAAACAATTATTCCTGCGCGCAGCTCTGCAAGCAAGCCACCCTCGCTGGCAGACAGTCCAGCTTCTCCCCATAGGAGTTTGGGTCCCCCGTGTCTCCCCAGAGACTGGATTTCAGAGTAATCGGGGGCTTGTCTCCGTTCGGGTTGAAAAAAGCAACGCACCCAGTCGCCCGCAGCCAGCCCGGATCACGCGCCTCCGTACCTCAGCTTTTCAGCGCTCGTGCATGTCTCAAAGCTCTTTTCTCTTTCCTTCTAGTTGTAGAACTTCCACTCAGCCAGCTTTCCCGTGGTTCTGGGTGATAGACGTTTTGTCTTTTAGTTGCAGTTTAAATTGTTGTGGGAGGCAGCAGTTTAGGTGTTTACCTACGCCGCCATCTTGGATTCTCTTAAAAAATAATTTTTAAAGCTTACTCCCACCCCCATCCCAGCAGCAATCAATGCTGCGGACCCCTTGCTCATGTAACATTCACTTCCTCCGTCTTCCTTCACACAACACTCTCCAGGTTTTCCTGTAGGGCACAGGTCCTCCCTTCCTCTGCCTTCTCTACAAGCTCATCTTCTCTTCAGGGCCAAAAATAATTGGCCATCCCAGAGACTGGGTCCTGGATATTCTCTCGCTTCATTCTCTCCCTTGGCTGATTTCACCCTGATCAAGATATTAGTAACTAAAGATTTTCAACTGAACTAATTGTAGATGAATCACACCTTAAAATGTCCAGCCCAGAAACCTCTTGTGAGGTCCAGTCTCATATACATGGCAGTCTACTTGATATCTCATTTTGGATACTTCAAAGTTCACCTCAAATGCAGCTTCATTTATTGAAATGCAGATGTGATAAGGTCAGTCCTCTGCTTAAAACCCTTTGTTGGCTCCTTTGCTCTTAGGATGAAGAGAAAATGCTCAACAAGGCCTACAAAGCATGCATCATAAGTCCTCACTCCTTTCTCCAGCTGCACCTCTCTCTCCTGCTATCCTACCTTACCTGCATTCCAGCCACATGGCTTTTGTTTAGTTCTAACCTGTCATTACTCCTTGTAGTTACATCATCAAAACACAGTATCCTTAACATTCTGGTGGCACATAATTTTTTAAATATATTTTTAATGATTTTTTACAGAGAGGAAGGGAGAGGGATAGAGATTTAGAAACATTGATGAGAAAAAAACATCAATCACCTGCCTCCTGCAGACCTCCTACTGGGGATGTGCCCACAACCAAGGTACATGCCCTTGACCAGAATTGAACCTGGGACTTTTCAGTCCACAGTCTGACGCTCTATCCACTGAGCCAAACCAGTTAGGGCTGGTGGCACATAATCTTACTGACAAGAGGATAGTCACATTCTTGGCTCAATAACTAGAACAGCATTTTTTTTTTTATTTAGTAACACCAATGAGAAGCCAATCCCATGACATTTTTTCATTTCTATATCATCTGTTTATTTCGCCCACCTTTGTATATACACTGACATTTGTGCACTTGTGAACCACATGAAGAAAGTTTTTGGTGCATAAACATCTTAAAAGACGAAAGAATATTGTCAAATGTGCTACTGAATCACTGAATCCTGAAGTTAGGGAAAATTCATCTAGGATACCTTTTTATGAAGAATCAGTCTGAGATGTCACTTACATAATCAATTTCACCATCATCATTAGTCTAGAGTGCTTCTATATGTCTTTTTGCATTTACTTCCTGAATATGTAATACTTGTGAGATATCTTCCTATTAACTTTCTTCTCTTTGCTATTATAAAAGAAAATTCTAAATGAGTAACTATGTTCAATTAAAGGTTTTAAAAAATACAAAGTCTCTAGACTTCTTTTATATCTTCTTGAAAGATGAAGCAAAACTGTGAGTAATGCAAAAAGAAAATTCAGGGATAATATAATAGTGAACATTTATTTCAACACTGCATCAACTTTATAGATGATCCATCATTCTTTGCCTTTCTTGCCATTCTTACCATTTTTGTGGGTTTGTTTGTTTTAGCATGGTTGGGAATAACTAATGAGTAAGGATGAGCTAATTCTCAGAAGATAAAACAGCAAAATGTTAAGATACAGGAAAGATAAGATCACTATGATTCTACGATGTATCTTAGATTTACAAGAGTCCAATGGAACCATGTGTAATGGTACAACAGAATGAGTTGTTTTCTGCTTTAAAAGAAATAAATAATTTTTCTTTGTCCCTTGGAAGACCTCCAAGAAAGATAAATTTATGAAATAGCAATTAGTAAGAATAGTTAAGACTGTTCAAACAAAAAATTTCAAAATCAAAATGGGGCCAATGGACCCTGATAGGGTTAAAGGCACCTAGTCGCATTTAAGTTATCAGCATTGTTGCTCTTTTTTTTCAGGGAAGGTTTTCTGAAACTCTCCCCAATTATGTCAAATGTCCTTATTCATTCTTATAACATCATTTCCTCTTTCACAGCACTAAGCACAGTTACAATTTGACACTTATTGGTCTCATTAGTGTGTAATCAATGTCTGCTCTCTCACAAACGGTACAGATCATGAGGGCAGAGACTGTTTATGATTCTGATCTCCAATGTATTCTCAGCACCTAGAATCAAGCATGGCACATAGTAGGTTCCCCATGGGGAACTTAGGAAATGGATTCCAACTCAGTTGTTTTCTCTCTACACTATGAGAAATGCCTATAATTACCCATTATTGTTTGCTAATTTTTCCCTTTCATATTATGACATATTTTCATTCTCTCCCTCCCCCAAATCCCACCAACCACATGATCTAAGTATCTACTGGGGTCAGGTGATTTACATGTGTTGTTTTGTTTTTAAATTTTCAGTATTTTGCAAAGTGAATTATTATTTTTGTTTTACAGATGAGAAATTGGGATTAAAAGGCTAAATAATTTGCCCAAGTTCACAGCACCAATAAACAGAAAAACTAGATTCAAATCAATGCTTGATCTGACTCTGACCTGTGATCTCTCCACTCCACCCAAACACACACCAGGGAAGCATTTCTATCCTACATAATAAAAGGCTAATATGCAAATCGACCCAACAGCGGAACAACTGGTTGCTATGACGCGCACTGATCACCAGGGGACAGATGCTCAATGCAGGAGCTGCCTCCTGGTGGTCAGTGTGCTCCCACATGGGGATCACTGCTCAGCCAGAAGCCGGCTCACAGCTAGTGAGTGCTGCAATGGTCAATGGTGGCGGGAGCCTTTCCCACCTCTGTGGCAGCGCTAAGGATGTCTGACTGGCGGCTTAGGCCCGCTCCCCATGGGAGGCAGGCCTAAGCCGCCAGTCAGACATCCCCCAAGGGCTCCCAGACTGCGAGAGGGTGCAGGCCGGGCTGAGGGTCCCCCCTCCCCCTGGGTGCAAGAATTTGGGTGCACTGGGCCTCTAGTTTCTTTTATATCTATCCAGAACACAGACTTTCTTGCTTGGGAAACAATGGTTTTTAAGTGGCGTTATCTAAAGAGCTATGATTTCATTTAAATCAATATTTACATTAATTTCTGTGGGAGTTTTGTTAGTTTTTAATATTTCTGCAAAACTTGTACTCTCTTAGCCTTGTGTGTAGGATCTTATTTAAAACTAAAAGCCCAATGAACGAAGATTCGTGCAAGAATAGGCCTTTCCCTGGCTGCCGGCATGCGGCAGGTTCGCTCTAGCAGCCTGTGACGCGGCGGTGGCAAGCCCTGTGCACTCAGCGCCGCTTCCTCCTCACCCTCCTTTGCCGGAGAGTTACTCTGTGCAACGCTGGTGCTCCTGGGGAGGCATGGAAGGGAAGAGGTGGGGGGTGCAAGGCAGACGGTGAGGATTGGAGAGGTGGGGTGCGCTAGTGAGTTTCATTTTCCCACTGTGAAAGTAGGATGTGACTGGCCCCCTTCCTCATCCTCTTCCTCCTCTGCTCTCTGCCTCCTGCCCGCCCACCCTACCTCCATGCCCATCGCCCCTCCCCTCTTGATTTGGAGAGATAGGGAGGAGGGAGATCTGATAATCTGGGTTACTGTGTAGGTGGCCTCTTTCATCTATTGAAAACAAAGCTGAGCCGCCTGCCACTGCTGCCACGACTGCCACCATCACCCCTTGGCTGGCCTGGGGCTCCCAGGGTGCGCTAACTGTGCACCAAGAGAGCTTCTGCATGCATCCACGCTCACGGGGCTGCTCCAACACTAGGGTTTTGTTTATCAGAGCAGCAGGGCAGGGGTGGGGTAGAGGGAGATGCCAGACACTGGGAGCTACTACCTCAGGCACCAGAGGGTTGCTTCTGAGGCCAGGGGCTAGGCCACAGGGAGGCTGCAAGGACGGCTGACAGGTGTGGAGCATGGTAGGGAGGCCCTGAGGAGGCCCACTGCCCAGAGGCCTGGAGCGGCCGGGGGGCAGGGCTGCTACCATCTTTGTCAGGTTAATTTGCATACTCACTTCTGATTGGCTGTGGGTGTCATGAAGTGATGGTCAATTTACATATTTCTCTTTTTATTAGATAAGATTGGAATCTATACTACACAGACACTAACCAGCATTTTCATTTTCCTTGGAAAACAGGAAGTCAGCTCCAATATATTAATAACAATGTACTTTAGATGCCATTCATTTGTGAGGAAGTTTTCCTTAGCAAATTCCAAAGAAAGTTCCCCAATGAGGGAATTTCCTTTTACCAGCACCTCAAAAATATATTTCCACTGGCTATCATAATGCTTGTTTCCATAAAATATGACAATAGAAAGTAAGCCCAGTGTTTCTAAATCTGTCAAAAATGTACCCATTTATGTCCTCCTATAAGAGGTTATAATGGTTCCCTCCTTAGAACTCATTTCACCACATACATTTCTATTAGATGCTTTGGTTCCTCCTTTCAAGTGCAAACACAAATTCATGAGACAAAATTGTTAAGGCCCATAAAAAGGTTAGAGTGACATTACATGACTAATAACTGGATGTAGGAGGCAATTGAGAGAGGAGTGAACGTTGCAAATTTAACTCCCTCATGCTAATGTTACTTATAGGCAAGAGTATTTATCATGCCAGATGATGGTTCCTGCAGACCCAAGAAGAGGGTCACCCCATGTGTTCTGTTTGCAATCCAGCAATGTCTACACCAGTGGACTAAATGGAGAGGGACCCAGCACTACTGAGCTTCATTCACTATACATACATGGATCTCTTCATCTTCTCCTTTCCACATTCTGGCACATAGGAAACTTATACCTGGGAGATTAAAACACAGAGACCCATATGGTACAACCCACGTGCACCCCTAGGTTGGCCTTACATAGTCCTCAGCCAACCAGGTCTGTGGAGAGTAAAGGAAGGGGGCTGATGAATCATGAGCTGCTCAACAGCAGGTCTGAGGCTGACTTAGGGCAAAGGGGCACAAGTGTTTTACCACTGTGGTTAAGCACCAGGACTCTGGAGAAAACTGTCGAGCTTGAGTACTAATTCTGCCACTTATGTGACTCAAGATCCTTGGGTAGGTCATTTACGCTATGTCTCAGTTTCCTTACCTATAAAATGGAGATGATGATAACAGTTGCTTAAACTTGTAAGGGTTGCAGGGGTACAATCTACATACAGCGATTGGCAATTTACCCAACACAGCAAATGTTAGCCATTCTTCTATTTTTTTAAGACAAAAATGAAGGAAGAAGTGTGTGGCTCCATAAATGATATGAAATCCTATATAACAAAGCCCTAATATGCAAATCAACTGAATAGCTTAACAACTGGTCGCTATGACGTGCACGGACCACCTGGTGGTCCGTGAGCTCCCACAGGGGGTGCACAGCTCAACCAGAAGCTGAGCTCATGGCTGGCGAGTGCAGCAGCGGTGGCGGGAGCTTTCCCACCTCTGCTGCAGATGGGCAGTAAGGAGCGAGGGGTCCCGGACTGTAAGAGGGTGCAGGCTGGGCTGGGGGACCCTCCCCCCTAGTGCACAAATGTTATGCACCGGGCCTCTAGTTTATGAATAAGAAGCAATTACTAAACTTCTGACGGGTGCTAAGACACACAGGAATCCCTCTGCTCAAACACTTCCAAAGGCTTTCTATGTCACTCGTCACTCAGAGCAAAGTCAATGTCTTCAACAAGGCCCGTCAGGCCCTAGTGGTCTGCACCCCTTCAGCTCTGTGACTGATCTCCTGGTTCCCTCTACTCCCTCCAATCTGGCCACACTGACCTCTGGCTCTTCCTTCAACCTGCCAGACACACTCGGGGTGTTTCCACCAGCTGTACCTGCTGCCTGGATTGTTTATGCCACATGACCCCCTCGTTAAATCCCTCATATCCTACTTACTTTTGCTCCAACATCTCCTTGATGAAGCCATTCTGACATTTTATTTAAGATTGCAACCCTTCCTCTACCAAATCAGGCATTCTCAATCTCCTTCCTGTGATTTTAGTCCCCAGCCCCCCATGGAACTGATTGCCTTCTAATATAAGTTACTTTATTTAGAGTCTAGTTTCTATTTCTCCCACTGGATTTTATGCTCCAAAAGGGCAGGGGGACTTGTCTGTTTTGTGCACTGATGCTCCATAAATATTTGTTGAACAAATAGAGTCCCAGTTTACCATTTTAGATTTCCTTTACGTTTTCCATACTGGTTCAAAGAAGAAAACCTCATTCCTACCTTTTTCTAGTTCTGACATGGATACATCAAAACAATGACTAAAGTCCTGTATGATTTAAATGACCCAGCAATCCTCTAACCATGACATTACATTGTTAACCAGGGAGTAAATGAACTTGTGCACTGAATTTATCTCTACCCATCTCTTTTGGGGGAAAAAATCTGAGATAGTTTCAATGGTAAGGAATTTCCCTTTAGCAATATACTAGAAGAAACCTAACTGAAAGAAAAGATAATTTCCATTTTTGCACAGGGAATCATCATGATTAAGAAAAATACACTTGCAATCACAATACAGAGTACTGATTTCTAGGACAAGTACAGATGCTCTGGTAATGGCAACGATAGTCAAACTTGTGCCCATCCAAAATTCCCAACATACATCGACCATCTCCAAAGAGGAAACTCTTTCACAGACGGTGTGAATCCCTCATTATAAACAGGAGACTAACCTTAAAATATATAAATTGCTTAACTGCTGAATTCCTTTGACACCAAGGCTCTTCATACTAATAAGGATGAATTTTAAGGATTACCTGGGATAAACTATATACACATCTTGAGAAAAAGATATTCCTGAAACTGAAACCAGACTTACAAAGCTCTGAAGTATTTTTCTGCCTGATCTAATTTTAGACAATTCTCTGAGCACTGGAGAGCTTGCACTATGCCAGGTTTACCCCAGCTCAAGCAACAGATTTTCGTCTCTATGACTGCAGGACATATTATCTCATGAATGAACTGCTATTTAGGTCAGCTAAGAGTCTCTGCCTAATTGCATGTGTATTTTATCTCCGGTGTTCATGCTCTATATATCAAGATTGTAGATAGTTATTGGAGGGTGGGGAAGAGAGAAAATACTGGTATCAGAGGCAGAAGGAACTATAGTAGTTACACTTGGTTTGAAGCAGAATAATTTAAAATACCAGAATAATTTAAAGTCTCACTGGAATGATGGGTTTACTTATACAATGAATCACTAGCATTTAACTGATATTACTGGCTTACCTACTACTTATTCCGCAGTGTTAAACTTTTTTTTTTTAACTAAGAACAGCTGTTTTATTTTAACTCTGAAGCTTAGGTTTCTAGAAAAATAAAAGCAATATACTCTTTCTATCTTTACAAACAGGCAAACAAAGATGATTCTTTGGTTAAATGACCACAGAACAGTATGAGGGACGCACAGCACAGAGTGACTTGCTGGAAAGTGAATTCATCGAAATACTAAATGTAGTTGAGAAGAAACAATATCCTAAAGTCAGAAGTGTCAAGCACTAGGAACTGATTCTGACAACCTAGCCCAGACTTGAGAATGAGGTTAAATCTACCAATGGAACAAGATGATCCTGTGAGTGCTACATTCAGACTTTGAGAAGATTCAATAAACGATCTTTTGCCAAAATAAAAAAATATATAACCTCCAGGAGGAGGGCATCAAGTCTTTCCCAGCAGGGGCTGGAATAGTGTCTGATACACAGCGACCCTTAAGATATTTGTTGAACTGACTCGTGAATAAAGGGTTCCCTGTAGTTCAGTTGAGTGAATACAATGCCATTAGAATTAGATGAACACTTTTCTTCAGGAGCAATTATCTATATGGAATACAAAAGGCACAAATCCCCCTAAAGCCCCCCCCCAAAAGATGTCCCCCCCCCCCAAAAAAAAGATGTCCAGGTTCCACCTTTCAGATAGCTTAACTTAACTGGTCAGAGCAGGACCCAAGCATGAGTGTTTTTAAAGACTTATCCAGGTCATTCTAATACATAGCCAAAAATGAAGAACACTGATCTATATATAACACTAAATTTGTAAATGTAAACATTTTTACAAAATTTTTTATCCATATTGACAAGCAAAAGAAAAAGCAGGCATCTGCCTCACTCATGTAAGACTTAAGAGAGTATCTGAATATCTATTTTATTTTTGTAAATATATTTTTATTGATTTCAGAGAGAGAGAGAAAGAGAATGAGAGAGAATCATTGCTAGGCTGCCTCCTGCACACTCCACACTGGGGATTGACCCCACAACCCAGGTGTGTGCCTTGACCAGAATCGAACCATAATCTTCTGGTTCATAGTTTGGCGTTCAACCACTGAGCCACGCCAGCTGGGCCAGAATCTGAATATTTAAATTTAAAATCTATAAATATGTTCTAAGACCATTTTATTTCCTATTAAGTCAAGAAATAAACCTTATACCCATGATGCTTACATTTAAAATGTGATCCCAAATTACTTTGAAGTAGAAATGCTATGGGTAGTACCTGACATACAAGGGTGCTTTCAAATAAAAATTGATAAATAAAATCCTCCAGTTCATATGTCGACGTTTTCATGTTTCTGCCTAGATTTGATAGATAAATCACAAGTGTTATATAGTTGCCTGACCATCTCAACACAGCATTTCTCACTTAATGATTTCAAATCACTTCATAGATATCAAATGGGAAGCAAACACATAAAAGAGAGCCCTCCTTTACATGTAGCATATTCCTAAATATTCTATCCCAAATTACATCAAAGAAGGGTGGCACTCGAAGTCTTAGAATGGCAAAGGAGAAATGTCAAGGCAGCAGGTCTGAGGTTATAAAATCAGAGAACATTATATCATTAATAAAATACTTCTAAATTATACTTTGCCTATATTTATTTGATTGTAACAACCAAATCTTATATAGGGGTAGCTCACTCCTCTGCAGGTGCACAATGCTTTTTGGATCATTAAGATATAGTGGTGGGAAAGTGGATTCCTGGGCTTCCCAATACTGAAAGAGGTGGGTGAACTTCATTCAGTACCTATGGGCAGAATTAAGTTACAAGGTGTACTCTGTGGTATCACAGGCATTAGAAGAAAGTTAAACCACTGGAGGTACCTCTGAGATCACAGGGCTGTCTAGAGACTTGAGACAACGTGGAATTTGAGTCTTCAAACCCTGTGTTCTTGTTCACAAGTGGCCAAAAGCCTCCACCCCTGACCTTGACTAGATCTCTCTTCTTCTTCCATTTTGAGCATAAGCCTAATTGCAAAGATGTGTTTCAGATAAGATTTTAAAGGAAGAGAATCCAAGAAAAAGAACTATGGCCAAGTCAACTATTTCTAAGTATCTATTCTGTGCCAAGCTTCAGCATCTGAAAGCTGAAACCTGTACTTAATCAGATAAACGCAAATAATTCCGATGCTAAGGTCTGATGCCCTCACTTAGGCACACTGGCAGAAGATGAAAACGTTTCATGTTTGAGAAATGTCACATACTCAACACAATGGGTTTGGGAGGCCTAGAGTTAAGTTTCCTTACATTGAGGCCAGGTTCCTCCTGGCTGGCAGAATTCTTGCAGCCTCCCTCTATCCTGACCACTGTGAACTTGGAGAGTGTGGCTGCATGCTTACTGTAGTTGCACAACTCTTACTTTGGACTCGGCCTTTATTTCAAATTTAAAATCCTCAATGCAAGAGAAACCAAGGCCGTCACTGGGGATGTGTTTCCACCATTACACTTAAGTTCTCCTTCAAAGAGACTCAGCCTTGAGAAGGACTCCCTATGTAAGCAAAACACTGCCCCCGGCTCTGAGGAAAGGACCCACTTTCCAGCGCGCCTATTTAGGAAGGGCTCTCACTCATTTGTTTTCCACTAAAGTGAAATGGCTCAAGACTCCCAAAATTTCTGTAAGGTAGGCCACATCCTTGAACCCACAGTAAGGACAAACTCAAGCACAGGATCTCCACCTAAAATAGTCTTTAGATTCATATCAAGTCAAAAAGTCACGAATTAAGGATCAGAACTCATTATGTTGGCTGAATCATAAAAACAGCAGCATCACCTGGTGAGGCCACATGAAGGAAAAGCCGTGAATGAGGCTCAGACACCTAGCATTCCAGCGGCTGTTCTATTCACTGGTATCTGGAGCTTCATTTTCTCATGCACTAAATATGGTAAGCCTCACCCAATTGGCTCAGATGGGTGGTTGAAAATAATGCTTTACCCTTTAATATAAAACACTGAAACAGCACTCAAAGCCAGTAGAGGTGAGGTGGGAAGGAAATATAATGTAACTCACTGCAATAAATCCTTTAAAACTTTTCACCAAAGAAACGTGCAGCAGAGCCGTAGCAGCTGAATACATTCCATCTACAGGGCAATTTGCAGACAGTACTTCACACGTTATTACACGGCTGAGCTGAGGCAAACCCGGTCTCTGTTTTATTTATCCTCTTTTGCATTGCATTTAAATATTAAACCCTAGCCTGGGCATGCAAATTCTCTGGGGATTTTAAGACTACATTTCAATTTTTCCCCCCATCAGATAATATGTTTCCATTTGGTTGGGAATAAAGTATTTTCATTTGTTTAGCCTCCTTTTTATTTCCAGACAATCTAAGATCTAGACCAAAAAAAAAGGAAAAAAATTTAGTCTAACATGTCTTGCTAATAGTAAAATGCAGAATTAGTCCTGCTAGATATAATTGTTCTTTGTGGCAGACTGCAAAAAATGTCATAATTGTGTTGGATGCAGTACCTAAAAATGCACCTTTCTGGTAATACGGGGTTAAGGGTGTCAGGCTTACTCCCCATGGAATACTCTGACACTCATCAGCCCTAGTTAGACACACTTAAAAGCCAACTTCAAGGACTTCCTCAGAAGCAAAAAAAGGAATAGCATTTCAGTGGTTTGAGCATATAATTAGTGCTTGTACCCATAAAGGCCAAGCATTCTTGGATTAACACTTACTCAAATGAACTTCCCACAAGACTGTCTGGGGCTTCTTGAGAATACTTTTTTCCATTGGTATTTTTAGAGAGAGTGGAAGGGAGGAGTAGAGACAGAAACATCAATGTGAGAGAGACATATCAATTGGATGCCTCCCTCACATGCCCCAACCAGTGCTGGGGATCAAGCCTGCAACCAAGGTATGTGCCCTTGGCCAGAACTGAACCCACAACCCTTCAAGTCTGAGGGCTGATGCTCTAACTGCTGAGCCAACCAGCCAGGGCTGTCTGGGGCTTCTTTATAAGAGTTCCATAGTGAGTAGTTGTTTATCATGCCATTAACTTGTTTTTCCTTTTTCTCTGTTCTCTCTACAGATTAACATTTAGCTAAATGAAAATTTCCTCCAGGTAATTGCCTGGCTGTATTTCAAGGCATTCATAAAAATGACTGTTTCCTCTGGTAAGGGGTTCCTCTCACAGGGCACTGGAATCAGAGCAGTGGATTTGGGCATGGGGGTGGGGGAAGGTGGCCCTCTGCACCCTCTCCTGCCTGGGCTCATTAGCTCCATCTGCATCTCACCTCAAGGCAGGTCTGGGACCTGCTGCCTCTAGAAATGGTGTTTTCATCAGAGCAGATATTTCCCTGTTCTGCAGATGGTTCCAGAGCCTCCTAGCAGGGCTGCTTGCTAATCTTAGCACAGCCTCCCCTGGGCCCACCCTTCAGGATTCAGTTCGGAGCAGGTGACTGGACAGCTCACTCAGCGGTTCGAAACCCTCTCCCTCTCCCAGAGCGGGGCTCCCACCGTAGTGTGTGGTTGGAAGCTGGGACTTGGGACCGGACTGTCCTCCTCCAGGCCTCTCTTTTGACTAGGCAGGAAACTCCCCCAGTTCTGTGACTTCTAAGGTTTTTACTCTAAGTTACAGAGTCATTTCTAATGTCTGTGCCTTGCAGACTTTTAATTTTTTCTTTGACTGAAATGTCCTGATGGATCAAAATGATTCACTCTGGCACTGGCTCTTAGTACCCCCTCTGATTCTTCTTTGATGTTCTGTGATGCTTCCATCGAGAGAGATACCAGCACGCTTAGTGAACATTTCATCTTTACTGTATAACCCTTGACTCCCTTCCTGTACAATTCAAATACTTTCCCTTCTTGCACAAGAGTTCCTCCAAGATCCAGACCACCCCCTCCCCATCCCTGTCTGTGTGTGTGTGTGTCTCTCTCCTTCATTCTTTCTCAATTTGCATCATGAGTTCATTTTATGGGATTTATGTTGATAACAGAATCATATACTTCTCTTTATCTTGTACAGAGACTGCCACAGTACTGAGAAACTTGTACGCATTTAATAAACCATTATTACCTAATTGATCACACACTACAAGGCATGATATTAGCCACCTGTTCATTTTAGAAAAGGCAGATCTAACTATTCATACCCTATAGGAACATCAAAGCCCCATTTACATAAAGACCCTAAAATAACACGAGTGTGAAAGGGCACATTCTATATGTAGAATGAATGATCTGTATGATTATAAAGTGCATTTCAAGAGATTTATATTATTGAGGAATATAATGTACCATGGTGCATATTTATTTCTATCAATAACAAAAATCTCCAGTTTCCTTCCAATTTTTAAAATCTGTACAGGAGCTCAGTATTCTCCATTTTCAATGGACAAACATGCTGAAGCGAATTCTGGTTAAAACAAAAAGCCTTTCTAAAGGCACTTCTTGAATTTAGGCCACTGTCACAAAATCACTCCTCTTCTGTGTGGCTCCCCTGGCTACTTTTAAAGCTTTGTTTTCAAAGACAAAAGCAGATTTGAGCATTGCTTATAGTGAGTGCTGGAGAAGGATTTAAGTAATACAGCAGTTGGGACTGAAAAGGAACCTTTAGAAATGGCTAGACAGGGGATCCTCCAGATGAGAGAGGGGAAAGGAGGCAAGAGCTTTCCAGGTGGGGGCTGGGTTTCTGAATGAGCAATGCTTTCTAAATGCCATCAAGAGTTTGAGTAAGCAAGTAGGATCAAAACAAGGTCATGTTTAGCAAAAAAAAAGTTTTCCACTTCAGAACCTATTCCATAGGATATCAGTGCTAGAACAGATCTTTTTAAAAAATATATTTTATTGATTTTGGAGAGGAAGGGAGAGGGAGAAAGAGAGAGAAACATCAACAATGAGAGAATAATTGATCAGCTGCCTCCTGCATGCCCCCTACTGGGGAATGAGCCTGCAACCCAGGCATGTGCCCTGAGTGGGAATCAAACCGTGACCTCCTGGCAGAACAGATCTTACAAAAACATTTAAGACCTGCACACCTATCCCACTCATCCACTCAAGCGCATGAAAAATGAGGGCACATGGATGACAGAGAAAATGTACTTGCATGAACTTGCATTATCTGTACCTCTGTTAAAACTATTCTATATAAAATTATATTTTGTCAGTCAAATCATTCCCTTTATTGTTTTTCCCTTAGATATTCCAATTTAAAAACTCAGTAGAAACAGGAATTTGTCCTATTTATAAAGTACTCTTATTATAATGGGGTACTAAATATAATAGAGTAAGAATGAATATCAACTTGGACTCATAAAGGCACTTTACAAATGTCGGGTCTACCTAGTTGTTTTGTGTGAATGTGTGTGTATCTGTCTTTACCATATTCACTCCGCACTAGCAAAGTACACAAGGAGAAAACACAGATGAAACATGAGTTGACACCTCTCCTAGAAATATTTTCTTTTCAATTATTTTGGGCAACAGGAAATTTGTATAAATGACATGTAAACACATGAACTGTACGTTATGACCATTATGGTAATATCCACAATTTAATCAATTTTCACCATCTACTATACCTCATGGATTTATCTCTCATACAATAAACCTATGAATAAATATATAGTAAAGGGAGTTTATAGACTTCCCTGAATAGTATCTTAACTCTCTTGTCTTGACCTTCATTTGATCTTCACAGTTCATCTGTGCAGTGCCAGTCCAGTTTCCATGGTCCATTGGGAAATGAGATCAATAAGGATAACACAGAAGATTTTTCAAAAATTGAAATTATTTAAGTTAAAAGACAGCCCTACTAATACACACTGAGATTGCCTCCTTTTAGAAGTTGATAAAAGCTGATGACAGGTTTTTAAAAATGTCCTCCTTCCCTGTCAAAATATAATCTTAGCATCAATGCACACCCCTCCCAGTATAAGAACCACAGCCCTAAGTATCAACTGCCTCTTGCTAATGACACCAAAGTCACTAAGGGAGGGTAAAATACGACAAGGAAAGAGGAACACTGAGAGCACTGGTAAAGGACAGGAGTAATGGAAAGAAAGGAATCCCACCACTTAAATATGTACCAGGTTTGTAGGACTCATCAGAGTCTTTAAGGCCTCCTTCCCATGTGTCTGGCTCTGTACTGTTTCATGGATATTACCTCCTTACTTCTCAACCTTTTGAGGAGTTGAGTTAAATCATTTGTTGCTTTCTAAAGACAGCCCTTATACATCAAAGGTAAGATTGTGACTATGTTTGAGCAGTATCAAAATGCAGCATTTATTTTTCTTTCTTTTCCAAATTACCCAAATGTGGTTCATTACTATAATAATATTACTAACAAAAACTATAAACAGAATTGCCAAAGTATATTCAAGATGAATATAGACAGAAATCAGAGTATGGCTATGACTGCTCAAATAAATTGGCTGGTTTTTTTTTTTGTTTTTTTTTTTTAATCCTCACCTGAGGAGATATTTTTACTGATTTTAGAGAGAGAGGCGGGGCCGGGGGCGGGGGGGGGGGGGGGCGGAGAGGGAGAGAAAGAGAGGGAGGGCAGGAGATAGAGAAACATCAATTGGTTGTCTCCCATACGTGCCTGACCGGGGATCAAACCCGCAAACTAGTACCTAGTTATGTGCCCTGATCCGGAATCCAACCCACAACCTTTTGGTATATGGGATGATGCTCCAACCAACTGAGCTACCCAGTCAGGTTGGTTCAGTCTTTTTTAAAACACATTTCTTAGAACAAAAATGATAGAAATTTGTTGCTGTAAAAGAAAAAATTCTTTTAGTCTACAAATGGGAGAGAGAAAAAAAAGATAACATGAAATGTTTCCTCCTAATCCAGCCACAAAACATAGTTGAAATTGATTTTGAATATGTCTGAATACATTTTATTTCCTTGGGTGTCTCTGGGGTGAAAAAAAGGACCAACAATGATTTTAGGAAAGGATCTGTGCACTAGAAAATCCTCAACAAGACTAGAGCATCTATCTACTTAATTGAAGAGATGGTCTATTGAAGAAAAACTAGCATTTGACCCAAGGAACAAAGGAATGGTCTTGTGTAACATTTTGTTGGGAAAGTGACTGTATTACTAAAAATAATGCTTAATGTCCAGAGAATGTGTCACATAATTATGGTGTTTATGGTTGATAATTTAAAGGCATAGATGACTGCTCCAACCTGTGAGAATACAACTTACAGTATTATGACCTTGGTTTTTCCATGAAAGACAAATCTTTGAAATAATGAACCCAATTCCACAAGATGATGAAAAAGACAACATTGAAAAAATAATAGTTGGGGTTCCAGTCAGGAGAAGAGTTAAATCAGACAAGGAATTTCACTCTAAGAAGAGGAACAAGCTCTGAAGAGTTAGGGTAAAGAGGTTGTGTGACACTGTGAGAAAAATACTATATTTTGAAATGAGAAGATCTCTGCCACGTGACTTACTTGCTGTAGCACCTAAATCCACTTACTCAATCTCCCCAGGCTCCACTTTCATCCTGTAAATCCCACTGTAATAACAACATTGTCTAATTCACAGGGTTTTTGCTTGGATCAAACAAAACGCTGATGTGAAAGAGCCTTCTTTGTAAGGAATCTCTCTTTGTAAAGGATAGCGTATAATAATACAATAAGGATCCAGAGAAGTGCCAACCAGCAAGACCAATCAATTATGTAAAGTGAATTGTATTTTACATATCTGCAGTTTGGTTTTCATTTTTAAATATAGCACTGCTTGGCTCTAGACAGTTGTAAAGGCCCCATCTGATGAACTCACAGGGCAACATCCCAGGCCCTCGCAACAATGACCATCTCCTCAGAAAGCGTGGGTGTGTACCAGCACTTTCTAGTCTGGTGGTTCCTAGGACCAAAGAACAACCTAGAGTTTGGTTGTAATATTTTAAAAAATGCCTATCCTAGGTGCCTGGGTCAAGCAAGATTGGATCAGAGCAACTAAAATCTAGGTTATCTGAACTAAATTTTGCAATGTCTTTGAAAAAAGGGAATGGTCTCTACTGGTTAAGTCTTCTGCAGGCCTAATGAAGCAAAGCAGAAAATATTAACAAGCACACACATATGTGCACACAACACACATGCAATCAGAAGTCTTAAAAGTCTAGAAAGCAGTTAGGGCCATTAAGTTGTCTGGCAATCCTATATCATAGGCAACATATAGCTTTTTTATAGGAAGCTTAAACATTTCATTTCCTTGACCAGTTCGGTCACCAATGAAGATAAATCCCTTGTTTATACATCCTAAACTAGTTTGTAATTACTTATTTGTGTGAATATTTAATAGCGGGCTTCCTCTCAAGTGTAAGCCTTGTCTGTTGTGAAATTCTAGTGTGGAGCCTGTCACACGAGGTGGGTGTTCAATATACAATAAGGGGAGACACCAGATTGAGTTTCATTAATGTGCACCATTTACTTATTATGTTTTACCGATGCCAGCTGAGTTGGAGAGACAAATACAAAAGAATATAGGCTAGAACCCTGCTGGATTTAAATATTTCCCATAAGTAAATGGATATTCAAAAAAGAACTGTATATGTTTCAGTTATTTTCAATATTCCAAGTGTAAGTAAGCATTTCATGTGAAATGTAGTAGAGAGGACGTTTTCCACAGAGCATCCACCTCATTGGACAGCCCCTATTCAACCCAATGCAAGTCTTCTTTTACAAAGGCTGACCTTTTTGAGGAGAGTCTTTTGAAGAAAAACTAGAAAACAAAGATGCTAGAGATGTAGCTCAGAATCTTTACCTCTCCCAGACCCTTCCCCTCCTGCATCTAACAACTGTCCTGTGCTTTACAGAAGACAATGCCAGTCAGTCAGTCAGCTGGCTGCTGAAAGGAGACACAGCCCTGGGAAACAGGTGAGGTTCCATTAGGGTGTGGGGTGTTGCTCAACTCTCCTTCCCTCACAGGTTGGAGCTTTACCAAAAGGGGTCAGGATGGAGGCCAGGAGGCAAGTGAGAGACGTGGTTCCTGGGTTAGTGGGTAAAGAGGTGATGGATAAGATAGTGTGCAGAGCTCTGACTGAGAGAGGTCAGGGCAACCACTTGTGTTCTGAGAAGAGGCATGGCCCCACCAGATGGCCTTAAGACGAGTGATCTGGCCATGCTGTGTGGAAGGGCCTTGAGATGGGCACAACAACCGTCTAAGGGACAGAGGGGTGATGTTGGAAAAGGGATGTGAGGAATGATGAGACACAGGCCTATGGAACCCAGTGCTCAACCCACTACTAAAGAAGACACACAGGCTGGAATAGGAATGCATAAAAGTGTCTGCACACAACTGTGAGTCGGTGAGAACTGGTGCCACAGTAGCTGACCCAGTCCACAAGAACCAGATTAGAACTAAACCCAGGCTCAAGCAGTGCCAACTGCCCAAAATACAACCGTCTCCTGTATGACCATTTCTGCTGTAGTGTTGAACATCTCATGCATGACGTAGAAGTACCTGAACCCCAAAACCGACAAGATCATAAAACAATGTGCTGTAATGATTTTTAAATGTGGCGTTTTCTCTCGCCATTCAAAAGAGATCAACACAAGCAGGGCGGTGTTAAGATCATTACACTGGATTTCTCTCTGCAAAATGCAGGGAGATAAAGAGTTTGAGACACAGACTGCGTTCTGTTCTCTGAGAGTCACATTTTCTGTGGCTCATTAACTCCTCCCCTTGCCATGTGGTTCCCTGCCCTCAGCAGGAGGCCACTTTGTCAGCAAACCCCAGCTGGCTGAGTATGACAGCGAGCTGAGCCTCAGATCCTGAGGAAGCCACTGAAGCACCCCGCAACTCACCCACAGGTGGCACAATGGAGGGACCAGCAAATGTTTCTTACAAACCACAGAGATCCATGAGGACATCAGCAGTCCACTAGATTGGTCACGTTCTCATGAGGTTCCCTTTATGATAGTCTACTCTCCCTCCCAACTGTGCAGAGATATTTTGGGAAGGTTATCACATTTAGCATTTTTCCCCCCATAATCCCCAGAGTGTATACACAACCCATTCAAAGAAAACGAAAAAAAGAAACAACCCACCACCAGAAGAAGGCAAGTAAGACATGATGAACAGTGTCTCCATGGACCTTTCTAGTCTAAATTCCTAGAGTCTGAGTATGTACTGGAAGCATGGAATGGTGCAGAAAAGGAGAAATGCAGAAACAAAATAATAAAATAAATTTTGTTGTTTTGGAAAGGAAAAAGAATGAAAAGATCAGAACTAAAACAAAGGAGAGGGAGGACCAAAAAATGTCAACTTGTTAGAAAAAAGAAAATGGAATGAAAAGCACAAAATAAAGGCAGTTTAGTGAGAGATTCAGGCTCTGGAAAATCAGTCCAGGTATGCCGTGTTTTCACAGACTGTGTCCTTAACCTCTCCCATCTATTTTTGCCATAAAATGGTTAGATTCAAACAAGGGCACCTGGACCAGCACAACCTATTGACATCAGATTGCAGCAGTGAAGCAATGATGGAACTCCGCACATCTGAACACGCTGTAATCTTCCAAATAATTAAAATATTGTTAAAAAGTCAAGTTGCTGTGACTTTCAATCTCGTCTCACATCTGTGATCCGACACTTGGGAAATTGTTGGGTAAAAGCATATGGAGGGATGCAGTTCAAAAACAACGAAAAAGCACACCAACCAGTGCAGTTATCACAAATAAGGCTGAAGTTTGATTTTTTTTCAGCAAAGGAAAAGTAAAGACTTTTTTTTTTAACAGAACAGTCTGTTCAGTTACATAACACCCAGAACACAAGAAGTGATTTCCTTCTTGCCAATGTTTCAGGGTAATAGGTTTCACCCAAGATCTCACTCAATTCTGTGCATATTTTGCAGTTCCTCCAGCTTCTAATACACCAAGGCAGCACGAAGAGATAAAGAAAGGGCTATAAAACAACTAATTGCTGTTTCTCTGACAATTTCAATAATATTGTGCTCCCTGTCGTTTATTTAAATTAGGTATTCTGTACTCAAAACATTCACATGGAACCCGTTGATGTCTGTGTGCATTTTGTAGTTTTTGAACAACTACAAAATGCACACAGACATCAACGGGTTGCATGTGAATAATTCATATACCTGCACCTGTAATTACAGTCATGGAATAAGAACCAGACTGGCTGAAACAGACAATAACAGTGCTCTGTAATATATCACAATGAAGAAAGTTTGGATCGCCCCTCAAGAAGAGAGGAAGGAGACTGTGTTCCTAACGTCTATCTTCAATGTTTTATGGATATGTTTTCACAGTTCAGTGGCTCTTAACAAGCATAATATTGCTGGCAAATGGGGGTGATCTAACTCCTTCCAGGTGCCAGTATTCCTCACTTGGGGGGTGGGAGTGGGGGTAACAGGGAAAATAAGGGTTGGTGGCTCTGACACATTCACTATCACAAATGACCACCCTGAAACGAAAAGTTTGATTGCACAAGGTAACTGAGAATGCTCTATGTTCAGAAAGCCAACATCCTATCTAATAAAGAGGGAATATGCTAATTAACCATCAACTCCATCACAAAGATGGCTGAATCCACAGCTGAGGCCAAGTTCCCATAAGGAGCCTTAATGATCAATCAGCAGGGACCTGAGGCTATGGCCTCCCCTGCCCTTGCAGGACTTAACAGGGGATCTCAGGCTGTGTCCCCCACCTGGCGGGGCTTGACAGAGGACCTCAAGGCACACTCCCTGCTCCAGTCTGGGCTGGGGAACCTCAGGCAACATCCCCCGTCCTGGCGCTGGGCCATAGGACCTGAGGCTACACCCCCTGCCTGGTAGGGCTTGACAAGAGGGGGACTGGCCAGGTCTGGTTCTAGCCCAAGTGGGGGGGCAGCTGAGTCTGGGTCTCACACAATTTTTAGGTGCATATGGGTGGGGACTTGACTCTGGGTCCTGTGGTGAGCCCCAGACACTGACAGGAGGAAGGTTTTTATATACATTTTACTAATTTTCTTTCATCTCTGACACTTCTATTATAGAGAAAGGGCAAACAGCAATCTTAAATTATTTCCTCTAATTAATCCCCTTTTAATGTGCACGAATTTCGTGCACTGGGTCACTAGTCTCTTTATAAAGTGTAGGCTTGGTTTCATCTTTCACCACCTCTATATGCACTACTGAAACAGCTACAAATGCATATTCTGTTCATTGCCAATTTAAAAAAAAATAACAGACAAAATGCAACAGAAAACTATGTCAATTTTTCTATTGTCAGTGCTATTAGTAACCTACAGCTATAAAACTCCTTTCCTTCGACAGTATCCAGAGAGTAATGGTCTCCACCACTCGAACTACACTTCCTTGACATTTTCTGGTGACTGACAAGAGCAACGTCACATGCCAAGTATTGCTAACCAGAATACAGCCCTAAGGGTGGGTCTTAAGAGGCCGGGTATGGGAAAAACAATGAACTTGAAATAGTACAAACACAAAAGCAGCAATTCTTACATTAGGATACATGGCTTCATGGGTTTGTTTAAATTATGAATGAGTTTCAAATTAATATTAAGTTGAATGTTCCATAATTTTGAAAGCTGATACCTGGGAGAAAAAAAAACAAACACATCCCTGACCTTTCTCCAGTATTTCATCCTGGAGTACTGGAGAAAATTGGCCAAAAGAATGCTGGGTGGACTGGGCAGTGAAATTTTGCCTAAATATAAAATTATAGAATGTAAATGTCTATCCTTCCAGGAAAATTTAACCCTGAATCAGCATTCAGTAGAAACATGGAGCTCTTAAGGGAATGACAAAAATTATTGACCATCATGATCTCTTTAGTAAATTTTCTAAAAAAAAAAAAAAAGAATTGTTCTTCTGCTTCAAAAAGGAACCACAATGTTGTCCATCATATCTGATTACACAGAGAAGAGAAGCTAGAATACCTCTGAGGCCTCTTTAGGAATCAGAAATGACAATACCAGGATAGTGTCATGCGATCTTCACATGATTTCCCCAAGTCTGTCAGCACCGCTGCCACGAGAGGCTCTGCTGAAGCTCCCGGGCCACAAAGTTCAGGAGCGCCCTGCCCCCTCTTTTATCCACAAAGCCTGATGGTCCTGAATTAAAGAATTCAAGACACCTGCCTAACTTTGTCTAAACCTGTGTTTGTAAGGTTTCTTCATTTTCTGCCACAGAATCCTTTTCATTCATTTAGCACCCTCCTTGTGTTCCATGAAGTTTCTTTGGAAAACACTAATCTAAAAACTGACCCCATATGTTTGTTGGCTGAGAGCAAAAAGTGAAAGTCATACTCAGAAACCGTGGAAAAGGTATTTAAAGGTCTTTAGTACGTTTGCAGAAAAGGCTCTCCTGTAAATAATAATGGGTCAGTAAAAACCAACTTACAGAAACTATTTTTTCTATTTTAACAAAAGAAAACATCACTTTTCTCTAAAATTTGTTGATACTCAAATAGAAAGCATCCAAAACATGTGCAAAACAAAAACCTCCCCCAGCAAAACCCGCCAAATTCTTTTCTGGTGAAGAAATATCCACGTGCTCACACTCAGAAAAATGTGAGTGAAATAAGCGGTGAGTTTGGCAATATCATCATCCCAAACAACCCTTCCTCTACAAGTTCAATCTGTTTTGTATTGCTTCTCTATAAATCTTTCTCTTCTCCCCAGTGACTCCATCAGATGTCAGCTTAGTCAAGACAACTGCAATAACGTTTAACATTTTAGAAAACAAAGGCACAGAGTTTCAGCTCTGTGTGAATAGGGTGAAGAGACAGAGTGAAATGATATTAATGATGAGGGACTTCTACAAACTCTCTGGGAGGAATAAGGATTCTCATCCTTATTAGTCCTGAGGATTCTGTTCAGTCTAAAATGAGTCAAGAAAGGAAAGGGTCAATGAGGAGAAACGTGGAGTAGATGAAAACAATGGCACATCAGGGACACAGACACCATGAAAATTAGCACTGTGCCCACATGCCCAGGACATAAAAGAAATCAGGACAGTCTTAATGAGAATCAGGCAGTGTGCCTAATGAGAACCTTAATATACTTTATCTTCCCTTTATATTTCATTTCGGTGTCATGAGATGCAGCAAACCAACAAGTATTTATTGAGTGCATACCCTGTGCCCAGCGCTCTGGGGACATCTTAAGTTGCGAGCTGTGTGCTTTGCAATGTCTGATTTCCTGACCACCAGCAGCAGAATCATCTGGGAACTCGTTCAAAACGCAAATTCTCAGCCCTGCCTTGGACCCAGGGCATCAGCACACCTGGGAGTGGACCCTGCATTCAGGCTTTACAACAGCTCCATAGTGATTCTCGGGCGAGGTCATGTTTGAGAACCACTGGCAGCCAGGCTAGTCCAGGAAGCATGAAATCATTAAACAGTGCGCATCACAACACCGTGCCAGAGTTTACAGCGCTGTCAGTCTCATTGAACAGGCAGACTCTTTCTGATCACGTGCTGCCTTTGGAAAAAAAACCCAAGGCATTTTACATTCTATTTTGTTTCTCTCACCTCCACCCCAGGGGCTTTCGTAAGAAGAGGAAAGAAGGTGAACTTTCATTATAACAACTAAACCAGCGCAGAAGCTAATGAGTATTCGGAGCATCTCAGCCAAGATTCAGTGCTACAGAAAAACCCATTTTTGTTCTTTAAATAGGCTATAAACATATATGGTACCTTAAGGGGGTCTCTATCTGTGTTATATTTGTTATTTCCAGCCAGCCGGAATGAAATACTGTTCTGGGGAGGAAAAGCAATGGGAATACATTTGCATTTTATTGCCCTATTTAAAGCCCTTTTACTACTCTTTACCTGATAGTCATTCTAGCATCACTTGGCTAAAGAATATTTATTTCTTCACACAGTGTACAAATGTTTTAAGATACCAATAGTAGTAATCATCATAGTTAACACTGGTTGAACATTTTATTAAGTGCTAGGTACTTGGTATAAATAATCTCATTTAATTCTCATGCAACCTTATGAAGGAGCTCCTCTTATTCATCCCATTTGACAGGTGAGAAAATCGAAGATAAGAGACTTAGAAAGAGTACACCTCACTGACACACAGTGCTTACTCAGGTTAAGATACAAGCTTAGGTAACCCTGCTGTAAAAAGCAAGGACTCAACCACTGTGTCCAATTCTCTTGAATCATTTAGTGTAGTGGGAGGCACTAGAACATTACTTTCAACAAAGTTATTATTAGCTTCACTTATTTTGGGCAATTTCATGAAATGGAATAAACAGACAAGAGGAAGGCTAGAAGGCACCTGAACAAGAGAGAGTTGTAAGTAACAATGTGCAGCATAGCCAGAGGAAAGAATAAAACTACGAATGTACAACATACGTATGGACATATTTTGTTGATATCCCTTGTGCTGTTTTATGTTTTACACAAGATTCTCAACAGCTGATTCTTTTACCCCTGGATATTTATTATAAAACTAGCACAGCTCTATGTGTGTATAAGTGAAATTCTTATTAGAAACACGGTAATAACACATTATTACATTACTATATTATATCCTAGGGTATTATAATATAAGGCTATTATCATGTACTTGGCTGATAGGGGCCATACTGTTATAATGTATTAAACCCAGATTGAGTAATAAAAATGACAATAATATAATCATAATCTTCAATACTTGGGGGGAAAACATTTTTCAAGTGAGGCCTCAAAGCACCTGCCTTGCATTATTGCAAACATGTATATGAAGAAACTGTGCTGCAGAAAGGCTTACACACATCTATATATATAAAAACCCAGTGACCGTTACAGCCGCACGACCAGGACAACCAGTGGCTATGATATGCACTGTGACAACCAACCAGCCTGATCCGGCTGCATTGCCCCCAACACCCTGATCAGGGTGGGGCCAGCCCGCCAACCGCCTTGGCTGGCAAAAATTTTGGGTCCAGGGACCTTGGTGGTGCTCGGTCTCTGGCAGCTGCGTGGGCAAAGCTCACCTTTGGTAGAAGTGGACCCAGGATCAGGGTGCCGGAGTGGGGGAATGGCGTGGGGGTGGGGAGGCTTTTTTGGTGGTCACAACAGTCCCTGTGGGCCATGCACAGCACTCGGGCATCTGGCCCCAGTTGGAGTGGCAGGAATAGGGGCTTCAGGGTGCAGGGGGCAGTGGCATACAGGAGCCAGGAGGTGTGAGGCCCAACCTGGGCTCTTACCCTGCCTGCTGGGCCCAGCAGCACCAGCAGGTGGGCCATGGTATGCAGCAAGGCGCTGGGCTGCCACCAGAGGGGAAGCGAGCCAGGAGGGCAAGGCCCTGTGCCAGCCAGAGCCCAGAGCTGTGTGGGTGGGGCCAGAACTGGAAACCCTGGCAGAGTGGGCGGGGCTGTAGCCCCACGCCTTTTCAGCCTTGGCCTTGGAATTCTGCAGCAACCAGTGTACTGGCTATCAGTGCATCAGAGGTCAGTCCCACTTCAAGAGAGAGGATGTGGCGGAAAGTGGCAAGGCCGTAGGAGGGATGGAAAATGTGGCCATCTTCGGGAAACACAGCTGCCACACTCTTCAGTAACTATGAACACATAAGCTTTGGTCTCGGTTCTACAGAAGAGGAAGCCGAGACTCAAAGAAGGGGGTCTTCCGCAGCACCTCACCCACGTCTCAGACCTGACCCTGTGCAGCACTGTTTTCGTTAAAAGTAGAGGACCCAAAATGTTTTTAGATCTTTGCTATTTAGGCAGGAGAGACGTTAGCACAGGGAATTGGGAAATCATCGGAAAGCTGCAGGAGTGGGTATTAGGCTGGGCCCCCAGGAAAGACTCCCTGCCCAGTGGGAGGAGCTTCCCCCTCAGCCACAACTGAATTCTAGGACACTCTGGCACAGCTGTGACCTGGGGTCAGGAAACTGCTGCCCCCAGCTCCGACAAAACAGGTCATTGGGCACTGCCTCTGCCACAACTGCCTGTGCACAGCCTGGATTCCACTGCAGAAAACCTCCATATCTCTGCAAACATGGTCACCAGCAGCAAACAGCCCAAACTGTGGGAAGATGCCTCTGCCCCACTTCTGCCTTCAAAATATTGTGCAAGTGCATCCAATCTGCAGAAACGAATTCATACCCAGAAACCTAGCTGCAAAGGAGTCTGGGCAATTTCAGACTTTCGTCTAGGAGTGAGATATTGCCAGTGTACCTCATGTGCCTGGTACTGATAAAAATGGGGCCTGGCTGGTGGGGCTCAGTTGTTGAGCATTGATCTATGAACCAGGAGGTCACAACATGATTCCTGGTGAAATTTCAGGTTTGATCCTCAGTAGGGGCATGCAGGAGGCAACTGATCAATGATTCTCACCATTGATGTTTCTATTTCTCACTCTCCCTTCCTCTGAAATTTTTTTAATGGGGTCATGTTGTATATATGTGTTATAATGAGTTTTTCATTTCATAGATCACTAATATCTTTCCTGTTAAAACCATAGTTATAGAATACTAGAGGCCCGGTGCATGAAATTCATGCACGGGGGGGGGGGGGGGGGGCGGAGGGGTGTCCCTCAGCCTAGCTTTCACCCTCTCCAATCTGGGACCCCTCGAGGAGATGTATGGCTGCCATACCAGGATCAGGCCTAAATGGGCAGTCGGACATCCCTCTCACAATCCAGGACTGCTGGCTCTCAACTGCTTGCCTGCCTGCCTTCCTCATTGCCCCTAACTGCTTCTGCCTGCCAGCCTGATCACCCCTAAACACTCCCCTGACAGCCTAATTGATGCCTAACTGCTCCCCTGCCAGCCTGTTTGCCCCTAACTTCCCTCCCCTGCAGGCCTGGTCACCTCTAACTGCCCTCCCCTGCAGGCCTGGTTCCCCCCCGCTGCTCTCCCTGCAAGCCTGGGTCCCCCCAACAGCCCTTCACTGCAGGCCCAGTCACCCTCAACTGCCCTCCCTTGCAGGCCTGGTCCCTCCTAGCTGCCCTCCCCTGCTGGCCATCTTGTGGCAGCCATCTTGTGTCCACATGGGGGCAGCCATCTTTGACCACGTGGGGCAGCCATCCTGTGTGTTGGAGTGATGGTCAATCTGAATATTACTCTTATTAGATAGGCCTGGTGCACAGGTGGGGGCCAGGTGGTTTGCCCTGAAGCGTGTCCCGGATCAGGGTGGAGGTTCCCATGGGGCATGGGGAAGCTTGGGCAAGGTGCCTGTGGTGGTTTGCAGGCTGGCCACGCCCGCCCCCCGTTAACCCAAGCAGAGGCCCTGGTATCTGGGATTTATTTATCTTCTATAATTGAAACTTTGTAGCCTTGAGCGGAGCCAAGCTTCCTGCTCTCTCCAGCTCTGTGGCTGCCGCCACTTTTGTTGGAATTTACTTATCTTCTATAATTGAAACTTTGTAGCCTTAAGTGGAGGCCTGGGACAGCCAGGATGTGTGGAAAGCGTGGCTTCCTCCATTGTCGGGGAAACCCAAGCCTCCTGCTCTCTCTGTGGCCACAGCCATCTTGGTTGGGTTAATTTGCATACTCACTCCTGATTGGCTGGTGGGCGTGGCTTGTGGGTGTAGCAGAGTGATGGTTAATTCGCATGTTACTCTTTTATTCGATAGGATTATTTATCATTCATTTTAATTGTTCTCACAGAGAAGAAGGCAGAGAGAAAGAAACATTGTTCCGTTGTTTTCTGCACTTACTGGACTGGATGTTAAATCTGCAACCTGGGCATGTGCCTTGACTAGAAATTGATCCACCACTTTCTGGTGTATGGGATTATGCTATGCTGGTATCCTGACCCCAAATTCCAGCCTCCAGAACTGTGAGAAAAATACATTTCTGTTGTTTAAGCCACACAAATATATGGTATTTTGTTATGGCTGTCTGAGCTGATTAATCCTATATAGTAAAAGCCCAGTGACCAAATGGCAGAATGACCAGAACAACCAGAAAAACCACAGTCCCTCGCCCCAGCCAGGCCACCCCCAAATGGTCCCCCTTGGTTTGGGCCAACTGGACTGGATGTGGAGAATGAGGGAAAGAGAGTTAAAAATCATCCAGTGCACAAATTTGTGCACTGGGCCTCTAGTCTACATCCTATCAAATAAAAGAGTAATATGCAAATTGACCATCACTCCAACACACAAGATGGCTGCCCCCATGTGGTCAAAGATGGCTGCCACAAGATGGCCAGCAGGGGAGGGCAGTTGGGAGGGACCAGGCCTGCAAGGGAGGGCAGTTGGGGGCGATCAAGCCTGCAGGGGAGGGCAGTTTGGGATGACCAGGCCTGCAAGGGAGGGCAGTTGGGGGGAACCAGGCCTGCAGGGGAGGGCAGTTAGGGGTGACCAGGCCTAAAGAAATGGTGCAGATAGGAGTAAAGATGAGATGAACACAGAACCCACCATGGGCCTTGCTGATGGACTAGATGTGGAGAATGAGGGAAAGAGAGTTAAAAATCATCGAAAGTTTTTGCGTGGAACAGCTGGGTACCATGGAGTGAGATGGAGACAGGACGAGACCTAGAGTTGGGATTGGGACAAGTCAAGTCTGAGATGCCTTAAACACATTGAAGTTGGGGACAGGAGGAAGCGAATGGGAATTCGAGTCTGGTGTTGAGAGAAAAGGCTGAGGTCAGAAACACACCACCGGCTCTATTCTTATACTGGGGAAACAAAAAGATAATTCCAGAACAATTTTTATTGTTTCACCCAATTTTTCCTGAAACAGTGTGGCAGAAAGAATGGTGAATATGATCAGAAGATGAATTCCATCCCTGGCCCTGCCTGTGACCTTGGTTTACCTTTGCTATCTTACCCTTCTCATCCACAAAATAAACATAACTAAGAATGATACTGTGACAGACATTAACAAGTGCTGTCAGAGATGTGGACAAATTAGAACCTTAACCATATTGCTGGTAGCAAGGTAAAATGGTGCATTCACTTTGGAAACAGTATGGCAATTTCTCAAAAAGTTACACATAGAATTACCATATGACCCAGCATATACCCAAGAATAAAAATACATGTTTACACAATCTCTTGTGCATGGATGTTCATAGAGGTAATATTCATAACTACCAAAACAACCTAAATGTCCATCAACGTATGAACAAATGAACAAGCTGTGGTATATACATACAATGTAATAATGTTCAGCCACATAAGGAATGAAATACTGATACATGTTATTACATGATGAACCTTGTAGGAAGTCAGTCACTAAGGTCCACATATTTATTGTATGATCACATTTATGTGAAATATACAGAACAGACAAATACACAGGCACAGAAATGGATGAGCGGGCTGCCCAGGGGCTAGTGGAATAGGAGTGGGTCCTGGGAGATGACAACTAAGGAGGCGTATATGGAGTTTCTTTTGGGGTTGATGAAAGTGTCATGATTCTTGAAAATAGTCATGATTCTTGCACAGTGAATATACTTAAAACCGACGAATTGTACACTTTAGAAGGGTGACTATGATGGCATGCAAATTATATCTTTATAAAATAAAAAACAACAACCAAACAAGAATGAGACTAGGGGGGTGAGGGAAGGACAGCCAGTCACAGGTCTTCAGATAAAAGGAAATATATATATATATATATATATATATAGAGAGAGAGAGAGAGAGAGAGAGAGAGAGAGAGAGAGAAATGGACTATGAACATACAAATACATCAGCTTACTCATTGCAAACTCTCCAGGATGCATTCCATTCCAAAGGAATTGCTGTTATGTTCTGATGAAAGGGCTACAGAGAACCTGCTGGACAAACGTCATGGGAAAAGGCCCAGAGAAATCTCTTTACATGAGGTACTTTTCCTAAGAAAAATCGTCTTAAAAATCAAATGAGAAAAGTTTGTGTAATTGGAGTGATCAGAAATTAAAAATGTGCTGAGAGAACTAAGAAATACAAGTCCTCCTTTCAATATGAAGTCTTACGATGGTGATACCAGCTATATTTGCAATTTTAGTTATTTTCTGAGCATCATGAAATGAGACAGTTTGGGAATTTTCTCTGGTATGGCTTTCTGAGTGCTCTTGTTCCAAGTTTGAAAGGGAAATCCCAAAGAATATGTGTTTAGAGTAAACCACTATTTATAGCTAGTCAGTCTTAATACACTACCACTGTCCCAACTCCATTCTGCTTAGGAGTGTAGATTGTGGGGTCCCTCCGTCCCTCTCTTGGGGTGTGCTCTGTGTCTTGATAGTATCATTCATTATTCCTTATGGACAGAATGTTTGTGTTCCCCTCAAATTCAAAGGTTGAAGCCCTAACACTCCCTTCCCACCCCCACCCCCCACCCCCGGTGCCTCAGGTGATGGTTTTGGAAGTAGAGCCTTAGGAAGGTGATTATGGTTGGATGAGGTCATGAGGTCATGAGGGTGGGGCTCCCATGATGGGATTGGTGCCTTTGTAAGAATAGGAGGAGAGACCAGAGTGTTCTGCCATGTGAGGATAGAGCAAAAAGTTATTTGTGTGCAATCCAGGAAGCAAACCCCACCAAGAACCAAATGTACAGGCACCTTCATCTTGAACTTCCCAGCCTCCAGAATGGTGTGAAATAAAAATTTGTTATTAAGCTGCTCACACTGTGGCATTTTGTTTTAGCAGCCCGAATAGGTTGAGACACTATTAGTGATAGAAGGCACCAAGGTGAAATGTTGGAAAGAAGTGAACACACAAAATAGGAGGGAAATACAAATTTACCTTTTTTATAAATAGGGATACAACTTTGAGAATGCAGGGTCTTCCCAGCACCAAGATCAGTAACTGGCACACAGGCAGGCATTTAATAAATGTTTGCTGAACCAAGAAATAACAACTAAAATTATTATACTGGAAAACGGAGGAGACCAACTAGACCAGAACAATAAATAACTGCAACAAAATAAGTTACTACACAGGAAATATAGGACACAATAGCTTTTGCTTAGTGCAGTGGTCGGCAAACTGCGGCTCGCGAGCCGCGGTTTGCCGCTCTGTTGACTAATGAGTTTGCCGACCACTGATCTAGACTCTCAATTCCAATAATTACAGGCTGTTTTTGTTCCTTGTGATTAAGCCCCTATCCCAGTGGTCGGCAAACTCATTAGTTTGGGAGTTTCTATAAATTATTGTTTTACTATACGGTGCAAATTATCAGTGAAAATGTTATTATAGAAAATTAAGATCTTATCAAGCACTAAATCTAAGTTGGTGTGTTTATATAACTGAGAATCTATTTTATTTCTCCTCCAACACTCTGTGTCTAAGTTTTATTAATGCTTCTTTTGAATTATCTCCATCCTGTTGGCGACAAATCCCAAGGAGAACATACAACAAGTAGTGAAGACACATCAGGTACATGAATGCCATCCCTTCCTTCTGTCTCACGCTGGAATGGAAATTCTTTCCCTTTCTCCTGTCCCAGTTCCCTTAGAAGAATCATGTGTTCCCGTTGTCAATAACATGAAAAGTATAAAATGTTTAAAAATTGACCATTTCCCTAAAAGACACTGAACTCCCAGGAAATGAGAAGTCTTCTGTTAAAAATCAGTTGGTAATCCAGACTGTCAACACATTTTGTCCTTCTTGGTCCCTAGGATGTTTCTGTAATCCTTTCTGTAGAGGTGACAGGTGACATAGTAACATTAGCTTGATGAAAGCATAATACACACAATAACACTACTCTCCTTTCCACCTCAGCCCCCAACATATACATTCTAAATGTTAAAGTATCTCTCTGCATATTTGAAAGGCAAAGGCCCATGGTCTCCTCCAGGAGCACAGGCATAAAAGTGTACAATGTGATAAATTCACAATTATTCCTTATTTTGTTATAAAACTAGAAAAAAATAAAATAAAAAACAAACCCTGATATGTAAGTTCCTATTTCAATGACGAAAGTTATGAAGCACAGTTAACATCTATTTTCCACTGAGTGGCTTTAAATAAAGCTTTAAAAATAAACGTGTGATTCAAAAGGTTTCCTTCAATAATGTGCATTTAGAATCTTACAACGCTTGCATAAGGAATAAAACATGTATGTGGACAAATATGGAATGAGCAGAGCAGTGTCTCTTGAGGTAAATGTCTAACACTGAAGTCCGGTGTCAGGCACTCCCAGTCCTTAGAGTCTGAATTCGAGGATTTCAGTTAAGTACTGACATCAGGTTCCATGAAACACTTTCTGTCTTTATGTCCTACATCCCAGCATATGGTAGGTGCTCCCTGGAAATTGCTCAGTTCATTTTACTACTAGCAATATTAGTTCTTGACTTTCTCCGTCCTGCACCTACGCTGGGCTATGTGCAATGCTAGGTGCTGTGGCCATAAGGGGCACTGAATCTTGGTTTCTGCTTTCAGGGCCCTACAGTGCAATGGGAGAGACGGAACAGAACTGAGAATGCTCCCATTACGTGCGTGGCATATGCCATTAAGAGCAGCATGGTTCATGTGTGCGCGCGCACACACGTACAGGACACACTGGGAGCACAGTGCACTCGGCTTAGGGTGGTGGGTGGGAGATGGAAAGAGAATACAAGGCCCTACCTACCTCCGGAAAGGCCCTACCTACCTCCGTTTCAAATAATTTGTAAAGTTTTCCATTTTTAATTCCAAAATCACGTTTAATAAGTGAGTTTTACTGATGTTAGAAATATTTTAATAAAAATGAACTCAACCTGTATAATTTGAAATAATTATCATGACTTCAAGCCCACACACAGGGTTCCAAATATTAAAATAGTGAGATACTTATACAAAGGTTATAGCACACTTTACAACGATAATCCTCAAGATGTCTTTTTCCACCTCTTCGTAATTTCTGCATGATATGTAAATTTATATGTGTAATATGTATGAAATTGTGCTGCACAGCATATTGCATGTTTCACGCCTGAATGCAGTTTTATAGCTGTGGACTGCATGATGTTTGGTTCATCACAGAAACTCTGTCAGCACTCCTGCTGTCCCAGCACCATAACTACTGCTCTTCCAATGCATTCTGGTAGAAGAGCAATCACTTTCTAACAGGATTATCTTCCCGCCTTGCCTGACGCGACAACCATCCATCAATAACTTAATAAGCACTACAGTTTGAAAGACCATTCAATGTCACACACCACATACCTCCACCAGCACATCCCAGCTATATGTAACCCAGTGCATACCACCTTACACAGGTTCTCTCTAGAAGAGATGCACTTTTCTCTTAGGGAGATAGGCCAGAGGCTATGCAAGAGAAAGAGGAGCCTGGATCTGATGGGGAAACAGCTGAACTGTCCCTCCTGAACCCTGGCCTGTGCTCATCCTTGCTAGTGTGGGTTGCTCTTCTCAGAGGCAGCTCCCTCCAGGGACAGAGGGACACACAGCATCCCCATGCAGGCTTTGGCTCCTCTGCCCAATAGAACTATCAGAGATAGTAAGCTTACAACTTAACATGGCTACTGACCTGAAGTTCTAGGCACTGTAGAACATTTTTACAAAACCCAACAACAATCACAAACTCAAATTACTTTGATTTTGCTTTAAACCTAAACTTCCCAGTAATAACAAGGGTTCTAAAGCTTTTCACTTTGCCACTACCTGTTAATTCAATCTATATCCTGATTCTTGCTCTTTGTACCTTTATGTTGTTGTTTTTTTAATTAAAAGTTTCAGCACTATGTAACAGGAGTACATCACAATACAAAAGCCAAGTATCAGCAGATACATTTCAAAGCAAAGATTAAAAGGTCAGCAAAAAAATTAAACAGTCCAACCTGGGCTGGGAAGTAATTTCATCTTGTAAAATACTGAGTCAAATAAATGAAGAAACAAGGGTTGCTTTTTCTTTCTGTAAATTATAAAACCCTCCCTGGGATCCATAATGCTCTTAATAAATTGCTGAAATGGGACTGTGGCCAGCCCAAGGGCACTCAGGAAATAGCCATCACTGATGGACAGGCTCCATCCACCACCTCCCAGGACTGACTCTGAGCCCAGACTACTGAGGCAGAAACACATCCAGAGAGAAATAACATTCAAATGTTGAGGCATAGCTTCCCCTGCCCCTACCCCGATCAGCTTTGGTAGGGTAGTTGAGGATATAAGCTTTCTAGAAAGGGAAGGTCGAGAAGGACAAGCTGAGAGCCAAAGAGTGAGTAACAGAAGGTGCCCACAGTCAGGAGGCAGGAAGAACTGGGTGTGGGGAGATGAGAGATAAGGAGAAACAGAAATAGAAAAACAACCACATAACACAGAGGCCAAGTGAGGAATTTTAAGGAGATGGTCAAAATTGCAAACATCTAGCACACATGCAATGAATACTTAAAGACATAAAAAGCACCAGGCCATACTGATGCTTCCCTCCATCACCAGTGAGGAACAAGGCTAATTTTAATTCCCCAGAGAGGTGGTGGGGTGAAACTAGCGAAGGAACAGACCCAGGGATACCATCTTCCATTGAGAAACTGGCCTAAGGAGGCTAACTAAAAGAGATCAAGACACCACCAGATGGCGACACAGAGCCAAATATGATTCCTAATCATTCTCCAGGATCTCTAACAACGTTGGTTCAGAGGAATGGCCAATATATCATTAGAATGTCTACTTTTATGTTTAAAAAAAAAAAAGATCAGATTAGAGAAATAAAAATTGGCCCCCAAAGAAAGGTAAATATTAAAGAAGCCTCTGGTCATTGTACAGAAGGGACCCTCAATTAGTAACTGTACCTTTGCTGCGTAAATGGAAAGGGAAAGTAATTAGCAATTAATAGACCTGCCCTCATTTAAAGCCTTGAAGGGAAGTAATTAAATTTAGAAGCTGTAGCCTCTAAACAAAGACACATATCACACCAATACAAAAGGAAACACAGATCTGAATAATAAATGCAAATGAGAAACAAGGTTTGAGTGTAGACTGAAGAGAAATGATCCTAAAGTTATTTTCCTTTAGAAATCCTCTGTTTAAGAGACTAGTTTATGAACCTATTTTAATCTAGGCCAAGGTTGGATATGAATCCTGGCTGATGTTTCTTGAGTACAAGCTTGCTGTATGCATGCAGCTCAGATAGCTTCCTGTGGTTTGAATTAGCTGTACAAGTACCTTTCATAACAGTGCAGATATACTTGATATACACAATGTCAACATTACTACCAGGGAAAGAGATCACAAATATTGCTCTGCTTGCTGGTCATGAAATACAACTGCCATGCAGAATTTGTGTAAATTAATGCAGGCAACTCGGTTATCAGCAGTCTCTAGCCTGCCTCTCCAAGCTTCTAACGGAAACATTTAGGAGCAGAAGCGTTACATCTGGCTACAGCTGCACAGTACATGGTCCGCTGAGACTCACATGCTGATGGCTGCACTGAATAACAAACAGCTGGGTATAAATGTAAAATCAGGAAATCGATTTTAGATGCACACATTTCACCAATCCTCTGAAATTCCAGCAGTGGATGAGAAAGACCAATGAGCACTGAAGAGAGTGAAAATAGCCAGAGTAAAATTCAAGAATCTAGCTGGGCACCCTGGTGTCCTAACACTGGGCTCTTCTGTTACTGCTCCACGAAGGGCAGTGTGAGAACAAACAAAGGCCGCATCACCAGATCATTTTCTGGCTCTGGTCACACTGCAGTTAAAAGTTAACAGAAGCAACAGAGCTTCCTTCTATGTGAGCTTTCCAGAATGGAGTCGTTATTTCATGAATGTAATGGAATGAATGGACAGGCCGTCCTCAAAGTCTCATCCCAGAGTCCTCCGACACGGAACCCATGTGCTAGGGAAGAGTGTTCAGACAAAGCTGTCGAAAGAAATTTCCAGCACTAGAGATTTAGGTCAGAAAGAAATATAAGTTAATTAGACAGCACATCCCAAAGTGCCCGGCAGGGTGCCAACACGTTAGAAACACCAACTAGACCTCTCACATTTTGAGTAATTTTTTTATTTACAAGGATTTTGGTAAGGGAACAGGTCAGAGAAGGCGAGGCTAGAAATTACTTTTCCTAGAAGTTTAAAAGCATGGGTAACCAACCATGTTTGTAGAAAGGCTGGGTTAGTCCTATGAGTAGTCATTTACAAGCTGGCAAATACATTTATACAGGGTGGGCGGAAGAAAGTAGGTTTACAGTTGTGAGTACTGGAAATACAGAGTTCGTTCCTATATCATTATTTATTGATTATTATATTAAGTATTGTGTTATTTTTCATACAAACAACTGTAAACCTACTTTTGCCCCCACCCTGTGTTTAAGAAAGCTAGTGATACATAAGAAGGGAACACATCATTCATTAATCACTCACTTTTTAGAGTGAAAGGGGGCACCGTTAAGGATGATGCCTGGACAACTGGTATGAGAAAGTATTACGGGAAACTAGGGCACAGACTCACTGTACCTTGAGTGCCAAGAGCATGAAAAAGCTTGAGGGCATATCTGCAATGCCAATCAAGTAGCTGCTACCCATCAGCTTCCTCTCATCCTCCGTACCTACTTGTTCTCAGGATTCTAGATCTAGTATAAATTAAAGAACTCATCAAAAGGGAGTTCAGGAAGCAAAAGATGTCTCTGCTTGCACAATTAAGTCTGTGGATCACACCACATCCCATTTGACCTACTGAAGTAGGTAGGGAACTACTTGTCTTGTAGATTTTTAGGTGGGAAAGAACTGTAATATTTCCAACTTTGATTAATGTTGATTTTTCTCCCATCTCTCAAGCTACCTGGATTCTATAATCCAAATGGTCAAGATTGTAAAAGTGTTCATGTACACGCACATCGACCAAGAGACTATTTCCTCTATTGTGTTCTGAAAGAACACATAAAATGTTATTTTAAGGTATCTAGGAAGGATCTAGAAATGTCAAAAAATGGACGAGGCAATATTGCAATGTTCATTTCATCCAATGTACAGGATGAAGGATGAAGGACTTTAGAAAGATGGAATGGTTACAGTCTTGTTTCAAGAACAAGAAAATCCTTTATTAATCTAACATAGCTCAAAACAACACAACAGGGCAGATCCTTCATGTTAAACCTGTGTTTCCCAAAAAAAGAAACAGTCAGTAGTGATAAACTAAAGCTCACAGAGCAACAAATGTTGGACTTAAAGTAAGACTATTTTGTTAACACTTTATAAAATGTTGCAACCCCTAGCACAGGCAACAACCTGTACATCATGATACACTCAATATTTGTATTGAGAATGGAGCTTAATATAAGCTGCAACTCTTGATCACTGGCAGACACGTTATAGTGAAAAAAAGGAACCTGACTCTCAGCACAGAAAATGTCTAGGAGGTGGTTTCCACATGACGAAAGAAGAACGAATCGATTCCACCAAATAACAGGTCAGTGTGACTCATAAATCCTCAACTCCTCAGCTGTCCAACTTAATTTTAACTATTGAATCTGTGTTTCAAACTGTACAACCGCCATGTGCTTACACCACAGTGGAATCAATTTGCTATTGGAGAGGCAAACAAGAAACCCCGGGAATTAGATAACCTTAAACGCTAATTTACTTTGGTCTCAGCTAATTACATTTCTTAAAGGGAGTTGCTGATTGGTTAAGAATCCAAACTATCAAATGCCCAGGCACTTAGAAACATAAACACATAACCTGTCAAAAACAGTGCCCTGAACATCAGAGAGAGTAGTGGTAATTCACAGAGGGAATTCATGAAAGAGACAAATTGAGTTGCCCTCATTTATTTATAACTCACAACTGGGCAATTATATTATGGAGACTGGCTATGTCTTAGGGGCCTTGTTTCAAAAGCTCCAACAGTCCATTTACATTTTAAAAAAAATCCCACAACCCTTATTGATGTGCTGTATTACACTGAACCCATTTTACTTGGATCCCAAAGTTATCTAGTCATCTATGAATGGTACAAATACTGAATATGGTTGGTAACTTTCATAGTACTGTATAAAGTGGCCTGTCAGAATCCCAACTACATTTATGTTAGAAAAAGAACTAAAAAGTAACTAGGTATACACCAAAATGGATTTCAACTGTTCACAATTTCATTAGGACCCGCTTTTCTGTGTTTGCTAACATCTTTGTCCTACCTGTCAGAGCAGGACTCAGCAGAATCTGAGGTGGTTTGTGGGTTTTCTTAGCAACCTTAGTCAAGTAAGGTTCTGCTTCTGTTTAGTTCAAACCTTCACTATGATTTTTCTTTAGTTTTTCAGAGTTGTAACATTGTGAACCTTCATGTGTGACAAATTTAATACCTTAGAAACAGAATAACACTCACAAGGTCATCATCATTTTTCCCCGCATCTGCTTTCCGCCCAAAGCCAAGGAGCATTTTCTATCACATGGGTTCCTTGGGTTTTAAAATGCTAGTCAATGATGAGCAAAACACTAAGGCATAACAGTGTAGGCTCTCTAAGTGGTTTAAGCTCTCACTGAAATTAGAAATAAGATCTTATCTAGTGTCTAGAGGAACAAAATTGTTCAGGATATTTTTCTTGCCCCACAGCCAGAATTTAAGACCAAGGGAAGAGTCCACATTACAGAAGGCTCCTTCAGGAGCCATCGTTTTGTTTTCATGGGGGAGGGGGAGCATCATAAAGACAACGTGCTGTCACAGGGTGCAACAGCACCTGCCCTAGGGCAGCAACAGTGTCTGGATCCCAACCAACTCTCAGCTTGGCCATCATGCTTGGGTCTCAACCAAATGTCCTTTCCTGTTTTACATCCTGAAGACAGAGGGTTTGTGAGAGGAGGTGCAACTGAAGTGCTGGAAGAGTAATGGCATCTTTCTCCAAGTATATGATCCTCATTGAGAACCCAGGACTTCAACAACGTGTTCAAACACCAGAGAATGGAGTTGGTATCATGTAGTTGAGAGACATGGTATTGGGCCTTATCAGCTGATTTCTGAAAGCCTTATAATGAGGATGGAGTGGATATACATTCCATTCTTTGGCTGTATTTCTGTTCAACAAAGCCTGCAATTTTCAGTCACTTGAAAATGTAATTATAGATAATGTTTGCATCAGTAGCAAGAATACAATAAGCACACAGGGCATGAAAACTCCACTCAAATCACATCCTCTTAGGTTATGATGCTTGTCTCCTGCCAAGGCATTTCAACAAGCTAATATTGGGAATGGCTTGTGGATGAGGCCAACCCATACATGAATTCTACTCTAACTTTTCTAGTACCCCTTCTTTTAAACTGGGTGTCTACACATGAAACAAATATCTATGATTTGCTGAAAACCTAGAATCCTATAGAGTGTTCAAACATGTACTGACACTTGAAATGGACTGGTACCAGAACGGAGTGGGTCACAACTGTCCATCAGTTAAATCCATTTGTCATCTTGCTCAGAGACTCTACTTACTTTGACCCACTTATGAGGAAGGGGGTAGAAGTGCATGTAACTCTAGAAAGGATACTGCACCAAGTCACCAATCGAGGGGGACAGAGGAGACCTAACTCCATCTGAAAGCCTGGAGCGCCCCCGAGAAATGCCAAGTGTTCACCTAAATCAGATGCAAAAATTAAGCAGTGGGAAGTAAATGGGAGGAAAGCCAGGTTTTCTCAATGAAATCCTTAAAAGAAACCTCTTCATGAAATACACAGTTATCTTAAATGAAGAATGGGATTCACCTTAACATTCCATGTTAATTGCTTCCTTATCTTAGCAGTCAAGTGAGAGCCTGCCTCAGGCATTAGGAGATCTTGACATCACATTGCTACGGTGCCTCATTCTATTGACATCTTTTACAACACTCTTGCCTCCTAGACTCAGAAAGTGGTCTGACTATGAAATAAAAAACCAAGAACAAGCAATTTATGTGAAAGAGCACAGAAAAAAGCAGATTATTAGGAGGTAGCTAAGAAACTATATTTCACACTCAAATCCACCCATTCAGCTTGCCAATTCACCAACATCTCTACAAATTCAACCAGTTTATGGTCTTAAAAGGACCATAAAGACTTACAAGCAACCTCCTGGGCCAAACTGTGATCTCGGGCTTTGCAAACAACAGTGACAGACAGACACAGGCTCGGACATTCAGTTCTACCACCTTTTAGAACTGGATTTCCCCACCTGCAAAATAGGAGTGATACAGCTCACCTTGCAACATGTTTCTGGAAATTACCGATAATTTATATAAATCCCTTAGCCTAATGGTTGTCCCACAGTATGCTCTAAATCAAGGACAAGTGATATTATAAAATATTTCAGAACATGAACCCATGGGAAGGCAGTGTCCCTTAGGTATGAGTCATCAGAATTAGGAGAAACATACACACCAAAAAATATTTGGTTGTCAGTGAATTACAGTTTTGTTGATGCGAGAAAACATTTGTTGGCTTCTGAGTCTACATCGTTTTTATTGAATAGACAACTAGAAATCCATTTGGATCAAAAGTATTATGTGTTGAATAGGCCTGAAAAACAAGACATAGTTAGAGGCAAGGAAAAAGGCTTTCTTTCACGTGGCTTGTGAGGCTGACAACAGTCCCATTTCAGTCACCTTTTGTAATAGCTGAACACAAAATCTTGGCTCACTGAAAGACTGCCAATAAACTTGGACTTTTTAGACTCTGAAATGTGATTACAAAGAACCAATTGATTTGTACAGAAACATTTCTAGTATCTGGGTGGCAGACTCCTGTCTCTAAGATTTTGCCAACTTTGCTAGACTTGGCTAGTTTTCCTTTCCCATCTCAGAAACTGCAGTGATCTCTGATATTGCTTAAGTCCCCACTGTCTTCGGTGCCAGCCCTGGTTCCCCCTAATGCAAAGTGGTCTGTTATGTGAGGCAAGGGATCCTTAAGCTTGGAGGTCACATTGATGGCCTGGGGAGTTTCTCAGAGCCAACATCATTCTCTTAGTGGGAGTAGATGCTGAGTGTTCCCCTGGCTGGCCAGGCAGGGAGGAAGCTCCTCAACAAAGACCTCAGATCATGCTCTAGGCTTCCCAACTGAATCTCGTCTCGTCTGATCTAACAAATCAAAGGACTTTTACGTGAGAAGCAAATCTTCCCACTGACCATGGTGGCTCTGATCTCTTAGATTTCAAGGACCCTAATGGCTATATCAGAAGAAATAACCTCCTGCTTGTTAAAGCACAAGAACAGAATAACTGCGATGCATCCTGCAGCTAGGCACCGCCTAGATGCAACCCTACACCCCCTGTGCCACCTCTTAAGGCAAAAATCACTGATTCTTTCTCCAAATGGTTTCCTTGCTCAGAGACTCCACTCTTCCTCCTCCTTTGTTCTCCAGGCTTTGTGACCTGAGCTCCCAGTGAGGCCATTCGGAGGCAGGTCTATGAAATTCCCCCTCCATATTCATACCATCAAAATTGCTCTCTTAATGGCCTAGGAGTTTCTGCAGGGCTAGAAGTCCCGTTATGTGAGAACCAGCCTTCGTATTGTGTGGCTAATTCTCATCCCATAAGAAAATCAAAATCGGTTTCAGCTGGTTAGGGATAGGCTTTTTCAGAACACGCACCAGGGGATAATGGATGGGGAGCTATTGCTTTCTGTTTCACCTCATCCCCAAAGGGAAGGTCTGGCCACAAGTTCACAGTTGTTGGCCCACCAACTGCATTTTATTTCTCAATCACCATGCAGAAAGAGAGAAAAGAAAATCCATCTTCTTAATGTTGTCCTGGGGATGGAGCATTTTCTGAGACTTTATATGGGAGCAATACTGCGTTATGGGTTTTCGGCTGAGACTTTATAAAGCACGAATGTTCCAGGGGAGGAAACATTAGCTGGCCAGTTGTAATGAAGTTCCATTGTATTCGATTCTCCCAGGCAATGCAGATGAACTTGTGGTCACTTTTAAGTACCATGAAGCCATAAAATATTTAGGTTGTCATTCCTTTGCCAGTATGAGCTTCACAGTAATACAGTGGGACAGGCAAGAAGAGTATCTTATTATCCTTATTTTCTAGATGAGAAATCTTGACAAGTCACCTGAGATCTGAAGGGGGCATGGAGCAAGTCAGAAGACAGCCAAGAGAATGCACAAGGCTGCTGCTTGGTGAAGGGTGCTCAGCCCTGAAGATTTACCTTCTGACCCTGTGCTGGAGAGGCCTTGAGCAGTCTTCCTAGCCATTCCATTCTGCTGCACACAAGCAGCTCCCGAGGCAGAGGGGGTGTCCCCCGCAAGCAGAAACAATCCAAGAGGAAGTGATTTCTAGCTAAAAGTTAAAATTCACCAACAGCCCATTGACTTGATTTCTGTATGAAGAAAAAAAATGTTTCCTAGATTCTCCCTGAGAGAAAGTAAATTCAATGGCAAGTGTTTCATGTAGAGGGAAAAGAAATGTTTTCCCTCAACCTCCTCTGCACACAAGGTTTATAAGGCACCTCTAGCAGTCAGAAGTGAAAGCATGCTCCGAAGCCCTAGTCACACAAAAAAGGAGGGAACACTGCCCATCACTAGATGTTGGAAGTGACTTTTGGACATCCAAGAGTAAGAGAAAAGGAGAAAGGAAGAGTCAGGAAAATCGTGGCTTTTGTGAAAAGAAAGGATCCTGACAGGGAGCATGATGATGTAAAATAAAGATGACTTAATATGAAGAAATCACCTTGAGATAGAGCTGCCATGGTGTTAGGCAGCATTTGGGCTTTTCAAAGGACTTGTGTATTGCCTTTAAATCCTGACACCGGGAAAGATGGCTGGGTGGACAACGGGAGTCACAAGGAAAGATGTTACCAGCATGACGGGAGGGAATAATTGCAGTTGGAGGCCTCCTGGTGACAATTTTGAGAAAGCAAACACAGCTGCAGCAGAGCCAAATATAGCTGGCCATGACAATGACATCCATAAAGTTAATCATTCTGAAATATGCTACCCTTATGCTCAACCAGAAAACTCAACACCCCTTCCATAATGTAGGAAGAAGTCAAAATACAGTTTTATGCGCAGAAACATGCAGCTGCTCCAGTGGAATTTTACTCCCAGTGGTGATGGAGCTGTTCAGATACCGCCCCCCTCTTAGGGCTCCAATGCTCAGAACTGTGTGGTAGACAGATGTGGCCCTTTCTCTTGAAATTGAGAAAACTATTCAGAAACTGATAATAAACTGGGCTTAGAGAAGTCCATTTAATCTTAGAGAAGAGTGAAAAGATACAAAATCGTAAAATATAAAAAAAGGCATAAAGAAAACATCACAAATAGCTATACTCTTCATGACCTAAAGCAGTGATTGGCAAACTGCGGCTCGCGAGCCACATGCGGCTCTTTGGCCCCTTGAGTGTGGCTCTCCCACAAAATAAATGGCCTGGGCGAGTCAATTTTGAAGAAGTGGCATTAAAAGAAGTTTAAAAAATTTGGCTCTCAAAAGAAATTTCAATCGTTGTACTGTTGATATCTGGCTCTGCTGACTAATGAGTTTGCCGACCACTGACCTAAAGGAATCTAAGCTGGGACACAAAGACTCGGGAGAGAAGAAGAAAAAGCAACCTAACAAAATACACATACATCCTTTATACCAAAAGCTTTCCTCCTCCTTTATGCTTTGTCATAGCAGCTTTCTTCTTAGTTATCCCTCTAAGAGTTTTCAAGGGGAAGATGATATGTCAGATCTCAATCTGTATTTGTTCACTTGGGTGACACCCAATGTCTTACTCTGGAGATGCAGAGAAAAGAGCTGGGTGAGCGTGATCATGGGTGTTTAAGTTGGTTTACGCCAATCTGCCCCCTTGTAGGTCCATCAATCTCCTTTGACTTTAGCCTTTTAAGAGGTTCAGTTTATGTGCTGGTTGCCCATTAGACACAATCACAATTTCAAGGATTCCTTTCAATAGTGACAGGAAACTATGAGTTAATATAAATGGGTCACATAAAATATGGCAGCAGCCAGAAATTTGGTCTGGCCAGGGCCAGCTGTGTCTACCCAAGAAAGAATCAATTTAAGGTCTACTGTCCAGATTTTCTTTAAGGTCTACTGTCCAGATTTTCCTGGGAAGAGTCTTTCTTTCTTCCTACTCTAAACCTAAAAGATCTCAACAGTAGCAACATCTTCATTGTAACTGAGAACTAGAAATGGCCCCAGGTTCAGGGAGTTTGCAGCAAGGATAGACGGGGTCACTACACTGGGTCAGCTCGTTACCCAGTCAGGTGTGACAGGATCACCAGAGTGAACTACTTTTCACACCTGTAATAGAGGCCACTCTGAGGGTCTGGGCCAAAGAGTCAAAAATCTAGTCCTGAGACTGATTTTCTGCTGTATCATTAATTTGAAGTACATCTTTGTCAAGATGTTAATCCTTCCTGAATCTTTAATTTTTCAATTACAAAGGTAATAATATGTAAATACATATTATGATGGGCAACAGTTTCATAACTTTTATAGCCAAAGACCATTAAATGTAAGCTATTTCAAGAAAGTAAAGCATTATGCCCAATAAGTAGTTTTTCATACATTTCCATATATACGTGTGTGTGTGTGTGTGTGTGTGTGTGTTTGTGCACATATTTTATGTCTGTTGACCACAGCCAGGTCAATAAAAACATTTTGGTCTTTTAGCTTACAGGACTGAGTCTGTATCAGATAAATGTGGTACAACTTTCCTGCTTCAGGGGAAGACTAAGAAATAAAGACATAATTCATGGAAAAGGATATAAAATACCACCTTAAAATTTAATGAGCCTAAGTCAAGCTATGAACTTTCTTTAGAGAAAGCCTGGAAAATAAGGCTTTCAGCATAACATCATAGAATGTTTTATCCTACTATGGAAGCTGAAGAACTATTCACTCCTATGGTACTAAAAAATAAAAAGTTTCAAGCTGTCCAAAGTTATGTCAAAATGTTAAATAAATCATCTGAAATTAACTGTATTCCCTCTGAGGACTGAGTCAACAGCATCACATGCAAAAGTAGGAAATCGCCAGTCTTATTTGAGCCTATAAATGTCAGACAAAGCAGCTGGTGGGTGGGTTGTGGGAACTTATTTCTGTGGTCATAACAGTTTCATTAGAGAGAAAAGGCTCCTTGATTTCTTTCATTACTAAGGCTTAAAATCAAAACATTCTGCATTCCCCTCTTTTAAAGCACTCTTAAGTCAAAGAAATCCTATGCATAGGTCACCTATCTGTACGACTCTTAAAGGGAGCACAACTCATTTAAACTGAGGTCTCATCAGAATAGATTTCTTTATTTAAAATCTGACCTTATGTAAAAAGCCAAATGAGTCTGGTGGAAAAGTCCAGAATAATAAAACTGAAATGGTATTTTAGTACACATGCAGCCTAAACTTAATTTACATACATCTTCAGGAGGGGGGAAAAGGGGGGTCTAGTAATTTGCTGGCAAGTTAGCTTTGAGGCATTCATTCCAAGGAGTAATTAAAATTTAACCAAAAAACGAATTTGTACTCATCTGTCATTTTGAGAGCCATATGATTACATATTTATTAGCATTCCATTCTACATCATCAGCTGATTTGAAAGCATTGCTCTCAGTCTCAGAGCATCATATACAACCTGCACTTCCGAAAACGGACCGTTCATAAAGCTCTGGGTGTCGCAGAGTGACAGTGGAAATCTCAGACATGCTCACTGGCATTTCAGCTGCATAACTGGAATTGCATTTCCATAAAGCTAGCTGGAGTAATCACTTTCTGTTGTGATTTAAGACAAATGGGAAGAGGGAAGTGGCTCAAAGTGTCCCCCTTTCTTTTAACAATCCTTTAAGAGGAGTCTAAGGCTCTCAGTAAATGAAAAAGGAAATCCCGGGAGGGAAGCGAGGTTTCCATCCCTTCCCATCCACATTCAGAGCAGAATATTGGATGGCACAATTAAACAGTGATGACGCTGAAGGGGAATAATTATTTGACAATTACCTGAGAGCGGCACATTTACTGAGCTAATTGGTTTTTGTTTCCCTCAAAGGTTTTTCCAGGAGTGCACAACTCCATTTCTCTTAGATTGAGCAAGAGCTTTTTCTTAGGGAAAAATAAAAATACATTTTCTGCTCTGCTACACAAGTAGCACAGAGCTGATGTTGGCTTTGTTAGATTACCAACCCTTCCTGATAGTGGCACAGACACGAGGGCATGAGCACATGCAGGTGCTGAAGAACTGGCAATCATTACAACCTTCCCAGCATTCCCTTCTGCAGTTTCCTGGAACACATACTATAGGGACAAATGGCTGACTCCTTTGTCAAGTCCTAATCTTCAAACAACAGCAAAATGGGACCCTCTCCTGAAAAAACAGAACCCGCTGGCATTAACACTCTAAGCTGGAAATACCGATGAAGTTTGGGTGAAGTTCAGCACAGAAGTGCAACACATGAATGACTTAGTAACTCCTCTTCTTGCAACTCCTTGAAAATATCAAGTTTCCACTGAAATGCAAATACGATAAGCGATGTTCATAGTATTGTTTAGCAGTTGTGAAGTTTGTCTTTCATTCACTACAGTGACATCAGACCCCTGTTGATATCTGGTCTCCTGAATCTACCCATAAGCCTCCACAAGGAACTCCACTCAAATTTTGGCATAATACCTACATCATATGTGTGCTGGTTGTGTGACAGTTTATCAGATTATTGTGTATGCCCAAACATTACCTATCTTTTTATAAGAAATGAATGAGTGTTTAACTTATAAGAAACAAACCACAAGTAAAGAGAAAGAAGTTTGGGGATTTGTGTTAAAAAGAAAAGGCAAGGCGGGGGAAGGAGAGTAAGAATGCAGTCTTTTATCAGAGGCCAAATATACTGTTATTATTGCTATTGTTGAGTAGGAAAAACACTGATGTGAAAAACATTCCAAGAGGTCCCATGAAATCTTAATTACGAGGTTCATATCTGAAAATCCTATATCCTTTTAACCTTGTTTTTCAAGTTTCTTGTTCCCCCCAGTTCACTGCATCTCCGCAGCAGATGCCAAAGTAACCTCAATCCAGCAAATTACAATTAAACAGCAAGACTTAACAAGTAAAGTAATACCTCTTACCCAGATCAAAGCTAACATTAGTGTTCTAAATGCGGATGTGGGGTGAGTTTTGGGTCTCAGGAGGCAGCTGATATTAAAATATGCAGTGTTACCTGAGAAATCCCACCTGAAAAAAAACGTTTTAAATATCTTTGAAGAACTATGGGCATAGATCTTTTCTTTGGAGTCTCCTCATTTTAATTTTCTCTCATGATCATCATGGATCAGGTGATACATCTCAGTAATCTCTGCACTTTATTATTTGTAATGGCATTTTCCAAAAACACTTTAAATGCCATCTTAAAAAAAAAAAGGACACACTGCTTCTGACTTTCATTTTGCTGGTGTTGTATAAACCAGTGGTCCGCAAACTGTGGCTCGCGAGCCGCGGTTTGCCACTCTGTTGACTAATGAGTTTGCCCACCACTGGTATAAACAAAAATGTATTTTTAATTAAAATAGATTCTCTTTAGTTAACTGAAATATGGAATAACAGTGCAAATTTGAATCAAATCAGAGAATAAACTCAATTTAAATAAAATTAGATAGTGAAGTCTGAAAACTTGGTATGTATTTCCTATAATGTTCAATCATTCCCACATAGCACCATTTTGTTTTTCTGACCAAAAAAAAAAAGTCATGTTTAGTTCATTGATCTCTCTTCTTTCGAATTAACATGTGAGCATGCATTTATGTAACACACACACACAAGCCAACCACAGCTTTTCCACTTCCTGCCTATGTGGCACAGGCAAGCATGTAACCTCTTTAAGGATCACCTGTACAATGAGTGTAATAACCACTCTGCAGATCTACTGTGAAGGTTAGAGACTGTAAATACAGTGTCTTGAGACATAGCAGGCATTCAATTAATGACTCATGCTTTTGGCATATCAGGGGAGAAAGGGGGAAGGCAGTAATTATGTTGCCTTCTTGGACTGGTCGCATTGTCCCTCTAATAATTTCTTAATCTATAAAACAAGGGCCGGTGGGATGGTCTCTAACGCCCCTTTCAACTTTAACAATGACATCCCTAGAACCAAGTTTCAGTTCAATTAGACACTGACAGATATTCCTAGTTATCCTCACTTAGGAGGATTTAATGAACAGCAGGGAATTCACCAAATTGATGAATTTACACTCAGGATAACTTTATCATTTTCAATAAGGTTACTTACCAATTGTGCGGGAAAAATAAAATTTCATTTTAATTTATTGGTAGTTTCTTCTCAGCATGTTATTTTAACATCACAATCTGAACTAAAATTTTTGCAGTTGCACTTACAGATTTTCCCATCTGTAATTTCTCATTTCCAAGATACTATTTCTTATATTTTTGTTCAAAATTTTAAAAAAACTTTTAGGAACCCTCAATGCATATATGATCATTAAAAAGATGAGACAAAGGAGGAAAGCCCCAATACCAATCCAAAACCAGCTACCCTAGTTTCAAATAGATTTTTTAAAAAAATCAGTTCCTATTTTCATCTTTGTTACAAATGATACAACAAAACTTTACTAGTTAAGATAATTTAAAGGGTCCATTTCCACTTACAATTTATTAATGAATATTAAAACCCCAAGACTTAGAAGCATATGTCCTAATAATTCCATAACACTATAGAACCTTCAGTGACCTTTTCAAACACTGGATGGCTTATGGGGCCACGAAGCGTAATAATTCATCTCCAAAGCTATTTGTTCATCTGCCTCCAGGACTCAAACATATTACATTTTACAAACTTATCTAATGTATTCATTCTCCTGGGAAAATGCCATCGAAAATACATCCTACTGCTTTAAAAGAAATCAGCACAAGTAAAGCCCCTATGCTTTATTTAACTTCCTTATAGGAACAGGCCAATACCTAGCCAACTAAAACTTAATGCAAAGGGGAATATACCATACATGATAACGAGTCTGGAAAATATGAAAGCCACACAGCTATCATCTCAACTGTATGAATGTGGGAAAAGTATTTTCAATTGGTCAATGCCCTCCCACACACCATTCTATTCCCCCAAGTTAGTCTCTAATGTGAGTTAATTGCAAACTCTTTTGGTAAACATGATACAGTATTCTTAGGGCTAAGGAGACAAATAAGATTATCATTTACATATCCTCTCCTTTTCCTCTATTTGTAAAAGGTCAATTAAGCAATAGTTGACAAACCCTGAAAACAATTTAAGTTTGATTCCAAAGGATATCATTTGGAAATAACTAACATCTGGAAGAGAAGTGGGGTAGAAGTGACATTAGGATTTGTGTGGATATTCTGTGGCTAAAATACAAAGGCTCTATTCAGAGCAAATATTTTGAACAAGCCACCTTTATCCACCTAAATGAAAAGGACAAATTAAACTTACATAATTTAACTGACAAGAGATAGCACCTTTCTGAGGCCACTAACACTTTAAATTCACAGAGCGTTCATTAGCGAGATATATTATGGCCTCTTACATAGCAGGTGACCATAAATTCAAAATCATGATAAGCCAATTCTTCAGTTCAGCCTGACATTCCTCTAGAGAGGAGAAAACACACAAAACTTTCAAAAGCTAATGTGCCAACATCTATTATGTACTATATAGCTATATAACGCGCACACACACACACACACACACACACACATTTAAGGAGGACAAGACAGAGACCTTTTAAAACAAATATCATGGGAATGTTACTAACCAAGATTAATTTCTCTGAGAAAACTGCCAAAAAGAAATTCAATATTTTAATTTATATTATCTGATTATCTTAGTTGAGATAATGGACCTGATCGTGTGTACAAGCAAGTTAATGTTCTTAATATCGAGTGAAAAGACAATTCTCATTTAACAGATACTATCATCCCCTGCCCCCATTAAAAAAATTCCTAGGGGCTCAAATAATTGGCCGCTGCGGAGTTTCTCAAGAATCTCTCAACTCATAACATTTAACATACAAGAAAAAGAATCTAGCACCGTAGGGGAAAGTTAGTTGCCAGGGAAATGGATCATAAAGCTCGGAATGGCATGAAAATTGCTACGAGTACAGTAATGTGCCAGAAAGAATATGGGTGTTAAGTCTTAACAGTGTGCAGAATAGGGAACATTCTATGTGGACACTTACCAAGGAGAGCAGTCCTTTTTTCCTAGATTAATTGTAGCCTGGATTCACTACCAAAATTCTTTCCTGATAATTGACATTTTCACATATTCCAGTTATTGGACACAGACCTTTTAGACCCACTTCTGGCAATCCCTGTTCTCTCTCTTCAGGTTTTCCTTCCACAACATGCCTGACACATAGATAGAGCCTGCTGAGGTGATCAAAGTTTCTCTTACCAGCTCAGGCACCATCGAGACTAACCCACCAGATAAAAATGAGGAATACTTCCCTTTCCTCAGGAATCCCAGCTCTTTACTTCTCCCAAAAAAGTACCCTACTTTGACGACATGTAAAACAACCAGAAGCACATTAATTATTAAATTATAGGCTGTATACCAGACAAAACCACCACGATTACGTAAAAATTACCACTAATTTCTACAAGAGAGCACACCTGGCTATTGTAATGCTTTATAATTAACCGCCCCCTCCCTTTTTTCTTTCTTTCCTCTTCTCTCCTCCCACTCTCCCACCACAGGAAAGGAGTCTTTGCAAATGGAAAGTCAGATGAGCGGATAATTTGGTAAGAAGGGATCTTTAAAAGGGCCACCAGAGCTCCAACAGCCCCGCAATGCCAATGGCACGAGCGTGCACGCGCGCTCTCCACCCCGGGACGCCGCGCCCCGCTGGCCATCCCCCAGCCCAGACCCTCGGACACTGTGCCCCGCTGGCCGTTCCTCGCTGGCCTGGATTGCCCGTCCCCCGAACTCCATTCCGGACCCCTGTCCCCGCGCCGCCCGGCCGGACTCTCCCTCCTCCCCAAGCCCAGCGCCGGCTCCGAAGCCCAGCGGAGGCGGCTGATCCGGAGTCTCCACTCGCGTTCCCGGGGCAGAGGAGCCGCCGCGCTTGCCTTTCCCTCCTCGGGGCTTCAGGAAGGCGACTTGGCAACGGCCGCCCGGTCGGGGTCGCGGGGAGAACGCCCGCACGACCACCCGCCCCCCTGGGATCCCACTCACATTCGGTCCGGAACTAGCAGGCGTCCCTCGACCATCATGTCCGGGAGGAAATCCAGCTTGAAGGCAGAAGTCATGTTGGCGGCGCACGAGGCGCTCGGAGGGCGGGCGGGGGGCGGCGGCGGTGCGCGCGTCCGAGCGGCCGCGGACGGCGAGACGGGCAGGGACAGGTGCGCGCGGCCTCCCCGCGGCGGCCGCCCGAGCCGGCACTTGTCACATTCTCTCCCTCCCGTGCTCCGCCAATCCCCTCCGAAACCCAGAGCCGAGGCCGCGGTCTGCGGAGCGCCAGGTGCGGGGAGCGGAGGCGGAGCTCCGCGCCCGCGCGCCGCCGCTTAACCCCTGAGGGCCCGCCCGGGGGAGGGACCTGCCCGAGGCAGGCGGCTGGGACTGCTGAGCTCACCGGCTTTAAAAATAGCCCGACTTTTCCTAGGGTCCCAGAGCATCTAGAAATACTCAACGCACTGAGTCTGCCCGGTTCCTCTTAATTCCCCGTTTCCAGTCGCTTGCAAGAGGCCCAAGAAGCGATGCTAGGTTTCGTGCCACTGTGTGGCCAAAGCCTAGTTCAGGTGCTGGTCAAAACCGAATCCCAAAGTCACCAGAGACAGAATCATCCCAAGTGTTTGTTTAAATGCTCTCAGTGTGATATGCTTGTCTGTGTATGAACTAGGCAAAATAACTGAAATAGGATTCGTGGTTTAGCCAAAGTAAATATCTCATAAATGACCCAAGTGACATTTCGGGACTTATCTCAGAGCTTTAGGAGAAAAATGAATCAATCTCTGTACAGTTATGATTCCTTTTGTATCATCTTGAAAACACGAAGAATTATAAAGGAATGGAAATAAGAAACACCGTAATAAATCATGTTTTCTTTTAAAAAGATAAATCATGAATTTGCCAGTTCCTAGTATTGAATACGAGGATTAAAAAGCAACAGTGACTTAATGGAAGAGTGTTGGGTCTATAATGGCCCTGAAGCTTAAATACCTATTTAATATTTGTGACTGATTTACTGATAGGAATTGAGAAAAAATGACAACACACTTACAAATAAATAGAAGCAGGTGAGTTTGATTTTCCCAGGTGATTTGCTCAAGTTCTTGAAAGATAAATGATTTATATGGTGGCATTCTAATTTAGCATTCTCATTATTGTTTTATTGTTTGGTTATTCGGATGAAACTGAACTTTTCACAATGTCACAAGTATGTAAAACTACTTCATGGACTGGTTCACATTCTAAAGCAACATCATAAATTGCGAGCTCACATTAATAGTTTGCCTCTTGGTAATCACGGTAGCCAGGGGGTTAAACAATTCAGTCATATGTGAATGTACCGCTTGTAGCTAAATGTATCAGACATCACAATATGGAGGAAAAAAATATTTTTTTCTCACCAATTTCTTGTGTAGTAATGAGAATTGACCATCTTTAGAGGTTATGAAGGAAAATAAATATGTATATACCAATTTAAAGTCACATCGCAATTTAAATCCAGGCTTGATGCATTGAGCAATACAGAGTAACAGGCCTGGAGTATTCAATTAAGGCCAAACATACAGAATTCACTCGATTTCCTTCTTCAGCTGAACAGTATATCTGGCTTTTGACCAAGATAATTCTAATTCCAAGACCGTTGAATATAGGGCTAGGACCTTCATTTGAAAGCATTGCCTTTCTGCAGAACCAGGTCTAGATTCATAAGCAATTGAAAAGCAGGTGCAATAAAATGAATTCGTACATTCAAAATGCCCTAACTTTTCCTAATAATACTAGGTTACATTTATCCCTCCCTCGGCTACTACAGGCTACCTTTAAAATTTTAAGAATTCTGTTGGTCTTTCAATGATTTTAATAATTAGCTGGATAAATGAGACAAACCTTGACAGTTCTTGGTTTTCCACACATTATTTACGTAAATCCCAAATGTATACAATGAGCTGACTATATAACAAATTTATTTTAAAATGAATGAACAGAAGCAGAGCACAACTGCATTAATCAAAAGAAAAAATATTTTCAAATCAGCTATGGAATAAAGCTCCATCTATGTCTACATTCCATAAGGTAGAAAAGGCTTCATTAACATATACACTTCTGAAATATTTATTTTCCCCTTAATTGCATGTGAATTAGTTGGGAGAAGCTGTAGGGAAGCCCTCTTACTGACTTAAGCCTTCTCAGCAGTTTGTTAAATTCTCGCCTCCAATCCCTGGAGGCGATCGTGGATTCAAAGAAGCTTTTAATCATACTATAAGGAGGGTGAAGTAGTGTGTAAGTAGGTCATAGAGAAAGAATTACAAGTGCATAGGTTATTGCCGTATTCAACAACTAGTGTACCAGAGTTTTCAAAGCACACTTGCTTTACCATTTAGAGTGAGAAGCAAAACTGGGGTCAAATATAAAAGATCACTCTTATGTGGGATATAGTGATGGCATGAGCCAAGGAAAGCTTATGGGATACGGTTGAGTTTACATAGTTTGGCAGCCAAATATACAAGTAATGTGGTGAATGCACTTGATGTAGGTTCCAGGGAGAAACAAAATACACACACATATGCGCACACACACATCCATACACCCATCCCATAGGGTTTTGCTTCCATGATATCAGCACATGTACACAAATTTCAAAGGTCGAGCTTAATACCAAAAACAAAACAAAAACCCAACCAAATACTACCTGTTGAAACGCTTAAATTTTTCATTTCACTGCTTTGACAGAAGGATATATATCTTAATACAACTCAATGGGGCTCCTTTTTAAATTTTTGTGCAGTAATGAGCCATCAGGTATCATGTTTTGGCAGTTGGAGTTATTTGGCAGCTAGCTCCACTGGGCGCTGTGGAACACTCGGTTTCACTGAAGCTATTTTATAGCCAAGGATCTCACTAACAGCAGTGAGAGAGGATGGGGCCATTAGCAGGCTCCTGGCTGGTGACACCATGAAGGACAGAGCTGTTGGGAACCATGACGTTCCTCATAGTTTTAGCTTCGTTGCAGAAAAACCTCAAGCTCTTCCCTAGGCCCATCCCCCTACCTTCCCTAATTGTCTCCTTTTTTTTCTTTTTTTAATCAACTTGCTATTCATTTCCCAAACAAAAGGCAATTCAAGAATTGGAAGCTCTTCAAGGGAAAGTTTCTGAATGACCTCATTTTTATATGAGGCCTTCCAAGGCAATGGGGTGCACTGTGCTGTTTCAGCAAACCTCTTCCCCCCTCATGCCTCATCTCAAACTGAGTTTTGTCCAATGGTCATTGTTTGAGCACTGAATTATCACTGGCATTTTTTAAACAACAACAAAACCCTCGATAGAAAAGAATGCTAATAAATGCATTTGTACATAGAGTGCACATTGCTTGAAATCAAACAATCCTATTCCTGTCACCTCCTTCAATCAATGAACCAGAATGTAGTCCCTCAACTACAGACCTTTCAGCATCTTTGTACATGTATATACTACAACTTAGAGACTGGTGTTTCATCTATAGAATTTTCTTCTCCTGCAGACAACCCTGTATATTTTATGACAAATCTCTGTTTTTTAAAAAAACTATCTCTACACATAAGTTTATGCATCGTAATCTCTTTAAAAGCAACCTATCAGCTATGTGACTATAGATGAACCAGCACTGTTTTGTCTACTCAAAAAGTCACCTTCAGAAAAGGGTTCCCTCCCCCCCCCCCCCCCCCCACACACACACCCTCCTGGCTCATCATTACAAACTAGAATCCAAAACATTTTTCCCCTATCCCATTTTCAAATTCAAATTTTATTAACACAGCTATTGGTTTTTGTAAAATAGAAAAGCCCACTGTGCTCAAAGCCATTTGGAGCAGGAAATAGAGGCCCTATAAGGGGATTTCCCATAATTTCCAGCCAATAAATTTGAAATCTGCATGAATTTTAAGTACCTAAGAGAGCATCTGACTTTGTGGCCATGGGATTGTTCTGGGCTTACCCAGTTTTATTAGCGGCTTGGAAACAAACATACAGATCCTTAAGTGAGACATTGTAAATATATATTTTCTTAGCTCCATAAAAGTATCATCTAAAAAATAAATACTTACATCACCAATCATAAGTTTAAAATAATCGCCTTATTACCCCCCCCCACCTTTGAAAGTTCTGGAATGGAGATTTTATCACAGTCTTAAAACAACTTAAGTGAAATTAAATGCCAATAAAGATGAGATCGTTATTAAATTCATATTTTACATTTTTACGGGAATTTTAAATAGTCACTCTCCCTTGAGAACAGCTGCTACTGGCTCTTTGCAATATTGTGTTTTTCTGAATCTGTTTTTAATAAAGCAAAAATACATACTGGTGAATTTATCTCCCTTCTGAAGAGGCCCTCAGACTGAAGATCGTTCTTTGCATACATACCTTCTCGCTCTCAAATGCGGTGCCCTTCTAGGGTTTTCAGATGCTTCCATTCCAAGGGGATGAAAGGTTAACACTGGGGATCTGACAGACCCAGAGCCCAGCCAGCTCATCACTTCCCTCTCTAACTTGCTTTTCCTTTTTCTTTCTTTCTCCATCACACTGCTGCTGCCTTCTTTGTTCCCCCCACCCTCGGCTTTCTCTTTTCTCTTTCTCAAATGGAAGCCAGACAATACCAGAAGCTTCCCTCTACAGCTGGTGTCTGAAGAGGCAGGTGACTACAAAAGTGAAATGAGTTGTTGTTGGCTGCTTATCTGCCAGAAAAATCGAGTTTGCCTTAGCCTTGACCAAGGCTGATTTCTGACCTAGGAACAGCTGTCTCTGGAGTTGGGCTTCCTTCCAGACAAGGGGTGGGAGGGGGAGGCTGTAAGACTGTGTCCCACGAAGTGAGTAAGTCTCCGATGTGAAACTTGGGAAGGAGAATGGAGAAAGGATGGAGAGACGAACAAGGCTTGTCTGTCCAGCATAACGATTTGTACACAAAGGTACTCAGGAAAAGAAAACTCTGAAGGAATGTTTCAGTGGCCTCTTGAAGATGCCGAGATTTTTCAGACTATACCAGGTACCCTTATCTGGTGCCAGGCTGGCGGCAGGAACAAAATTTATACCTTCAGAATGAGGGTTTTAGTTCTTGGCAATCTGCCCTTCAACACTCCCACACCCACAAAAGGTTTTCCCCTACTGGCCCAAAGTTCTCATCTTACTGTCACGTGTTATTAAATTTAAAAAGGAGAAATGGTTGCTTGACTGAGGACAACAGCTGAGTGGCAGCAGCTGGGTGGATACAGTAGCAGGCCTAACACTAGGTCCAGAGAGAAAACAGCAACAGGTGGGGGTGAAAGAAAGAGAAATGGAAGTTTTAGCCTAAGGGCGGGGGTTGGTCCTAGACTCTGGATTCCAATAATTATAGGCTGTTGTTATTCCTTGTGATTAAGCCCCTATCCCAGTGGTTGGCAAACTCATTAGTCAACAGAGCGACCACTGCCCTAGACAGCCCTTGACAAGAATCACAATCTCAACTTGAGAGGAAATCTCTGCAGGCATGACAGCCCCATTTGCCTGAATGTCTCTGCTTTTCCTGAACAAATGAATTAGAGTGAGGATTAAGAGAGCAAAAACCTGGGGTTCTGCAAAAAATAATACATGAATCTGCTTTATCCACACTGATGACAGAACCCCATCAAAGAGCTTCTGGTTACGGGGATCAGAAGTCATCTGATATGGTGCATGCAGACTAGACTCTTTAAGGCAAATGCTGCTTTCAAACTGAGTGAAAAAGATTTTACAATTTAAGAACCACACCTGTTGAATTCTGCCACAGAGTTGATGGACGCTGGGAACACCATTTAATTTTCTGATTCCTTGCTAGACCTTTGTCTCATGTGTGGCCCTCATTTCCTTGTAGGGATGACTGGCTGGAATATCAACACCTACCATGATCCTCAGATAAGAAGTACAATGTGTTAGCCTAATTATTCCCACCGCAATTATATAACCAAGCTATTAATGTGACATGGAGGTAGAAAATACATTAAGGTTTTGAGCACAGGAAATTTATTTTTCCCCCTATAATATGGTTCAAATCTCTAGCCATTTTTAGCTTATGATAGAGGTTTTCAAAAATCCCAAGTGGCTTTTTATTTAAGCTTGCTTTTGATGCTAATTTCCATGAAGTCCATTAGGAAAAAAAAACATTTTTTGTCCCTTTCTCTTAAAACACAAAACAAAAAAAACTACCTAAAATCTTCATGGAAAAGGGGTGTAGCTACCTACCCAAGCTAAATGGAATGTATTCTCTCGTCTTGTCTCTACTGCTGAGTGTAAACCTTTGTGTTACCCAATTACTTAGTTTCCCCATACTCTCTGGAGGCTAATAGCTACTTTTGTCCTATTTCATAGGAATGTGGCAAGGTTAGAGAGAAGGAGAGATGTGGATGACCTTGAGAATATGAAAAAGAAAGGTGACGAGGCCGAGGATTCTATTTTGCTCTTTTTAATAGAAAGATAAGACCAGGATATTCTAAGAACATCTTCCCTCTCCTCCTCACCATCGGTACTTCAAGGCCTAGTTCAATATTCCTCTCCTCTGCATTACACCACTTGATACCTTCTTACCCACTGCTCTGTCTCATAACTGTTGTGAACTTCTTGATGGCTGAGGCTCTGTCCTATATTGAGCACAATATGTCTTTATTGTCAGATTGGTTATGATCCTAGCATGACATATTTTGGCCATGTATACAGATAAAAAGTCATGTTTCAACTTCATAAAGCTTTAAAGCACTCCATTATTCCTTCCAACACTTGTTCCCATTATACAGATTAAAGCCTGAGAAAAGTGAGGCTTAGGACGCTTTTATTCAAAGACCTCACGGACAAGCAGGGACACAAAGGGGAGTTGTGGTCAGAACTCAGAAGCAAAACACTGCTGAGAGTTTTTCGCTTTCTTTTCCCTTTCTGACTTTACAGCTTACTCAGTGGCAAAACCAGGAGGTGTGTACCAATCAAAGTCCACAGTGGGAATGCAGGCCCAGAGAAAGACTTGACTTTAATGTGTCAAATATCCAATTGTTACACTTTCAAGTTGGCCAAGGAAGGAGTTGTTTGAGCCCTGAGTTAGAATCCCTTCCACTACAAGCTGTGTCTCTAGGCCTAGTACTTTACCTTTATCAAACTCAGTTTCTCCAGCTTTAAAATGAAATAACAGACTTCTTGGATATATGTAAGAATTAAATTATGAAAGTAAAAGAAACCACCTAGTATAGTGCCAGGCATAGAGTTGATTGTTACTAAATTTTGATGTTATTTCTTACATCCAATCATTAACACTCCCACCCTCCAATCTTTGTTTAAACCTGGAACTAGCAGGTGGGAAGGAAGAGAAAGCCAGTCTTAATGTTATTGTTCTATAGCATTAGAGTTTCCACTGACACTTCTATGCCTGAGACCAGCAGTCTAAACCAGAGGGAAGAGGAAGATTCTGGTTTATGGAGAGTAGGTGCTGGGGTTTAGAACGAGGTCTCCATCCCTTTTCATCAAGTCAGTTTCCAAAGAGAAGGTCAAAGGAATCCTAACTGCTGCCACCAGGAACTCATGCCAACCACCCCCAACTCAGTGCACTTTTCATTTACAGAAGCGCTTCTTAAATCACCCCCGAATGAACAGTGAGCCATCTCGTCTCACAGAACCCAAAAGGGAGCTGGGGTCCCAGACCAAGATATTAACAAAGGAATACCATGACAAAGACAACCACATTGCAGGGCCCTTGAATTACTGAGATGTGCAGTGTCCTGGGAGGAGTGAGAAGCATCTGATCCATGTCTGCATCAGACACAGCTGTGCCCATTCTAGTCTGTTCACACGCCAGCTAGAAGCCAGCAATGCCATCCATAGGTTTCAGCAGAGTTTTACGGACCGCAGCTGCCACCTTTCTCAAGACAGGCATTTAAAAAGCCCAGACAGCTCTTCTTGGCCAAGACAACAAAGCGGGTTGAACAGAATGATTTTACAGGAAAATTTTAGTGTTTCTTTTGCTCCGAGGGCATGTTGGCATGTCCTGCTTCATAAACTCCAGTGATTCATCACAGTCCTAAGCAGCCAGTAATGGGCGGGTCAACTTGGAATGGGCTGAGGTGGCAGCTCGAGCTGTCCTGGTAATACCTGTCACTCTGGGCCACTGTCATCCTCTGCCCACAGATGCCAGTTTCCGTTAACTCTGATGGCCTTGACATACAAGGAAATGTGCTTGGGATGAGTCCCACAGTGAGGAGAATGCTATGGAGAAGACAAACATTCCTGTGCACAATAAATCTTAAAGATATCACGTGAAGCAGAAGACTGTGTACCTCATCACAAGTCAGGGTTAACTTCTCTCTCTCTCTCTCTCTCTCTCTCTCTCTCTCTCTCTCTCTCTCTCTCTCTCTCTCTCTCTCACACACACACACACACGTATGTCTGGCTTCCATCTCAGCCCGATCTCTGTAGATTGGTGTCATGTGATCAGAAAGGTGCTACAGCTCTAGCACACTTCATTTCCAGTCTTAATGGGCTACAACATTAAAGCCTCACATATGTTTTCCTTCCTCTGACACCCTCTTCCCCATGTCCGTTAAGGAAAATGCCACAGGTTTTAATCCTCTCCAAACCTCTGCTGCCTCATCTTTCCTACAGAAAAAAAAAGTCACTGTGAGTTCAGAAAATTCCCAAAGCCAATAAACATTACAGGAGCAATCAATAGCTTTATGAAAGGGGAAATCCCCCAGGAATCAGCAAACTGTAGAAATTCAGGAAGGCTAATAAGGATGATCGAAGGCAAATGTTACTGTTTGAAGAGGTGCAGAAAGATGCTATGGATCTGGGCAAGATGCCACTAAACAAGCTGCAGTTCCAATGACTTTTACAGAAATCTCTACACAAGCACCTAAGTTGGAGATTTCTAATTTCCTCACTACCAGATTACACCAAATCAAGGTGTGCTTCTCATCTATGAACCCTGAACCCTCGAGTCCGAGCAATCATTCCCACACAGCACTCTTCCTTTTGCATTCTGACTTTCTTTTCATCAACCTTGGTATTTCCAGGGCTCTGAGCAATGAACTTCCCATCAGCCACATTCTCACCTAATTAACCCCCCTGATTACAATAATTAGTATTGATTCACTCTTGGAATGACTTCCTACCTATTCAAGCACAATCTGTACTTGCTATAAAGTTCCAGATATGAATATTAATCAAATGTTCTTTGTTTTTCAGTCCCAGAAGAGTATTTTGCTATTGTATACACTAATGTTAAAAAACAAGAAAAAGAAAATGGTGAGGATTTATTTTAACAAATAAAGGAATACCAGTACATCGAGGTTACAGATCTCAGCCTGTGGCCTGCTGAGCATGTCTATGTGGATATTCCGGAGGCTTGTGTGTGAGGGGTGCGCTGGTTACTCTATTAAAAGGAGCCATTTTCCTGGTTTGAATCTTTTGCTGTTCCTTTTCTGCAAGTCTTGGCTTAGAATTGAAATTTACGTTGACATTTCTTTAGGTCATTATGGAGGGGGATCATCACACTGATGGCAAGATACAGATTACATATCTTGTGACTGTCGTGAAAATAAATGTAGACAAGTTTGCCAACTTTAGGCAATCTCCTACCTTCCCCATCAGGCTAAAGGAAAAGAGAATATGTATGAGGAATGCTGAAAAGGGGGGTCTCCAAATTCTGGCTCATAATGGATCAGACCCAGGAGAAGCAAACAAAGTGAGAAGAGATTTCCCTCCTTCTTAAACCCAAGACCACCTAGAAATCCAAGTGAATAGATCTCAGGGAAATAATTATAATTTAGTCAAAAATTCAACATGGAGGTTCCCAAGTTGTCTCTTTATTTCAGTGTGCTACTGACAGGCAGCTAGGGAGCACAGGGGACTATTTTTCTTCCAAACCACAAAAAAAATTTGCTTTGCAACCTTTGTTTTGGAATAAAAATTTCCCATGAAAACAGCATCTAGGTGTGCTGGTAACAGTGGGCCAGCTTCAGTTATAAAGCTGCACCAATTACCTTTTATGAGCTCATCCTAAAAGCAATTATTGGCATACCCGATGGAGTGAGCAGTTCAGATCCCATTGGGAGTAAGAGAACATAATAAGTACGCATTTAAAATCCATTCTATTCACAATGGATAACTTAAAAAATATCATTATACTGCAGATACGTTTGGGTCCACCCAGGCTCTGAAAATATTGTTCATAGAAAAATCTATACTTGAGAAGGCAATTTTTAAGCCTGTAACATTAATTTAAATTATTCTGAGTTAAGTATTTCATAACATTTCAACTTAATTTTAATAAATTAAAATGTAAGTCCAAACTCTAAAAAACAGTTACTATTTCATAACTGTGTTTTCAAAAATAATACATCTTGTTCCTTTTTTACCAGTATTTTCACTAATTTAAACCACAATATAATCTGAGGAAATAATTATAACTAAATATTTTTAAATTTTGCCCTTTAAAATGACTCTCCTTCTGTTTTTAAAAATTAGGTCCTTTAAAAATCTCTCTCCATAAATTTACTGATATTTTTCAAAATATTGTTCTGGCTAATTAAAACAAAACATTAAAATGTTAGGTCAAAAATATTCTTTATGGAAACCAACCTCAATGTGATGATTGTCATGTGAATAAATTACCATTTAATAATATTATTTTTAAAATATATTTTTATTGATTTTAGGGAGGAAGGAAGAGGGAGAGAGATAGAAACATCCATGATGAGAGAGAATCATGGATCAGCTGCCTCCTGCAAGTCCCCCACCGAGGATCAAGCCCACAACCCGGGCATGTGCCCTTGACTGGAATCGAACATGGGACCTTTCAGTTTGCAGGACGATGCTCTATCCACTGAGCCAAACCAGTTAGGGAACCATTTAATATTATAAAGTCCATTCTTTTATATCTAGTATGAGAATAAAAGTGATTTTAATATTATAAGGAGTTCAAAACAGGTTTTTCCATTTTATCTTTTCGAAGTCTTACTGTTTTCACATTAGAAATAGATGCTTATGTCATAAAAAGAAAAAAAAATGTTGAGGATGTGAGAAATGTTTGCCCTGTATGGAAATGCATTTTATGAGCACATAACCATATATCAGAAATCAATATGTTCCACAGAGACCTTTAACTTAACAACTTAACAGGCTACATAATCATAGTTTGTGACCAAAATAATAAGGGCAAAAGTTCTCACTTATCTTTGAATTTCTAAACTATTTCTCTATTTGTGTGCTAAAAGCAGCGATAAAGACTAAAAATTATAATTTACTTCAATACAGAAATACTCCTCTTAACTTCTTTCTTGCTACATTCTGTAAGTCCACCAAATAGACAAATTTTAAATCCCCAAGCATAAATACTGTAGAGGCATGTCTGATAACAAGGTATTTGCCAGAATGATAATGGTATTACAAGAAGTCTCAATCAATACATTTCTTTCTGTAGTTAACAGAGAGGTAAGCAATAAATCTTTAACTTAATCCAACCAACATAGCTGCAAAATGCAAAAAGCTCTATGAACGGCAGATATTAAATTTTTTAAAAGCACAAAACCACAAACAAGCAGTACCAAAAGCTATTCATTCCGTAGAGTCTATACAAACAAGATAATAGCAGATAAAAAGGACTTTGAGAAAGAAAAAGAAAAAAGGGGGAAAAAAAGGGCCCAGACATGCATTAAGCTAGTTTGACAGCTCCATTGTTCAACGGGTCCCATTGTCAGACCCAAAGATGTATTCAGTGCTACAATGTCTGCTAGCAAATAAACAAAAGACTACATTTTTCAAAGCAGGATGCCAATTCTCTCATAATTCTTTCTCTGCTTTCCAAAAGGTCAGTGGTGGCTCATTCTTGGTATGCGATAGAACCCTAATACAGATGCAGGAAACAAATATTTGTTTTCAATACATAGGGACCCAGGACGCCATGCATGAACAGAGGTCTTTAAACAGGTACACATTTTGGCAAACAGGATAAAGTGATCCAAACCTGGTAACACAGAAGGACTATCTAGGTAGGCTAAGTCCAGATTAGAGCGGAATTTGGAACGCAAGTCTAATATGGGGTCTCTTTAGCTCCTTTTTCGGTCATTACTCCATGCAGAGTGCATAATAAGGAAAGAGGCTTAGACATTTCAAAGGAAAAGACAAACCAAGAGCCAGATTCGGAGCCTTTAAAATGAGCCACTAGCCACTCACAGATCCCAGCGAGCAAAAACATGATATGCTTTCAAAAGGCAACTCCTGCAAATAGAACTCGCACGCAGCAGTCCTTGTCCTTTCTCTCGCTTGCTCTCTCTTTCTCCCAATCTCTTGGTCTCGATTTTGTTTCCCTCTCTCTCTTTCTGTCTCTCTAGATTTTTTCCCCCTCTTCTAAGCTACTTGCTTCTGAGCAGGATTATTATTTCAACCAGCTCTGGAAACGAGAAAAAGACACATTAAAACAAAGGCCACTGAACATACCTTAAAAGCAGCTCCTCATTTCTCATAGTAACAGCGGATTTGGGACAGCGCATGCTTTCTGCACTGAGACACTGATAGTCTCAACAAAGCCAGTTCAGAAGTGCGCTCAAACATCAATGCCACAGTAGCTGTTCACTAATGCGCGCTCTCTCTCCCTCTCTCCCTCCCTCTCCCCCCCCCCCTCTCTCTCTTGCCCCACTCTCTTCTCTAGTCAAATTCTGAATGGTGGAGCAAAGGGGTTCCTGCAGACTCACTAAGTAGAAATAATCCTCTCTGACAAGTTATGTTGTCTAGGCATATTTTTACATTAATACACTGCGCTGCCTATAGGGGTCTTGTTTGTATTCACTCAGGCCTGCCTTGGTGCTAGTTGTCCTAATTACCATCTTAAAAATTTGGAAAGGAAAATAAAGGACTCGTTTACATTTAACAGCAAAGCCAATTTCAGAGCCAGTTTTCTTTTTGCTCTCAGCTACCAGTAAGCATCAGGGATGACTAAGAGAAGATTTGGATCAGTTGTGCTGGAAAGGATTTTTGCTTCTTTTTTTCTGGGACACGGGACTCACAGTTGGATTCATCATTTCCTCTGCTCTTGTCCTCAGGAAGAGTGATAAGGTCAAGACCCTTAGCCCCACCCTGGGTTGTAGATGCGGAGGACAGGCATCGGGGATCTTGGAAATATTTTAACTCTGTGAGCACCAGCGTTCCTGCCTATCGGAGCCATAGGCATCTAAAGGAGGCAGGCAATGCAAAGATTCTTTGGTCACACTGAAGTCCTGCCTGGCACTGGAGCATCTGCCTCAAAAGACCAACTAGGTATTCTTTTCCCAAATAAGAAAAACCTGCTTCCCTACTTCATTATACTCACTGGGCTTAGCATATTGTTAGTCAGGGAAATACACATTGCACTGCTGTTTATTGGAATTAGAAGAATTCCATGCAGATTAGCCAAGAAAACAGCAAGTTAAACACACACACAGAAAAGACGAGATGCTACAGACAGAATAGGCAGTCTTCCAAAAGTGCAGACTAAGGCACAGCTCCAGGAGGTGTGAGCTGACGGGAAGCCAAGAATGCTCTCAGCTTGGTGGAACAACGCAGAACGCACTTGAAACAGATCTGGATCAGAATCCTGGTGTCCTTACTCCCAGGCTCCGCGTGCCTCACCTGTCCTCCATCACCACAATCAGGCTCCTCAGTACTCACCTGGAGTCCTTTCGTGGGAATAATAGTGGGGTAGGGAAATAAGGGTGTGCTCTGTTTCCTTTCTATTTGAAGACCTGAAATACACCCTAATATCTTGCTAGATCTCTGACCTCTGAACTTAGTCTTGACCCACAGCTAGGGAAATGGAGTCCCCCTGGGGGGGAATGAAGGTTCTTTACTCTCCACTGCACAGTAATCTTGCTTAGATTATCCACTGAATTGAGATAATAAGCGAAGGTGACTGGTAGCAGTCACCACCGCTATTTCTGGAAGGAAGGGAGATAACATGATGAGTAAGCGGGCAAGGGTCAAATAAGGGAAATGAAAGCCTGGTCCCTAAAACAACCATATGTTTACACTTCCTAATTACGGCATATGAAAGTTATGGAGTGAATACATAAATATGAATGACCTTGCCTGGAAAAGACAGGTCTAAAATCTAAGTTGTTCTTTGGGAGCCAGATAAACCTCATGTAAATGAGTTTAGGACTAGAAAGACCTTGGAGATAAAGGGTTCGGCTGCTCCGCGGGGTGGGTACTGAGACAGCAGTCCCTTCACCACTCTGTAGCTCTCTTTGCCCCAGCAGTTAAATGGGGGAGACAAAAGCCATTATGTTTGAAAGCACCTGAAGAGCTGGTAATGAAACTGGGTGTGTTCTGTCACCACCAATATTAATAAAAAGCAGAATGAGTGAACTGCCATTGGCCACAGTTTTGTCCGTGAGAGAACGGTAAAAATATGCTGCTCAGACAGAAATCTCTTTTCTTAACATTTCCATCCAATTTCTAGTGTGACCTGAACTATGAGGCAAGTCCTGAGATAACAATAATGCTCCTGCTTACCCATAAATGGAGTCTTAGCCTTAGAAGCCAGTGCTGCAGGACATGAGGCTATTCCTATGATGACATGAGTTATGGGTCCATAGTAGTAAGGACAGGAATTGAGCCAAACCATTAAATATTTTCTTTTCTCTCCACTTTCTTTTTAGTCTAGGTACCTAAATAATGAGAGAGCTATTGAGGTAAGAGTGTAGTACTTGTCTGAACTCCACTATTGACAGATTGAAGGTCTTACACACACCAGTTTTATGTGCTGCACTTGTGCTTATAAAGATGAGTGACTAGAAAGAAGGTATGTCATTTCTAACATTTACATATTGTATTGTAAGTCTTTGATTCCAAATCCACATTCATTAATCTTTGTACTTCTTAATCCACCCAATCGAGTAACTTTCCTCTAGCTGGTGCTTAATAAATATTAATTAAAAAAAGAAATGAATTTATTTTTAACTATTGGAACTTTGGAGAGAGGCTACAGTTGACCCTTGAATAACAGGGGTTTAAACTACATAGGTCCCCTTATATGCAGATTCCCTCACCTCCCCAATAAATACAGTAATGTAAATGCATTTCTCTTCCTTATGATTCTCTTAACAACATTTTCTTTTGTCTAACTTACTTTATTCTAAGGATACAGTACATAATAGATATAACAGTAGGCTATTAGTAATTAAGTTTTTTGGGAGTCAAAAGTAATACATGGATTTTTGACTGTGCCCCTTACCCTCACATTGTTCACAGGTCAACTGTATTTTATTTTCAAAATTCCTTTTTATAGTCTTCACAACAGGTATGCAGAAATTTAAAAAAAAAACAACTTTTTATTCTAAATTCAGGCATATAGTTGGCACAGCGGACAACACCAAGAATTCCTTTCATGGTGTTATGTTTTAAATTTCAAGACCCTTTCACATTTGTCAGCTCATTTAATCCCCATAACAATGCTGTGGGGTGGGTAGAGCTGGTGCTATTACTTCTCAGCTGAAAAAGTTCAAGTACAGAAAGATGGAGCAACTTGTCCACAGAAGGTGCACTTTGAAAAGAACTGTGGGCTGCTAGGCTGCAGTGGGCACAGGGGCAGGTCTGGGCCCATCCTCTGCACCCCTTCCCGGTCCCATCTGTCAGCAGCCCCGTTCTCACCGCCATAGCTCCCATGCACTGATGGTGCCGTCCCCGCTCACACCCGCTGATGGTTCGGAGCAATTGGGACGGGCACCAACAGTGGGTGTGAGCAGGGCCAGCGCCATCAGCTGGTGCCAGTAGCAGCTGCTGCCCCAATTACCCCTCAGGAGCAGGGAAGGTGGAGAGACCCTCAGGGGCGATTGGGGCTGGCAGCCGTCGCTCACACCCACTGACCATGCTGAGCGATCGGGTGCTGAGCGATTGGGACTGGTGTCGGGTGCGAGCAGCAGGTGGGAGCAGCAGCTCTGGTGCTGGCTGCAGGTGCGAGTGGGGCTGTCACCAGCAGTGGGTGCGAGAGGTGGCTGCTGCCCCAAATGCCCCTCAGGAACAGGGGGAGGTGGAGAAGCCCTGTGGGGTGATCAGGGCTGCCAGCCACTGCTCGCACACACTGATGGTACTGAGTGATCAGGGCCAGAGCTGGGCACCAGCAGTGGGTGCGATTGGGGGCAGGGCCAGCACCGGCAGCAGCTACGAGTGCCAAGCAGGACCACAGTGCACTGGAGCAAAGAATTTTCAGTAACCACCAGAAGCTCACCCCGATGACAGTGACTAGCACCCTGCCTTGGTCTGGCACATCCGCTCACCTGCTCCACCATCCTGCTGTGGCCGATGCCGACCTGCCATGTTCCACACACCCTCTAGTGATCAGTGCACATCAGAGCTACCAGTTGTTCAGTTGTTTGGTTGTTCTGTCTCTCGGTCTAGTTGCATGTTAGGGTTTTATATATATAGACTAGAGGCCCAATGCATGAAAATTCGTGCACTTGGGAGGGGCATCCCCTCAGCCCAGCCTGCACCCTCTCACAATCTGGGACCCCATGGGTAGGGTCCCTAGGCCTGGCCTGAGATCAGGGCCTATCAGGGCTTTCCTTCCCATGGCTGCAGGCAGCTGGTCCCACTCCCACCGCTGCCACTGCTTGCCATCTGTGCAGCACAGTCCCCCCTCCCTCCCCTGCCACCAGTGGCTTCCCTCTGCAGGTGACAGGCATGGGGTGCAATGGCTTGGCTGGCCTGGGCTTCCCTCTGTGGTGCAATCGCTGGCTGGCCACACACCTGCCACAGAGTTGCTGCCTGTGGTCTGGGCCTCCCTCTTTCTTTGCTGGGGGGCGGGGCCAGCCCTGGGAGGGGCCATCTGTCTACCTGATTGCCCCTAACCACTGGCCTACCTACCTGATTGCCCCTAATCACTCTGCCTGCCTACCTGATCACCCCTAACCACTTGCCTGCCTACCTGATCACCCCTACCTGCTTACTGGGGGATGGGGCCATCCCTGCAAGGGGCCATCTGCCTACCTGATCGCCTCTAACCACTCTGCCTGCCTGCCTGATGACCCCTAACTGTTTGCTGGGGGCCGGGGCCAGCCCAGTGAGGGGGTGTCTGCCTACCTGATTTGCCTCCAACCACTGGCCTGCCTGCCTGATCACCCCTAACCACTCTGCCTCCCTGCTTGATTGCCCCTAACTGTTTGCTTGGGGGTGGGGCCAGCCCTGCAAGGGGCTGTGGTGGTTCTGGTCTCTGGTCCTTCTGGTCATTATGCTTATGGTGGCTGGTCTTTTATTATATAGGATTCCTTTCAAAAAGTTATTTTAAATGAAGGGCTAATTAAAAGTAGATAGACTAAGCACTTTTGGGGCTTACCTATCATAGCATTTAATTTTTAACTAGCCTGATTACTAACTTTGTAGGGAAAATTTTTCAAAAAGTATTACAGAGATAATTAGCAAAGGACAAGAAAAACTCAGTTTATCTCAAAGTTCTCTACATACAAAAAGATGTTTTTAACTTTATAAATTAAATGGTTAGCTATGAATGCAAACTTGGTGAGGGCAAAACTGGAAAAGTGCTGCAGGGGTTAGCTGAAATCAGCCAAATTTCTTGTTTCCTAAAACACTTTTAAAGGTATATTACATGTGCACTCACATGTTATAGGTAATTTCTACAATAAAAAGCTAAATTTCTAAATGCAACATTAACAATGCCAACCTTTTCTGCTTTGTATGCCTATCTTATCTCAAATTTGGACATTTATATTGCCAAGGTAATAGAAAGGTAACTGTTTCAATGGAAGTGCATAACAGGAAGTGCATAACATGAGGTGCGCTGGAGTAGGGTTGAGAAGCACAGATTAGTTCTCTGATGGACAGAACACTAAAAAAAATCTAGAATGCCTCTCAGATTACCATCCCAAAACAACACTCTTGGAATGTACAGGTACCAAGGACATTACATCCTTTTAGTTGTTAGTTTCATATACTGTCTTAGTCCATTCAGGCTGCTATAACAAAATATCACAGACTAGGTGGCTTATAAACAACATTTATTTTTCACAGTTCTGGAGGCTGGAAGTCCAAGATTAAGGTGCCAGCTGGCACCTTCCTGCTGAGTCCTCACATGGCAAAAGGGGCTTGGCAACACTGTGGGGTCTCTTTTATAATAGCACCAATCCCATGAATGAGAGCTTCACCCTCATGATCTAATCACCTCCTAATACCATTACCTAAGACATTAGGATTTCAACATATAAATTTTGGGGGACACCACAGATACCAAGAATTGCCAGGTTCAATTAAGAAAAATGCCCTGTTGTTATGAAAGATGGAAAGAATACATAGAGAATTTGTGAAGTAATATGAAGCAATGACTGAGGTCTACAAGATATGAGTTCCAGCATACTCGGTACTTGACACACAGTAGGTGCTCAGTCAAGTTGATAAGTCTGTGTGTCAGTGGATAAATTCCCACCCAGAGCTGGTATCGAGCAGAAGATACAAAGTTCTTCTGACCATCTTTGACAGCCTCTGAGGGAGGGTCTCAAAGGGCAAACTGAGGCAAGGCAGTGGTATGTGAGCGCAGGGGCAAGCCCAGAGCAACTCTCGACAGGAGATGGAATATGGGGCAATCCTGTTCTTCCAGACTTCAGTGTCCCCACTTGCCTTGAGGGGAAAACCCTCCAAAGCCAAAAGGATGTAGAAATCATAAATCACAACCCAAAACATAAAACTGACAGATGGCTTAAAGTGAAACCTCAGCAGCATTAGTAAAGAGAAGGTTTGATATAATCTGAGGATCTGTGTAACATGAGTTCTTTGCACCTGCACACTCAAAAAATCACCCCAAGTCACATTTAGAAGCAGGAGGCCACTATCTTAGTAACAATTCCATGGGCCCTAAGTTACAAACAGATATTCCTCTTCTGATTCATGGGACTACTTACTCATCTTCAAAATGGTGATGTTTTCTAGAATGAGTGGGGCATGGGGATGAGTAATTAGCAAGAATAATTGTAAAGCCCCTCAAAATTATAAAGTGTCATCCTTATCAATAAGTAGCTATAAATAATAAGCCACAAAGTACTTAGAGCTCCAAGAAGCTACTTGAAAACAGGCACTAGATAAAATTTAAGAGGTATTATTATAAAGAGTAATAATGACTGCTTGCTATATAAAGGAAAGGATTTATGAAAACAGAATCCATGAAGTGGGTTTGGAGAACTCTTTCTGTGTACGTAGGGAAAGATTTCTTGAAGACAGAATGAAGAAAGTAAAGAGTTTCCCATGTAAATAGAACAACATAAATAGCCTAGTTGTTAAAATAACTAATTTTGGTCAGTGAACTCTTAGAACTTAGCAAATAATATGTTCCCAATTGAGCGATTATTTTTGGCCTAATGCTTTGCCAGTAGCCAGCCCCAGGCAAATGGGAAACCCTGAGAAGGCTACAGGTGACTGGCTATACATTAAGTTAGGCATCAGTACTTGCATGGGAGATGGACCATGTTTATTACTGCTATTTTTAAGAGAGACAAATGCACACACAGCCACCTTTCTACCTGCTCAAACTGCCATGTCAGAGAGATTCTGTAACTTGACTATTATTCGCGAGTCTTCAATGGACATGGAGAGTTTAGTGCACTTGGGGAATCCCTGTTTCCTGGTGGTTTTGATATTAGGAAATCCTAAGAAGTCAAGAGCACAAGTGTGATGAAGGCCGTGGGTGGAGTAGATGAGTTTTCCTTGCAAGGAAGTGGACCAAGATTGGAATTCATGTGTTTTTATGACAGAGATGAAAGAGAAGCCCAGATGGTCTGGGAAAGATGCTTTCAAAACAACCATAACATGTTCACAGCTCTTACTGAATGTGCAGGTGCTTTAAATGTTATATTTTTGTTTGTATCACTCTGAAATTACATTATCTACTTATATACTTGTTTATAATCTCTTTCCTGCATCTGCAGCTAAGTCGCATAAAAACAGGAACTTGCTCCATTTTATCACCACTTTAGCATAATGTGTGGCAAATGGTAGACACTTAATAAACATTTGTTCAATGGCTGGATTTCTCTGTGAAGCATTCTTTTTGTTAGGTGATCTAATCTCAGTGGCTTACAACTATCCTATCTAATAAAAGAGTAATATGCAAATTGACCATACCTCCACTACGCCCACCAGCCAATCAGGAGCAAGTATGCAAATTAACCCAACCAAGATGGCTGCGGCCACAGAGGGAGCAGGAGACTTGAGTTGCCCCAGGCAATGGAGGAAGCCAAGTTTCTGCACACCCTGGCTGGCCTAGGCCTCCACTCAAGGCTACAAAGTTTCAATTATAGAAGATAAATAAATCCCAACAAAAAGGGCTGCAGCCAAGGAGCAAGCAGGAGGTTTGGCTCTGCTCAAGGCTACAAAGTTTCAAGTATAGAAGATAAATAAATCTCAGATACCAGGGCCTCTGCTTGGGTCACTGGGGGGCGTGGCCAGCCTGCAAACCACCACAGGCCCCTAGCCCAGGCCTCCCCATGCCCTAAGGGAACCCCCACCCTGATCTGGGACACCCTTCAGGGAAAACCAGTTGGCTCCCACCCATGCACCAGGCCTCTATTCTATCTAATAAAAGAGTAATATGCAAATTGACCATCACTCCAACACACAAAATTGCTGCCCCCATGTGGTCAAAGATGGCCACCACAAGATGGCCAGCAGGGGAGGGCAGTTGGGAGGGATCAGGCCTGCAAGGGAGGCTGTTGTGGGCGATTAGGCCAGCAGGAGAGGGCAGTTGGGGGCGGGGGGACAAGGCCTATAGCAGAGGGCAGTTAGGGGTGACCAGGCCTGCAGGGGAGGGCAGTTAGGGGCAAACAGGCTGGCAAGGGAGCATTTAAGTATCAATCAGGATGTCAGGGGAGTGGTTAGGGGGTTATCAGGCTGGCAGGCAGAAGTGGTTAGGGCCAATGAGGAAGGCAGGCAGGCAAGCAGTTGGGAGCCAGCAGTCCTGGATTGTGAGAGGGAGGTCCAACTGCCTGTTTAGGCACGATCCTAAATGGGCAGTCGGACATCCCTCAAGGAGTCCCAGATTGGAGAGGGTGCAGGCTGGGCTGAGGGATACACACCCCTGTGCATGAATTTCATGCACCGGGCCTCTAGTCTACATATATAAAAGCCTAAGCAACCAAACAACTGAACGCCCGGTTGCTATGATGCACACTGACCACCAGGGTGCAGACACTAAGTGTAGGAGCTGCCCCTGGTGGTCAGTGCACTCCCACAGCCAACCTCCTGTGGGTGGCCAACCTCCCGCAGCCCCTCCCCCCAGCAGGCTGGTCCCAATCGGCCCGTTCAGGACTGGGCTAGATGGCTCGATTGGCCCTGATTGCAGGCCAGGTGGAGGGACCCAACCTGTGCACGAATTCAGGCACCAGGCCTCTAATCTATATATATAAAAAGCCAGCGGCCGGAATGCCGGAACGACTGGTTGCTATGATGCCCACTGTGGCCAGAGAACCCACCTGGCCAACCTCCTGCCATCTCCTCCTCCCTACTGGCCTGGCCCTGGTCCACCGATTGGGGCCCGGCTGGCCAGACCCCACCCATGCACGAATTTGTGCAGTGGGCCTCTAGTATAATATAAAGGGTAAAAAATTTACCTTGCTTAACTATGAGCAGTCATTAGGCTAGAAGGTATGAGGACAGGAAGATCAGGAAGATCTTGTTCCTGACTTTAAGGGCTTTATACATTCCTTGAGATAAAATGGTAAGCTTGCCACTTTATTTATTTATTTATTTTGAACTTTAAAGCACCATTTATATGGGCACACAGAAAATGAAGTAATAAATTGATATATTTCCCTTATTAATTTCCATAATGCTGAAGTTTGGGAATTGATGAACTGCAGGCAGGTAGGACAGGGCACTGAAGATAAGATGAGTGGAAAAAACTTTCAGAATTAAGGGCAATGTTAGTTGAAGGGTGATTCTTGTGATATTTTAGAAAAAGCCAGTGTTCTTATGAGCAAGGAAAAAGAACCAGAAGTTGGTCTAATTTTTGCTTTGCTCATTTTCAGGAGTAGATCTATGCAATGTGTTTAACTAACTCTTTAGTTAATGGTGCCATAACTTCAAAAGTTAGTGAGTCACACTCTGGCCACCAAAAGATAGCTGGTTCAATTCTGGGTCGGAGCATATGCCCAGGTTGCAGGCTTGATCCCCAGTAGGGGCTGTGAAGCAGGCATCTGATTGATGTTTCTCTCTCTCTCTCTTTTTCTCTCTTCTCTCTCTCTCTCTTCCTTCCTCTATCTCTCAAATCAATAAAAACATATATTTAAAAAAGTTAGTGAGTCACTCCCTTTCTCCTAGAAATGTCCTGCTTACTCCTCTCTCACCTCACTAGGATCCCCAGAGACCTACAGCAAGTTATCTTCTTATGAGATCCATCCTCTGCCTGCTATTGAAATCAAAACAAAACAATAAATACTATTAAATGCCATACTTGTTGCCTTAAGTCGGTTCCTAAGGAGAAGCATCCTCACTTTTAAAAGTGCATTAATTTTATTTTGTTTTACATTGCAGGGCTAGATAGTAAACATTACTTTGACTTCTCAATTCCTGTTACATATGTATTGTTATGGTATAAATAAAAATGCTTTAAAAATGTGAGTAAGTCATGATCTTCAAAGGAAAGTTCCTAGAGGCCAAGGGGTGATGAAGATGAGGCAGAAAGTAGCTTGTAATTGAGGGAGAAAAGACATGGCAATCCACACTAAACACTGGCAATAGAGTCCATAAAAGTTAACTAGAAAGTTAACTCTGGTTTCAGATAAAGCATGAATGGAGAACAGAGAAAGTCTGGAATCAGGGAGGCAGTGGGGAAGCCATTGTACACTAGGAGATGGTATAGCCTGCGAGGTCAGTGCTTGCATTCATGGACCACTGCCTACTTGTTGGCATTAGTTTTAGACTCTCTATAAATCAGCCCATCACCAGAGCAATCCAGTAAATCAGTATTATTGTCCATATTGCACAAGTGAGGACACTGGGGGCTTAGGAGATGACAAAAGGGTCAAGCTGATTTGCAGTAAGTGGCAGAGATGGTTGTCAGGCTTAGCTCTCTTCCTTGTGCCTCAGAAGTAAGGGGGAAAAATGTATTTTAGTGACAGAATCATTATATAGACAACTGAATAGGTAGAATGGAGAAAATAGATGAGTTGAAGATAATTCTGATGTTTCTAACATGGACAATTTGGCAAATGATGACACTGATGAGATGAAAAGAAACAACAAAAAAGTCAAAATAGGGCATATGGGGAAGGTAACTGATTCCACTGGGGACAAATTGAGCTTGAGATGCCTGCAGGAAGGTCTTCCAAGTAGAGTAGGCAGCTGAACTACTTACTGCATGAATGAGATTAGCCAGGAGGAGTGCTGAGGGGGAAAAAAGTGAGAAACAAACCAAGACCAGAACTCCAGGGCAAATCAAAAATTGAGGAGGCAAAGGAAGATGCTCCAGTGAAAGAGAGGTCTGAATACATCACAGAAGGGCTAAAACTTAGCTTAAGGGAGAAAACATATACTTATCAACTTTTGAGCTACCTTGGAGTATATGGGCTCATGAATTTTTTGTTTGGATGCTAAATGGAAAAGCAGGGCAGTACAAATGAGAAGCAGGAAAATTAAGAAAGTTTCAGGAATCAGTCAAGAACTGTGGCAATAACTCTAGAAGGCAGCCTAGTCTGAAAAGGAAGCAGACTACTTCCACACCTGCATCCTCATAGCCAGCATGCAGAACAGGAAGGCAACAGTGCAGAACAAGCTCATATGCTTCCCAAATTCTTGCTGGGTCTAACAGTTCAAGAAGGCAGCAACAAAGGTCTTTGTTTGTTTGTTTTTTAAATATATTTTTACTGATTTCAGAGAAGAAGGGGTAGAGAGAGAGAGATTGAAAGATCAATGATGAGAGAGAATCATTGATTGGCTGCCTCCTGCATGCCCCACACTGGGGATCAAGCCTGCAACTCGGGCTCATGCCCCAACAGGGAATGGAACTGTGACCTCCTGGTTCATAGGTTGATGCTCAACCACCGAGCCACATTGGCTGGGCCAGCAAAGGTAGTTTTTTGAAGGTGTCTGAGAATTTTTCCAGATAAGGATTCTAAAAGTTATCAGGAACTATAAATTCTAGACTTGGATAACATCTCCTGGGTCAACTGTTTTAAACTTTTTAATGAAGTATCATATACTTAAGAGAAAAGTATACAGAAGTATATTCACAGAGAGAACATACCCACCCAGATCAATACAACCTTGAGTCTGTTTTTTATTCGATAATCCAAGCATGACTTGATGCATATTCTATATATATATATAAAAGCCCAAGCAACTGAATGACCAAATGACCAGTCTACTGGTCGCTATGACGTGCACTGACCACCAGGTGGCAGATGCTCAATGCAGGAGCTGCCCTCTGGTGGTCAGTGTGCTCCCACAGTCAACCTCCGGTGGTCCCTACCCTTGGCTGGCCAACCCTGATTTGGACTGAGCCAGACAGCTCCGATGGGCCCCGATTGCTGACCAGGCTGAGGGACCCCATCTGTGCACAAATTTGTGCACCGGACCTCTAGTAAATATATAAGAACTAGAATGCTTGTGAGTAAAAACTGTCTGAGAGACAAAGAGCCAGCTGATCAATACTTTCTCTGGAACCCACCTACTTTTTGCCATCTATACTATCCTGATTCAAGCTCTTGGAGTTTCTAAGGAATCTCTCTCTGTAGTTTCACCGGCTCTGATGCATGCTACACATTTGCATGAGTTATGTCTCTAATATGTTCATAGTTGCCTCCTGCTTAGAACTCGTTAGAGCTTTCCCCTTGCCCTGAAGATGAAGTCCAAGCCACATAATTTGGTTCATAAGACCTACTCACATCATGGGTTTTCTCACCTGGCACATTATGCTTTTTCTCCATAAACTTCTTTGGAGTCCTCACCTACCTGATTACTCTTGCCTCTGTGCATTTGTTCATGTTGTTTCTTACTCATGCAAAATTCTCCTGGTGTTCGCCTCTTTTTCTCTCACCAGATTTATTTCTGCATATCCTTCAGGATTCAGCTGAAACATCAAGTGCTGTGCACAAAAATACGTGCTCAAAAATGCTTGCTGGCTGAATACATGGATAATTTGAGGACTTCACCTCAGAAGCAAGGAAATACAAAAATGTCAAAATATGGGCCCAGTTTAAAAAAATGTGATGAAACAAATCAACTTCTTCTTCTTCTTCTTCTTCTTCTTCTTCTTCTTCTTCTTCTTCTTCTTCTTCTTCTTCTTCCTCCTCCTCCTCCTCCTCCTCCTCCTTGTCCTCCTCCTCCTCCTCCTCCTCCTCCTCCTCCTCCTCCTCCTCCTTCTCCTCTTTCTCCTCCTCCTTTTTAGGGACAATGTTAGTTATCTAAAGTTGAATTCAAAAGAAGTACTAGTCATGGCCCCTTCCCTCAGGAAACAATGATCATGTTAGAAATACAGAATTTATCCATATGAAACAAAGAACAATACAGTGTTTACTACTGCAGTGGTTAATGAGCCATAAGAGTTCCAATGAAGGAGAGGTAAGAGTTGGCTGGAGTAACCTAAGAGTCTTTCATGGAGGAGTAAGATTTGAGGCAATCTTGAAGAGTATGATTCCATTTGGGGAGGCCAAGGAGGGTAAGTGTGGGGAGACACCAAGCAGGAGAGACCAGACTGAAGATAATTTATGTGGGAGACAGTGAAAAGAAAGTATAAATAAAGTAGCACAAGTATTGACAAATGTCAATAAAAGAAATTAGGAAGACTGAGGCCAGACTGTGAATCTTGTAAAATGAGCAAAGGAATCTTGATTCAATATAATAAGCAATAGAAATTTAGTATAATTTCTGCATCAGTAAATGAGAATCCTCTCCAAATATGCCAATGAGAAAGTTAGAAACAGCTCTGGCAGCTGGTAGCTGATGGGTAGGACATACTGTTTCCAACACATAAACAACTCTTACAGAACATAGAAATAATCAGATTTTGAGATTGCTGTAGAACAAGAGAAAGACAAAGACATTGCAACTACAAAAATAATGAAATATCTCCAACTGCTTATTTCCTAATGATGCCCAGCTCTGCTTTAATCTCTCTAATCTCTAGATAAAACTGCCAAGATGCCTGGATTAGTCAGCTAGGGCTGCAATACCAGAATAGTGTGGATGGGGTGGCTTAACAGAAATTTATTTCCTCATGGTTCTGAGGCTGGAAACCCAAGATCAAGATGTCAGCAGGTTTGGTTTCTCATGAGGACTCTCGCCTTGACTTGCAGACAGTCACCTTCTCTCTGTGTCCCCACAAAGCCTTTCCTCTGTGCACGTACATCCCTGGTGTATCTTCCTCTTATAAGAACCCATTCTTATTACCTTTATGGCCTCATTAACATTAATTACCTCCTTAAAGGCCCTATCTTCAAGTATAGTTATATTATGAGATATTGAGAGTTAGAACTTTAATATATGAATTTTGTGAGATGGAAGAGACACAATTCAGTCCATAATAATACTCGATGCTTCTTAAAAACACACAATTGAGAACTAACTCCCACTTCCTTAAAAATTCCTTAGCATGTGCACAAGCCCTACATCTATACTAAACCCCTTCCCACTTCCTTGTTCTAAGATGCCCCATCATGCCCTTAGTGTGCATGCTCCTTTACTGGGGCAAGTTAAACATGACATTGACTTGTGGTGTGTTCCTGGTGGCTTTGGCTGTTGGGCTTCCACCCCAGGACCTTCCATATTCCTGAGCCTTACCTGTCCCATGCTTTTGCCTGTCTGAATTGCCATTTATCCTTCCTGGTTACCTGCTGCTCATCCTTAAATATTCACTTCAGTTCATATATCATCTTCCCTTAAAGCATTTCCTGATCTAGTCTTCCTCATACTGAAATTAGATTTCTCTTGTGATGGTTCTGTAATGTGTAAACTTGGCTAGGCTGAGCCACATTTCCCAAAATTCACTTTATTTCTTTATTTTTTAAATCCTTACCTGAGGATGTGTTTTTATTGATTTTACAGAGACAGAGGAAAGGAGAGGTGTGGGGCACAGCTACAGTGTTTGGACAGGTCTAAGCCTTGGACTGATGAGAGGGCACAGTCCTCTCATAGCCACGTGCAAGTCCCAGCTTGGAGGTCAGAGCCTTCCCAGCACAATTATAGCCAACAGCTATAGTTGTAAGCTTGAACCTATGGTCTGAACACATGGCCCTATGTGCCTAAGTAATATAGGCTGCAAGTAAACAAAGCTTGATCAGGTGCATGTAATTGAGTAGGATGGAAACCCAGGAGAATGTTGTAAACATCTTGACCACACCCTTACTTTGCCTCATGGCATCTGCTATAAAATAAAGACATGGCTTGTGGGTGTCGGTGCTGTCTCTCAGGGAGCAGCGTCCCACCAAGACCCAGCTTTCATTCTCTTGTCTGTCTTTTCTAAGCCTTTCAGCTGCCCCCACTCAGGGTCACTGAACCTGGCTGAGCTGGTGTGGCACATAAAGCACCCTGGGGCTGAGTATGCCATGGCCGTGCTGGCTTGCCACAAGTGGTGCCCAAACAGGGACTGAGTTCGGGGGAACTACAATTAGGTGAAAGGAGGCCCCACCCCAAGACGTGCATGTGCAGAAAGTAAGGTAGGGAGTCAAGGTGTGGTAAATAACTTGGTGTAAAACTTGGGAAAGTCAGGATTCTAGGAAGGGATCCCTAAAAACAATGCTTAGTACAAGCATTTTTAAGTTTCTTAAGGAGAAAATAAGTAGAAAATAGATAAGAAATAAGGTAGAAAAACATAAAAAGAAGAGGATCCCTAAAAACAATGCTTATTGGAATATTTTAAATTTCTAAAGTAGGAATAAGTGGTAGAAAATAAGAGATCTCTTAGGTCTTGTTAAAGTAAAGATAGATAAGATAGAAAATAGGATGGAAATTATAAGATAGAAGATAAGAAATAGGAGAGAGAAAATAGGAGACAGAAAATAGGAAACAGAATAAAAGGTAGAAATCTCTTAGGTTTTGCTAAGCTACTGTAAAGCAAAAAATGGCTGTGGTTGATTTTTTGAGAAAGTAATTTTTATTTCTGACCTAGATTGTAAGCTCTTGGGGCAGTTGCATGGTTCTGGGCTTTGGTTAATTTTGCTTGTGTGATCTGATGGTTCCTTGGGACTTTGGGTCTGGTGAGCTGCCTGTTTTCGGAACTGCAGGAACGAGGGCTGCTCGTTTCCATGCAGCAGCTGCTGAAGACAGAAGCTGAGGAAGGGACCAGACTTCCACCAGCATGGACGGAGCTGATTTGTTAAGCAGCCTGATCCAGGGAACCAGCCTTGCATTGACAACATTTTTGCATCTGCAGCATCTTACTACGCAAGGGACTAAGGTATCAATGTGGAGTCAGCTGAAGAAGATGACTGAGGCCAAGCAGATGGTAAAAAAGTGGAGTGGAAATTACTCTCTTAAAGTCTTGCACAGCTAAATCTGAGGACTCTGAGTAAGATATACTTCATCAGCAAAAGGAACTTTTATTTTGAAGAAAATGTTAAAGTTTGGTTTTGCATTAACATTGTTTTGTTATTGTATTATTAATAGCTAGAGTTTTGTTCTCTCTTGTTGCTGTATCAATATTACTGTGTATTTTTTGTTTTGTTAATAGCCAGAAGTTTTGTTTTGATGTTTTGATTATGCTGAATAACTTGTTTAGAATTTTTGATAATGCAAATAGATGTGTTTAAAAACAAAAGAAAAGGGGGATATGTGGGATGCAGCTACAGTGTTTGGATAGGTCCAAGTCTTGGACTTATGAGAGGGCACAGTCCTCTCATAGCCACATGCAAGTCCCAGCTTGGAGGACAGAGCCTTCCCAGCACAATTATAGCCAACAGCTATAGTTGTAAGCTTGAACCTATGGTCTGAACACATGGCCCTATGTGCCTAAGTAATATAGGCTGCAAGTAAACAAAGCTTGATCAGGTGCATGTAATTGAGTAGGATGGAAACCCAGGAGAATGTTATAAACATCTTGACCGCGCCCTTACTATGCCTCGTGGCATCTGCTATAAAATAAAGACATGGCTTGTGGGTGTCGGTGCTGTCTCTCAGGGAGCAGCGTCCCACCAAGACCCAGCTTTCATTCTCTTGTCTGTCTTTTCTAAGCCTTTCAGCTGCCCCCACTCAGGGTCACTGAACCTGGCTGAGCTGGTGTGGCACATAAAACACCCTGGGGCTGAGTATGCCATGGCTGTGCTGGTTTGCCGCAGAGAGGGAGAGAGAGAGAGATACATCAATCATTTGTAACCCACCTCCCCCTACACACCCCAATCGAGGATCAAACCTGCAATCTGGGTATGTGACCTGACTGGGAATCTAACCTACCACCTTTCAGTGTATGAGACAACACTCCAACCAACAGAACCACTCCCGCCAGGGCTTCCTTTATTTTTTAATGTTTCTTGTGAGAGTACGCCACAAGGAAGATTCTTGGGAGAGGTAAAGAACAGAAGGGAAGCAATTGCCACTGTTGCTGATGTGCTGGGCCTGCAACTCCTCTACCCTTCCCTGATCCTTCCTGTGTGCCTCTGATTTCTGGGTCAGGTTGTGTGTGTTAACCCCTATCACCAAGGTCCTCAAGGCAGAGGCAATAAGAACTGACATGTGTTTCAGTCTGTCTTTGAGGGATTCCAGCTCATGTTTCTGAATTCTAGCCTGCCCTTGACCTCTCCCTATGTGACTTCCATCTTCTTTTCTTGATTGTTTGGCCTGTGGACATTAACTTCCAGCATCAGATGCAGAGGGAAAACCTTTACAGAGGTTTCCTAACCTACTGCTATCACTGTGTGAAGTCAAATCCCTATAACAACTGCCTATCTAACTAACTTATCTATCTATCTATCTATCTATCTATCTATCTATCTATCTATCTATCATCTATCTACCTACCTACCTACCTACCTACCTACCTATCTACCATCCATCCACCCACCCATCATTCATCTATCTATTCTACTGTCCCTACTTCTCTGGTTGACACTGACTAATATACTCCTCCTCTTAGATATGTCTCTGTACTTTTTCCAAATCTTAAGTATAATTCTCTTGTATCATTTATAATACTTTATTGTCATAATTTGTGTGGTAGACTAGATTATCTTGCCAATTCTTCATGCCCTGCCTCTATAATTTGACCTTGTAGTGCACTAGCATAGGTGAAATATATTTCTCTACTCCATTGACATTAGGTTTGACAATGTGACTTGCTTTAGCTGTTAAAAAGTTAGCAGGTATGCCCTGGCTGGTTTGGCTCAGTCGATAGAGCAATGGCCTCCAGACGGAAGAGTCCCAGGTTTCATTCTGGTCAAGGGCACATACCCGGTTTGCTACCTCAATCCCTGGTGAGGGTCTTTCAGAAGGCAGCTGATCAGTGACTCTCATCATTGATGTTTCTATCTCTCTCTCCCTTTCCCTTCCTCTCTGAAATCAATAATATATATATTTTAAAGTTAGCAGGCATTATATTAAATGTGCTTGTGTGGTTTAGTTTGGGTTTTTACACTATGTGACCTGCCATGAGAAAGGCATGCCCCAGGGAATCTACACCTTCCACCAGGGCCTCAGAACAAACTCACGCAGAAAAGATTTGGGCCAACGCACCCTCCAGAGCCCAGCACAGCTGATTCAGCCTGAAAGAGAGCCTCCCAACTTAATGTGCCAAACCACAATTGACCCACAGTCTCACAAGTGTAAGAATAAGTGTTGTTGCAAAACATTGTACTGTTGAATAAAATAGTATGCAGCCTTATCACAACAACTGACTAGTAAATTACTTTTCTTTACTGTGCCTCATTTCCAGTGTTGGCTCATTGAGACCAGGGACCACAGTGACGATTTCCATTTCTCTAATGCCTACTAAGATGCCTGATAAATACATAGTATGTGTTCAATAAATGTTTGTTGCAGCCCTGGCCAGTGTGGTTCAGTTGGTTGATTCCCTGTCAGTACACATGCCTGGGTTGCAGGTTCAATCCCTGGTGGGGGAGTACAAGAGACAGATGATCAATGTTTCTCTCTCTCTCTCCCTCTTCTTTCCTCTCTCTAAAGAAAAAATCAACAACAAAAAAATTCTATAAAAAACTAGAGGCTTGTTGCATGAAGATTCATGCAATAGGTCTTCCTTCTACTGGCTGCTGGCACTGGTTTTCCTCTGGTACCCAGGACCTGGGCCACAGCGGAGCCAAGCCTTCAGCCTTCAGCCTTCAGTGGAGCCAAACCTTCAGCCTTCATGCTTGGCTCCAGCCTCAGAGGAGACTTGAGTCTTCAGTCTTCAGTCTTCGCTCAGGTGGAGACTTCATTCTTCGCTCCGTGCCTGCATATGCAAATTAACCTGCCATTTTGTTGAATTAATTTGCATACTCACTCCTGATTGGTTGGTGGGTGTCACAGAGGTACGGTCAATTTGCATATTTCCTTTTTATTAGTGTAGACAGATATTTGTTGCATACTAGAATAAACAAATGACCAGATGATCAAAGAACCACATGGAGGAAAGCATCGCACAAAGGGGTGTTAGGAAGAAGAAACTGACAGAGGTGCATAGGGTGGAAATGAGGGGAGCAAGTCTAGCAGCAAGTATAAGCAGAATGTGGTCCATGTACAATCATACAATAGAATATCTGCCCTTTATTTTCTGATGATCAAATGTTCAAAAAGCCACAGAGGTTCCATGTGACTCTAGTAATTTTCAAAGAATACTTTTTCCTACTCTGAACTTGCATGAGTTTTTGGGGGGGCAGCTGGCATTAAAAGCTTCAGTGCCTGTCAGTAATCATGTATAATGTTATAGAAAATGACAAAAGTTGAAAAACCTGAACCTCCTTCAGAAAATATTAAGAAAATAAAATTCCTGGGAAGTACTAGTAATTCCTATTCTTCGTTCAGGTGATCATGTCTCTGTAATCATCTGATCTGTTGTGGTCAATTTATAGCTCCCTTGACCCACTCATCATTTTCATTTTTTGTTGTTGAAAGGTTGATGTGACACTATATCTGAAGCTCCAGCCTGGTCACCAAAGATCTATGCATCCTGGGCAAACACACTTGGGAGATGAAAGCAGTTCTCAGCATCAGTCCTCCCAGCTGAGACCCTTGTCACATTCCCGTAGACCATGTGTCATAGACCTGCCATGAGAATTGCTTCTCCAAAGAAATAGCTTGAAGGATGTCAAATTTATTAGTGTTTGCAGTTGAACTTTTCAAACTTTTGTCTTACACTGAGCAAACAACACAAGTGTATACATGCACATCCAATACCACAGGCACACACATTCCACTGTATTTTGGAGAATAAAAAGATAGTTTGCATATTGTTTGGTGCCAATCATAACATGAGATTAAAGGTGCTGTTTTATACATTTGAAAGTTACACCCACCAAATTCATGCTTTCTCTGCCTAAGCTCAGAACTTCAAAAGGAATATTTCATAAGAAAACACACGCGCACACACACCTCAGAAAGATTCTGTAAGCACCTGTTCATTCCAATTTCTATAAATGAGAAGAGCATTTCCCAGGAATCTGTAAATGAAGTCTCAATGGCTGAACATCTGCAAAGCCATTAGGGTTGAACAAAGCCACTGGGAACATAAACCACCCCAAATGATACCCAAACCATGTTGACATACGTAGAAGAGTGTGCCAGTTGGGGTATTTGTGAGCAATGTACTGAATCCTATTTCCAGGCTGTTTCAGGCTGAAACAAAACTTGTCTTGTAACAATTATTTATCCAAATATTTCTGGAAAATAATTGCCTTGTTTTTAGCCTATATTTAGCATCTCGCTACAAATAAAACTTGTCAATATACTATACTGAATTCCCACTGAGCACATAATATTATGCTATTAAACCTTTACTATTAAAATGTTCCTAAATTAGATACCATTAACTCAAATTTAGTGAAAATATGGACACAGCTTGTGATCCTTTTAAAAATAACATTTTTTAAAATTGATTTCAGAGAGGAAGGGATAGGGAGAAATAGAAACATCAATGATGAGAGAGAATCATTGGTTGGCTGCCTCCTGCAAGCTCCCTACTGGGGATCGAGCCCACAACACAGGCATGTGCCCTTGACCAGAATGGAATCTGGGACCCTTGAGTCCGCAGTCTGAAACTCTATCCATTGAGCAAAACCAGCTAGGGTGTGTTTTCACTGATTATAAAAAAAAACAAAAAACAAAAACAAAAAAAACCCAAACCAATCCATATTCACAATTTTGCTAGGAAATGTAGATAAGTAAAAAGAAAAATGATGATTACCTAAATCCAACTGGAAAAAAATTATTCAACTATTGATATATTTCCCTTAGGTAATTTTCAATTAATAAATTTCACCTGTTTATATAAAATTGGGGTTGTATTGGTCATATAGTTTTTAGACCCTTTTTAAAAACATCATGACCTATTTTTCTCCCATAAGTAATTATTTTTGAAAAAATGTTTTCCAAGGATTGCATGTTATTTCATTTAATTGATGTGCTAAAATTTATTTAACTACTTCCCCAAGATTATATATTAACAGTGTTTCTAAATTTTCATTTTTATATGTAACATTGAGATGAAAATTCTTTAAATATATTTTTTCAATTATTGTTTACATGCATTATTATTTTGTATTAGTTTCAGGTCCATAGCATAGTGGTACATAAACTGACCATTCATAAAAATAACAAATGACAGTAAACATTGGGGAAAATATTTATCTTCATTAGGAAGAAATGCAAATAAAATAGTGAGGTAACATATTTCGTTCTTTACATTTTCTTCTGAGAGAAGAAAATAATGTGAAATAAATCTTAACATATATTACTAAATGCTTTGCAGAAGATTGGCAAAGGCTGACACTCTCCCACAGGATAAGAATGTGTGACTTGCTATGCTTTCAAACATATTGACTTTAACTTAATTTTATAGTTGCAACTGTAAGGAATGAAACCTGTTATCTCAAATTTTATTTGCAATTCTTTCTAATGAAGATAAATATTTCCCTCAATGTTTACTGTCATTTGCCTGTCTTCCTTTATGATTGGTCAGTTTATGTACCTTACACAATTACTAGTGATAGACGTTCTATATATTTCTTATTTTAATTCTTACAAAAAGGATTTATACATTTTTTTCATGATTATCATTTACTTTTAATTTAAATCTATTTTTCTGGTACTGAGATTTAAAATTTCTATGTAACTAAATATTTCAATTATTTCCCCTATAATTTTCTTTTTTACATAAAAGAAAGGTCTTGCCTACCTTTCGTGAAAGAAGATTAACTTTCACCGTTGTATTTTGTTGCTTTTCATTGTTACTATTTCATTCATCTAAGATTATTTTGGAGAGAAATCTTGAACCTGAGATTTCCCTCTTTCACAAGTAGGCAGTATTGTTTATTAGGTGATCCATTCCTTTCCTGTGGTTTTAGTGTATGACATTTATGTTGAGGCATTAGACTCAGTGCTACTGAATCTCTTGTCATTTGTTATGTTGGTACCTCACTGTTTTAAGTAGAAAAACTTGGTAGCTGTGTTTTATAACATCTAGTATGTCAAGTTACCCTAATTATTACTCTCCCCTTGCAAAAGGAAATTGAACTTGAAGTTTCAAATAACCTTGTCCATTCAAAAAAATTTCTAAATGTTTTAGTGACTGGTATTTGAATTGAACCCTTGGATTTATTTGGGAAATTTAGTATCTTTATAGTACTGCTCTTTTTATTTTTTATACACACCTTAAATTTACTGAAATCTTAATTTCTTTATCTTTTAGGAGGACTTAATGTTTTCTTCAAATAGTTTCCACATCTGTTACTACTGATTTAAAGGAAAGTTATTGATCTAAAACATTTCAAAGTCTATTTTATTGATTTTTGGAGAGAGAGAAAGGGAGAAGGAGAGAGAGAAACATTCATGTGAGAGCAGAACAGGTGCCTGGGGCACACCCCCTACCCGGGATTGAGCCCACAACCTGGGCATGTGCCCTGACCAATAATGGAACTGGTGACCTTTCAGTGCAAGGGACGCTCCAAGCAAATGAACCACATTGGCCAGGCCTAACCTAAAACATTTTTATTACACACTCCTTACATTCTTAGAGATGTTTAGTTGATTATTTTGTTACTGTTTTCCATGTTTATATCATATCATGTGCAATGATCAATTTTTTATCTTTGTGTTTCCTCTGAGCATATGTGTTATTTCAGTTCCTTATCTTATTGCTACAACCAGAACTTCCAGACAAAATTGAATGAATGATGATAATTTGCACCCTTGCATATCTCTCATCCATTGGTTGGTTTAAGATAGCTATCTTTTATTTCGTGTTGCAAGTTCCTTTGTATTCCTGGTTTTCTAAGAGGTTTCCCCCTTCTTAGGCATAAGGGTTGAATTTTATTGAGTGTCTTTTGAGGTCATTTTTTTTTCTTATTGACCTTGTAAGGTGATGGATACATTATAGGAACACATTTTCCAAAACTAAACTATTATCTTATTTTTGGTATACACCATAAATAGTTATAGAGACTGCTTCTCCACAGGTGGTCTATCTTTGAATGATGTCAAGGACCAGAGTCAAAACACCATGCTAAAATGAAATCCCAAGGACTTGTTATTATTTTTTAGTAAAATGTTAGAAAGTAAATTATGTAACTTGAAATGTCAAAAGTTTAGGAAACAGAGTTGATATAGCTCTGACATATTTGCATTCATTTAACACACTTAATTCAACTAAGTATTATATGCTTCCCTTAGTTTATTATAATATTTGTAAAATAGTTTGTATTTGGGAATTTCTCCAGTTTTAGGAAAGACTATTTTGAATTAGTGAGGTTTTAGTGCTCTATCAGAGATGGGGAAATAGAAATCTCTGAAGACCAGTTATAATGTTTTCACTACTGACACACCAGATATTTTAAAGTGCTCAGCCATTCTGCTGCCTGATATTTGCAGTCAAATAACTATACACCTTGCCAATCTTCATTAATACCTTGAAGCATGTTTTAGTAGTAGAACCAAATTGAGATGGCGAGATTTAAAAATTAAAGATCACCTCTGCCAAGAAGTCTGTCCATGGCTGACCTTCAGAAAGTCTCTCAGTGACTTTTGGCTTCTTCCCATGAAAGAAACAATTTATCCACCTCTAAAGCATTCTGTTAACAGTTTCATCAGTTACCCCATGGCACCTTCCTACTACTGCCAAGAATCCTTAGGGCCTTCTCTGAGTGTAGTGTTCCCCCTTTTACCAGTATATGTTAATATTACCAGTTTTATATGGCAATACATGACCATGCAGTCTCACTGCTCACACTTACTTTTTCACTCATTCCTCCCAGCGAGTCTGGCTTCACTGCAGTGAGGTAGACATGGAGGTCTGTTGAATTACCCATTACACTTTGTGGTTTGAACTCTTTAAATTCATTAATTCAATTTAATTTTTTTAAAAATCACTGAGTCCAGCTGGTGGTTCAGGTGGTTGGAGTGTTGGCCTATATGCCAAAAAGTTTGAGGTTTTGATTCTAGGTCTCAGGACATATACCTAGCACATATGGGAGGCAGCTAATTGATGTTGTTCTCTCACATTGATGTTTCTCTCTCTCTCTCTCTCTCCCCCCCTCTTTCTCTAAAATGAATAAAAACATCCTCACATGAGGATTAAAAAAATAAAGTCACTGAGTAGCTGTTGTATGCATGGAACTACACTACAGTATAAAATAATCTGATTATGCAAAGACTCCTTTCTCCTTTCTAGCTAAATCAAAATTTTAATTTATTCTAATTGGGTATCAATATGTAATTAATTTCAACATTTTAAAAACTACTTTAAAATAATCCATTATCCTTTCCACCTTTAATGTGAAGCATTTATTTCACATTAAAATTCATAAAAATATATACATTAAATAATAGCAGGAAGATATAATAAAGCAGATACATCTTTATAAAAGTAGTCAACCTCACATATAACTTGATTATGTCCATATTATAAAGTATTTCTTAGATATTAGAGGGAAAAAGCTCTATTGGTACTTTGACCTATTTCAGAGTGTAGCAAATTATATGGAAATTAATCTTTTTATTTTTTGTTTTTATAGTTTGAAATATAAATTCTGTGTTATTTAAGGTTTACACTAAATGGATAGTTCCATTGTTGTTGCTTGGCATAAGGAAATACAGAAAAGTGCAAATTAATCAGTTACCTATTAAATATTTAGAATTCCACCCAAGGAAGAAAACTATATGAATGATTAGAATTCCCTCTCAAATGGATCTGTATTTTGATCTCAACATAGGCACTATTTTAACAATAATTTATAGATGCTGCATCCACAATCCTAGGACAAAGAAAAAGAGTCCAAATTTAACAAACAAATGTAGTCTGCAAGCTTCTTTTATGGTTCCACAGGATAAGGGCAATGCCCATTGGCTGCTCAGGAATAGACCATCCCCGATCAGTGTGGCCATTGTCATGATAACATTGAGATGTAGCCTCCTTAGTACACATTCATTGGTCTTTAAAGAGAGGAAGGAAAAGGAGAAGGAAAGAGAAAATGAGGAATCTGGGCTTTCAAAGAGTAATGCTCTAACTATTTTACGTATCATGACAAAGGCAAAGAGGAAGGTTTAAAGGTGGCTGCTGGTCATTCCCAATCTCACCAAGGACACTGTTTCTAGCATGAACCAAACTCCCACAGAGCATCAAAAGCCTTACCAAAGGAAACTTGTAAAAGATGATTACCAAGCACATATACAAAGACAATGTGTTCTTTGTGATCAATTAAAATGCAAGAATAGTCTGCAGTGGGGTGTCTTACAAAGGGGCTCTTTCTTCTCAGCACTTCTCAAAAAGGCAGGCCTATCAAACTTATGATAATGCGTTGCCATGCTGATTTAATTGTCAATTTTAAATTACTTAAGTGTACTTTAATGATCTATATAAAGCCTTATTATTATTATTTTTTTTTACCTCTAATAGCTATTAATGGTTGTTAAAGAAAATGAAACCACTTCACAGAGTTGTAATATGGGGGTCTATTAAGAATAAGTTTCAAAATGATAAAATATTATCATAAAAAATGTGAACCCCTATACATTTTAATATTCCTGAGTAGGTCAATCATCATTCCATTGAAAGAACAGTTCCTTCAAATAGCATACAATTACAGTTTAAACACCTTCATTTATAATATGTATAAAATAAAGTTTATCTAATTCCCAGTCAAAGTGCTTCTTCAGAAGTTGGAAAAGAAGTATGGGCAACATATTACATTTCCTCCCAAAGTTTTAGAAGATTTGAAATAACAGATATATTTCCAAAAAGAAGAGTAATTCACATTCATATGCTAAAGTAATATTTAAAATATACTAGAGGGTCTAACTAATGAAATGAAATGTGGGGTGAATACCTTTAAGAAAGAATAGTGGTTTTGTCAGCAAATGATTATTTCCTAGTGTAGGTCTATGAGCCTGACTTTCCTGAACAGAGTTTTTTAAAGGGGGCACAGCTGTCCAGCTCTAAGGACAGGTGAGCATACACAACTGGAAACATCCCCTCTAGGACACCAACTAAACAAGGAGCTATTATAAACCTAAAATTAAATATAATTAGTCAGAATGAAACTGCATCAGGCCTATGTCCACATAACCTAAAGTAATTTAGGCATTTTACGAGATATGTTTATCTCGTAGCTGTAGTCAGTTAAATAAGCCAGATAGTAAAAGCAAAATAGCTAGTTTAGAGTCTTACTTATTCTATTTGGCCACTTGCACTCATTCTCTTAAACAGGTATCTAATCTTTAATTTTATATTTTATGATTGAATGTGAAATACACCAGAAAGAACAGGGTTTCAGAGTAAGTTTGAATTTGCTGTCAATTTCTGACTCACTAACCCTATGAGTTTCCTTGAGCAAGTTTCTTCTCTGAACCCATCTCCTCATCTGTAAATTGGGGATAATGCATACCTTACATAAATGTTGCAAAGATAGAATAATAGAACAGATGTCAAGAACCTGTCATATAATAGATATTTCATAAGTGTTATTGTTCCTTTGCATATCTCTCCAATCCTGAGGCCTTAAAAACATCTGCAAACTCACATAGATGAGTTTTCCATTCTTTTTGTTGTTGTTGTTAATCTTCACCCAAGGATATTTTCCCCATTGATTTTTTTCTCTTTTTTTTACAGAGTGTGGGAGGGAGGCGTGGGGAGGGGGAGAGAGAGAGAGAAACATTGATGTGAGAGAGACATATCAGTTGATTGCCTACCAAAAGCTGGGGAATGAGCCTGCAACCCAGGTACATGCCCTTGACTGGAATCAAACCCATGACCCTTCAGTCTGCACACAGGTTGACACTCTAACCACTTAGCAATGCTGGCCAGGGCAAATTTTTCATTCTTAATGTAATAGCTCAGTAATTGAAGTTAGAGATACATGCAAATTGAAATGCTGGTCTTAAGTCCTTGAGCACAAGAATAAACATCTACATTAACAAAATTTGTATCTACGTAGCCCCTACCACAACACAGGGCACTCAGTAAACATTGTAAATTGAATTGTTGGGTCCAATAGAAGAACCATACTATGTATGTATTTACTCTTTGGTTGTTAAGGCGAATTTCATTTTTTAAGAGTCCCCAATCAAGTTAACCAAGTAAATGTTAGGTTAGGAAGGATGTATCAACTTAGACTCAGGTTACATACTGAATACCATCTCCCAAACACCCTTAGTTTATTGTACTATGATGTGTACATATACTGCATATGGTATTTAAGTAAAAATGTTTAAAATACATTGTTCAAATGTATCACTAATTTTATTTAAGAGTTCTATCTTGTACAAGCCCATGTATCTGAAGTTACTTTCTGAAAAAATTGGGACAAATAATTTTAAAAAGGGCTTAAATCATGGAAGGTGGGTGGGTGGCAGGGGAGAGATCAACCAAAGAACTTGTATCCATATATGCATAACCCATGGACACAGATAGCAGGGTGGTGAAGGCCTGGAGTGGGAGGTGGGGGTGGCTATAAGGGGTCAATGGAAGAAAAAGTGGACACATGTAATACTTTCAACAATCTATAATAATACAAGTGTAATATACAAATTGACTGAACAGCCAAACAGTGGAATGACCATCTGGATGACCTTCCAGACGACCTTCTAGATAAAGCTGGGGCTGTGAGGGCTAGGGCAGCTGCGAAGGCTGAGGCAGCAGCCAGAGCTGCGAAGGCTTACTCTTGCATGAATTTTGTGCATCAGAACTCTAGTAAAGATTTAAAATAAATTAGTACCTCAGCTAATCTGCTGAATTAAGAGGTAGCCCTGAAGTCAGTGAAGGGTTAATAACCCCATTAATACAGCAAACTGCTGGGGTAAAGGGCTTCTTTAGTATAGAATCCTGACAACACACTTTTTGACAATTAAATGAATAAATCTAGAAGTACAGTATTCCCTTAAAATTTTAGGCATAAAAAAAGTGAGGAAAGCTCTAGCAGACCATAGGAAATGAAATAAACTTCATAACCAAAATCATTTTAAAAATTGAAGATTTGAGGTAGTTGTGGACAAGAATGAAAAACTGGCAAGTGCTTGATAAATTAATTAGCTTTAAAATAGCTGTGGGAAAATGTAACACTCAAGTTGCCTGAATGAATATGCCTCAGGTGAAAAAATGAATCTAGTCTGCAGGCAGAACCAACTTCTTCCCTTCAGATCAAAGCTGGAAGTACAGAGTAATAAGCTGTTATATATTCTTTCTTAACATCCTCTGATCTGATGAGGAGCTCTTTCCGGGACCTCATTCCTATTTGCTCTGGCCACATCTCCTTATTCTTGGGCCTTGAGCCTGGCAGGGTTGGGTTCCATTCAGGGACCCACAGTTACTTGATTAAGCTCAACTGTGGCCCCAAGATAGCCAGGTTCAGAAATTTCTGTAGCAGCTAATGATTCCTTTCCCAAGTTATCTTGGAACTGATTTTCTTTTGTCAGTTTAGAAATATAACATGAGGGGCGTGTGTGTGTGTGTGTGTATGTGTGTGTGTGTAGAGGGAGTGGTTCTAGGTCATTATAAGACCTCTTACACCTCCACCTGTAATTTCTATGTGACTTCACGTGCCAAAGAATTTTGATTGCCAGGGTGACAGAAAGTAGAGGTGGTGGTCCACAAAGCAGTTGGAAGCAGAGGGTTAGGAATGTGACAGACCAGTTTGAATCCTGAGTAACCTTGTGGCTTCTTGAAGTCTCAGTTTTCTCATTACTAAGATGAGAATAATATAACTTTACCTGCTTAATAGAGTAGAGAGGATTAATGAGGAGATGTATAAAAAGAGTGTGGACAATGCCTGGCTCATAGAAAGTACACAAAAATGTCAACTATTTTTATTTCTATAATATGTCAGTGGGAAAGGATTAGTGTAGAATATAATAAAATTAGCAAAGTCCTAGAAAGGGGAGTAGCTATTGCCAGCATTGTTCAAAATACCTACTTTTAAAAAAAATATATTTTTTTATTGATTTTTTTTATAGAGAGAAAGGGAGACAGAGAGTTAGAAACATCAATGAGAGAGAAACATTGATCAGCTGCCTCCTGTATGCCTCCTACTGGGGATGTGCCCACAACCCAGGTACATGCCCTTGACCGGAATCGAACCTGGGATCTTTCAGTCCACAGGCTGACGCTCTATCCACTGAGCCAAACTACCTACTTTTTATAAGAATTTTACCAGACCATTGTGCATATATATATATATATATATATATATATATATATATATATATATGTAATGTCACATTACAGCAGTGACATTACATATATCGGATATAGAAACTCGGTATTTTAAAAATATAGATGCCACCCTGTGAAGCACTTATTACCTTGTGCAAATTACTGTAGATGCAGATTCTCCAACCTTGAATGTATTAGACTATATGCACCCTACTTCTTCCAGCTACGACTTTTCAGTGCTCTCAAAATGCAGCTTCAGTAGGGTATTGCTGAGTGTGTGATAAAAGCCAATGAATGTTTTGACAGGTGGGTATAGTCTAGAATGCTCATTCCCCACTCGACCTCTTAACAAGTCACACCATTCCAACATCCACACTGCCTAAAGAAAAAAGACCTTTGATTACAGGTATTCCATAGAAGTGCATATAATAAAGTAAAAGAAGGGAATGAAATAAGTGGGAAACATTCCTTCATGTGACAATATTTTTTGGGCATCTAATATACACCAGCTCTGGAAATTCAGTTAATATGAATATGTCACAAGATCCTGGGGGCCCTGAGGTGCCACCAACCCAGAGCCCCCATGAGCTAGTAGATTAGGATTCTGATATACACCAGTTAATATGTGATCTCATGATGGGTAGTGAATGAGAAGTGGAATTAGGAGAAAAGGAGAATAAATGATGAGAGGAGTGAGGGTGGGTTAAGGGACATTTTATATATGCTGATAAAGGAAGGCCTTTCTGAAGGAGTGACATTACAGCAGATACTAGACTGACAAGTGTGTTGGGGGAGGGGCATGGGCCGAGGGAGGAAGAGCACAGGAGCCACGGGAATATCATTCCAGTCACAGGGAAGAGCAAGTACAGACTCCTGAGGAGGGAACAAGCTGGTGATTTTTGAGAACCAGCCAGATGGCCAGCACAGCTGAGCAGAGGCAGCTAGGTAGAGTGTAGGAAGTAAGAGACTGGGCCACAGAGAATGCAGATTTTGTAGGATACAGTAAAAATAGAGATATACCTGAATCTAACATCCAAGAAAGACTTTGAATATAATAATCCTTGTAAAAATGATGGGTTCCATCTTGGGAGGGAAGGGGAAAAAAACCCACCCAGCTTCTTTTAAATAAATAATGACATCTGTAAAAATAAAACTCTATAATATGGAAAGAGAAACTAATGTGAACAAAATAGGGCATCAGCATTGGAAAAGGTAGAAAATGAAATTCAATCAAGGCTTGATATAGTCCCACATGCCTACTTTTGCTTTTGTTGCCTGTGTTTTTGATGTCATATTCATGAAATCACTGACAAGACCAATGTCATGAAGCTTTCCTCCAATGCTTTCTTCTAGGACTTTCACCATTTCAGGTCCTATGTTTACTAGTAAGTCTTTAATCCATTTAAATTGACTTTTGTGTGTGCTGTAAGATAAAAAAAGGTCCCAAAACTTCTGCACAGCCAAGGAAACAACCAACAGAGTGAAAAAATAGCCTATGGAATGGGAGAAAAATATTTTATAACCATGTATCTGATAAGTTAATTTCCAATAAATATATAAAAGGAACTCCTACTGCTCAATAGCAAAACAAACAAACAAAAGAAAGCCCCCCAAAAACCTAATAGCTGGATTAAAAATGGACTAATGACTTGGATAGTCATTTCTCCAAAGGAAACATAGAAATGGTCAATGGGTACATGACAAGATGCTCAACATCAGTAATCATCAGGGAAATGCAAATCAAAACCACAATGAGATATCACCTCCCACCAGTCAGTATGGCTATTATATAAAACTAGAGGCTCAGTGCATGAAATTGGTGCACAGGGGTGTGTGTGTCCCTCAGCTCAGCCTGCACCCTCTCCAATCTGGGACCCCTTGAGGGATGTCTGACTGCCAGCTAGGATCAGGCCTAAACGGGCCTCTCACAATCCAGGACTGCTGGCTTCCAACTGCTCACCTGCCTGCCTTCCTGATTGCCCCTAACTTCTGCCTGCCAGCCTGATCAACCCCTAACCACTCCCCTGACAGCCTGATTGATGCCTAACTATTCCCCTGCCAGCCTGTTTGCCCCTAACTGCCCTCCCCTGCAGGTCTGGTCACCCCTAACTGCCCTCCCTTGCAGGCCTGGTCACCCCCAACTGCTCACCCTTGCAGGCCTGCCCTCCCCCTCCAAACTGCCCTTCACTGCAGGCCTAGTTGCCCCCAACTTCCCTCCTCTGCTAGCCTGGTCAACCCTAACTGCCCTCCCCTGCAGGCTTGATCACCCCCAACTGCCCTCCCTTGCAGGCCTGGTTCCTTCCAACTGCCCTCCCTTGCTGGCCTAATCGCCCACAACTGCCCTCCCTTGCAGACCTGGTCCCCTCCAACTGTCTTCCCCTGCTGGCCATCTTGTGTCCACATGGGGGCAGCCATTTTTGACCACATGGGGGCAGCCATCTTGTGTATTGTAGTGACAGACAATTTGCATATTATTCTTTTATTAGATAGGATTAAATAGGATAGAGGCCTGATGCATGGGTGGGGGTCAGCTGGTTTGCCCTGAAGGGTGTCCTGGATCAGGGTGGGGATTCCCTTGGGGCGTGAGGTGGCCTGGGCCAGGGGCCTGTGGTGGTTTGCAGGCTGGCCACGGCCCCTGGTGTCCCAAGCAGAGGCCCTGGTATCTGGGATTTATTTAACTTCTATAATTGAAACTTTGTAGCCTTGAGGGGAGCCAAGCCTCCTGCTCGCTCCATGGCCACGGCCATTTTTGTTGGGATTTATTTATCTTCTATAATTGAAACTTTGTAGCCTTAAGTGAAGGCCAAGGCAGGCCAGGGCTACAGAAACTTGGCTTCCTCCTTTGCCCGGGGCAACTCAAGTCTCCTGCTCACTCCGTGGCTGTAGACATCTTGATTGGGTTAATTTGCATGCTCGCTCCTGATTGGATGGTGGGCGTGGCTTGTGGGTATATCAGAGGTACAGTCAATTTGCATATTGCTCTTTTATTAGATAGGATACCAAAAGACAACAAGCAATGGGAAGAATGTGGAGAAACTTTGTAAACCTTGTTCGCTATTGGTGGGAAAGCCAAAAGGCACAGCTGCTATGAAAAACTGTATGGAGGATCCTAAAATGTTAAAAATAGAATTATTATATGATCAATCCAGCAATCTTACTTCTGGGTTTATATATCAAAAAGAATTGAGCCCTAGCTGGTTTGGCTCGGTGGATAGAGCATCAGCCTGTGGACTGAAGGGTCCCAGGTTTGATTCCAGTCAAGGGCATGTATCTCAGTTGCAGCCTCTTCCCTGGCCAGGGCCTTGGTTGGGCCTCATGCAGAAGGCAACCAATTGATGTGTTTCTATCACATTGATATTTCTCTCTGTCTTTCCCTCTCTATTTCACTCTCTCTAAAAATCAATAGAAAAATGTCCTTGGGTGAGGAATAAAAAAATTGAAATTGGGATATCAAAGAGATATTAGCATTCCCATGTTCACTATTCATAAGAGTCAAGACATGGAAACAACATAAATGTCCATTAATGGATTAATGGATAAAGAGAATATACGCGCGCGCGCGCACACACACACACACACACACACACACACACACACACAGGAATATTATTCAGCCTTAAAAAATAATTCTACAATATGTGACAACATGAATCAACAACTTTGAGGAAATAAGCCAGTCACAAAAGGACAAATTCTGCATGATTCTACTTATACGAGGTATCTAAAACAGTCAAATCATAGAAGGAAAGAGTAGAATGTGGTTGCCAGGCCCTGGGGAGAAGAGGAAATGGCGAGTTGCTAATCAGTGGGTATAAAATTTCAGTTATGCAAGATGAATACCTTCTAGTGATCGGCTGTTTGACACTGTGTCTGTAGTTAACTGTGCTCTGTTGTACACATGAAAATCTAAGTGCAATCTTTGATTGCTCCTCTGATGTTATTGTCCTTTGGCATTTGAAACTATTACAATTTCTCTTTCTCTCTCCTTGTATTATTTTTTTTTCCGTCTGTTTTATCAACTTATTAGAAAAAAGTCAGATATCTTTTAGTTGGCTTATAGGGTCTAGTGTGCTGGCTTGCTGAGTGCTTACTTAAATCTGCGTTATTTATCACCTTCTGCTTTGCCTGGGCAAGTGCTGTCAACATTCTCTCTGAATGTTTCTTAAAGCAACCATGCTAACAAAAAAAAAATCTATTTTTATCAAAAAGGGACAGAAACATAGTTACTAAGATCTTTGCAATCACAGAGTTTTCTTCTCTCAGTTTATTAACAATACTCCATTATCCCCCATTTCAGAAGTTTCAATAGATATGTTCTGATGTTCTGCTTGCTCTTACTGCATCATAAAGCTTGATTTGCTTTTTTTTTAGCTGAAGCACTTTGCAAATTGTAAAATTATAATCCAATGTGGTTTTCATTATAATTGTTATTACCATAAGGATTATTTAAGCAATTCCAATGACTCTCCCCATCATGCCTTCTTGGGTTGACAATCTGAAGTGTGCCAATCAGATCTTATCTGGAGGGTTGGAAGGCACATGCGTAGAGCCAAGAGAACAGAGATGATACCCTCACTTGTGAAAGACGTGGGAGTGCAGAAGGGATTCAAGCACTCTCCATCTCCATCTCCCTGGTTCGCAGGCTGCTGTGTTTCAATCACCTTTCTCCTGGAAAATGGTGACCAAACTGGAGCCAGAGAGTAAACAGAAGAACTTCAAGGACAGAAAACTGGTGAAAGTTGGAGCTGGAGCCTAAGTTTCAGGATTTTGGAAATAAGAAGGCTGGAATCCTGGAAATGGGTCATGAGGAAACCATGAACTGATTCAGGCAAGGAGCCAAAACTGTCTAGTGTTTGATTTCTCAAAAGACATCAAATATGCTTACATAAGGCTCTCCTTGCTCATGAATGTTGGTGTTAATTTTTCTTCACGCATCAGTAATACTGATGCTATTGGACAGCGGCTTTTAAAATGGTCCCTTTCTATTTTTATAATTCTTTTTCTTCTCTCTTCATATTCAGTTCCCAGGCTTAGGGTAACAGCCTCCAACATAATTGGAAGTGCTGCGTCTTGCCATTTTTTCCTGCCCCCTCCTTCCTAGGCAATTGCTAGATATGGCTCTGGTATTCCATTCATAAGCTACTACAATATTCCAAATTGTTTTTATTGCATTCTTGGCATGTGTAATACAACTTTTCAGTTCCAATTCAGACAATTATTCTGGACACTGATTCACTTGTAGTTGCCAGTTGCCCGTCACCTTTGTGTCTTGAAAATATACAAAGCACCTCAGAGGCCTGAGGGTTATACAGAATGCTGTAGTCCTTGCCTCCCTAATTGGCCACCAGTTGATGCCATCAATAAAAACATAAACACAATCAAAACATCTTGAGGTAGTTTTTTAAAAAGAAGCAAATCAAGTTTGATTAATGTTTGAATGCTTTCCCCCAACATTTGCATTATCAAGCTACAAGTAGGTTATGAAATGGTTAAACTATGCCAGATGGATTTTGCTAAGTACTGGGTATTTGTTTCCTAAAGAACTGAATATGATATAAAACTGGGTCTCCAGAAGTGTAGAAATGTTTTGAGAGTAGCGTTCTGCTTTTTTAAGACTTTCAAATCTTATAAGTATGGTGACTGCATAGGAACATTTTTGTAAATCTATTATCAACTTTAAAATATCATCTAAAGTTAAACACCTTTCTCTGAAGAAGAAAAAAAACTCACTTATAGCTTCTTTAGCATATTCACTTCAGAATAATAGCAAAATAGTAGCTAACATGTATTGAGCATTTCCTATACCAGGACACTGGTTTTAACTCTTGGTAGGTAAGACATTTATTGCTCACAGCAATTGTAGGGGATGGGGACTGTCAAGATCTCCATTTTACAGAGGCAGAATCTGAGCCCTGAGGATTTAGACATTGTGTTCAAGGCCATATACCTGTGAAGCAATGGAGGCATAATTTGAGTCTAATCCATTTCAGGGCATACAACATTGAACTGCCAAGTATGCAATGATGTACCTGAATAAGCCCAGGGAAGACAATGTATAAAATCCTTCCATTTTCCTCCAAGAAAAATTGCAAAATTTTCCTCCATAATTTCAGAATGGGATGACATTCAGAAAAATGCATTCTTCTATTTATGTGCTTCAGAATATCTAAATCAACTCTCTCCTAATCTTTAAAATTTGTACATTTCACACCAGGAAAGACAGTCCGAGAAGGGAACATTTTATTCCCAAGTGACATTCTGGGTTTAAATATCCTTTGCAACAGTTTTGTTTTGAAAGATCTCTGTGGTTGCATGTGAACCAGACAGATGTCAATGATAAGTCTACCGTGCACAATATTCACCAGAGACTAAAAATATTCCTTGTTGATACAGTCTTTGGAAATATCACACAAACACCATTGGACCTGCGGCATCACTAAAGTGTCTGTGTAAATGCATCTGAAACAACAGATGTGCTGGGCTTTTGCTGCTGTTCCCTTTGAATAATAAAATGACTTATGGGGAGCTCAAGTTCCCCTCAATTTTCCACAACAGTTTCAGAAGAATGGGTGAGTTTGTATCCTCACTTAAATGTCTGAAAGGAGCTTTAGACCTTGTGCAGATCCTGGGATCCACCTGTGGCTACAGGCGGGTTTCTGCAGGTGTCTGCCTGTGGGAAGCTGTCAAGAGTTGGTCCAAATCAGGGCAATGCTCCTGACAGAAGGAAATTAACCAGAGGAACTTTTTAGCGTCTTTCCAGGACACAGATCTGTAGGTGGAATCTGTACTCAAAAATAACTCAGTGACGGGGACAGCAGCAAAGACTAAGGCTGAGCAGGGCAGGAAGAATAGTTACCTGGAAAATGCCCAGTAAATGATGAGAACTGACACATACATGACAGGGCCCAGGGAGAGAAGCAGGGTTGCAAATGAGCAGCATTTTTAGTTCCCTTGGGGGAAGAGAGGGGAAATTTCTAGAAGCCGGATTGTAAAAGGTGAGAGAAAATAACATTAAATAATTACAATGTTAGTCACAACGCTGATGATCAATACCTTATGTCTACAAGCACTCTGCAATTTCCAAAGTCTCATTAGCTTCACTGTGTCATTGGACCAATTAGGAACCCTGGATTGGAAAGTAGGTCTTGAACTCAGAAAAGGGAATGGGAGAAAAAGGGAGGAAAATTATAGGTGATTTCAAGCTCCTTTTCCTGAAACTAAAGGCATTGCAAAGGGAAAGGGTAATATAGCTTAACATAAAAAGAGACACCAAACCTGACATAAGACATATTCATTTCATGGAGATAAATGCAGACCCAGACTCTGTGTGCAATGTTATTTTCTAACATGCTTGGAAGAAGCATTAGATTGTACTCAGAAGATCCACATTGTAGACATGTCTCAGTAAGTGACCAGCTGTGTAACTGTGCCCATGTCATTTGCCATATGTAAGCCCATGTGTCATTTAGGAGGTATGAAAAAAATGTTAGCTTCAAATGATAATCAAATTCCCTTTAATCAATCACCTACACGTGTTTTTCAGTATAACAAATTCAAGCCTAAGATCTCCATGAGTTAGATATTGTTCCCATTCTACAAGGAAGGCAAATTGAAATTGAGTGGTCAGTCTGTGGACCTGACCCTAGAAATTAGATATTTAAACTTCTGATCCCTGGATCTTTTCACTGGGGAAAACAAGTCACTTAAATAATGTCTCCAAAGCTACACAGCTAGAAAGGAGTTGAGAAACAGCATTGTCTATAGTATAACTCTATACATTTTTACCATCTGTGAAAACTAAAACTAAAACTAAAACTTGCTGGGTTCTTCTTCGCCCTCAATCCACTGTTAATTACAGGTGACTTTTACTCATTTTCAGATAAATATCTAGTGTTCTGTCAATATGAGAAGATAAATTTTTGAGTCGGAACACTTCAAAATCACCATACATTTTGCCTTTATCGTAAAAACAGAAGCTTGACTCTACAGCATAAACTGAAAATTAACTTCCATCTTGGTTCATGAGAATTTCACTAGACAAAACCTAGTGTTTCTTGAAAATAGTATTTGCAGTTTAGCTACCATAGTTGAGAGGTGGGACTAGAGAAATATCACTACAGCAAGCATTCTTCTCTTTTCATGGACATTAACTTTCTATATCTAATCACATAGCCAGAGGGCATGGCTTAGTGCACTAAGCTTCAGGGTTGCTATGCCTAGGCTGTTTAAAACCTCAATTCAAATCCCAGCAGAGTCTGTATGACTCTTCATCTCCTTGAGTTTGATCAATTACATTTCATAGATTTTTATTATGTGCAAGACTCAAATAAGGCTTTAAAATCCAAATCCGGTTTATCTTATGGAGACTCTAAATACCTTGTACGTTTTCATTATGTAAGTATTGAATTTCAGGCTTACTGTCTCTAACACCTTCCCAGCATGTAGAGAGGAAATTATGTGAAAACTTTTAAATACGATGAGAATATTTTGATGGAATTATGAGCTATATTACTTACATGTGTGATCTGCCAGTTCTGGTGAAGGAAGCGATATAGAAAAGATCCAGTCCAGGAAGTGAATCCAACATAAGTGATAATACCACTAAGTATTGAGTGACCACCATGTGCTTGGCATGTAAAGTGAATTATCTCATTCAATCCTCTCTGCTCCCCAGTTTACAGAGAATTCTAAGTGCCCTGTCCAAGGTCACATGATCTGAAGTGGGAGGGCTGGGATATAAACATGAGTGTGTCTGACCCCAAGTCGATGAGGTTCCATTTGTCTACAAAGTCCTACAATCACTGTACATCTGATGAGAAAATAAAAATGAAGTGTGGGGAAGGCACCAAAAATAGAGTTGTAAAGCGAAAGCCCAAATCAGGATGGCAGCGGAACCCAGGGACTTAAGGAGAAAGCTTGGGTCAAGCTGTCATCATTTTATGTCAAGCCTGTCTTTAAGGAACTGGTGGCTTATCTTCCCACTCCCACCAGGCTTTATCCACATGGTGAGTAGGCAGGCTTATAAGGATGGTCTCCAGAATAGCCAGGCGTGGGTGGGTGCCAGGATACAATACCCTTTTAAAATGTCATGGGCTAAATTCTTACACTTAGTGGAATGTGCACTCTACTAAGGCGGCATGTCAGGGTGAGCTGGGGCCCTTGGAGTCACCCCATCTGGAAGCACGCTCTGTTTTCTTCTGCTTTGTCTAATTATCTCCTTCGGTTTCTGAATTCTTTGCCATTAAAGAAACTCTCCATTCTCTGTTCCCATATTCCCATGAATCACATGATCACCCTGTAGTGACAATATGGCAGTGCTGACTGAATTGGGAATAAAGCCACAGGAGAAATTAACTGTGCCCCCGACCCCACATTTTCTGATGAAGGTGACTCTGTGAGTGCCATTAACTGATACTATATATTCAGGAACAGAAACAGGTAAAAAATGAGGAGTGGGAGTGAAAATAGACATATCAATTGAGACATGTTGAGTGTGAATTGCCTGAGGAACTTCCAGGTGGAGCTGTATGGTTAGAAAACTGGATATGTGAGTCTAAAGACATAGTTTGGGAATTATCAATATTTAGGAGATAATTAAAACCATAGATAATGAATGAGCTCACCCAAGAAGAAAATATATAGAAAGAAGAGTAATAGATCAAAGTAGAATGCTGGGAAGTACCAATAACAACAGTAGAATTAGGAGGACAACCAGAGGGATCAGAGGACCAGGAGAGAAGAGAAATGAAGGAATCAAGTTTGAAGAGCAACATTTCCCAAAGGATATTTTTAGTTTTATAATGAGTTTTATAAATTAAAGTAAAATTGGCTTGCTAATTTGTATTGCAAATTTTTAAAGGGGATTATTGTATGCAGAGCTTTCTAAAATTATTTGACAACAGAACTCTTTGATTTACATAAAACCTATTCCTGTCCCTCAAAACTTATGTTCCTTGGAGCATACTTTGGGAAAATCTAGCATGAGTTACCCTAAACCAGAAATTGTCTGTGATATTGGTACCACAGAAAGATCCACTCTATGAAAACTCATAAAGGACTGTATTTTGACAAATAGCACGTCACTGATCACCTCTAGCAGAGTACTTTTAGTGGAGCAGTAAGGACAGAGGCAAGGTGGCAAAGGACTGACTAGTAAATAAGTGAGGATGTGAAAACAGTGCATGTTGATTACTCTTTCAAGAGATGATTTTGAAAGATACACAGGATAGGAATTAGAGAGGATGTAGCATCAGTAGGACATTCAGGAAGAGAGAGCTTTATGCAAATGTATAGCCTGAAAAGACAAAAATCAGAGAGAAAGAAAGACAAAAATATGAGGGGTGAGAGAGTAGGGTAAAAGGGAGAAGTGCTGGAGCAAGGTCCTGAAGATATGGGAAGGAATCCCACGTTAAGATGGACTATGAGGAGTGTTCACATGAAAATAAAGTACCAATCTATGAGAATACAGAGGAGGAGGAGCTCAGACTTGATTGGGGAGCGGGAAGGGGGTTGTTAAGGCTCCTTGCAAGAGGTAGCCTTTGACTTGGGCCGGGAAGGAGCCAAGGAGCAGAGAAGAAAGTTAAGCAGGAAATGAAAGCCACTGCAAAGGGATAGGAACCAGAAGAAAAGGTACGAAACACTAAAGAAGAGTGTGTCCAAGGAAGGACATTTGGGACTGGAATCCGAACACTTGTCAGTTTTAGCCAATTCTCTTCTCATTGCACGTAGTTGGTTCCATGGAATGGGATGTCTAATTGACTACAGGATCCTTAATACTAACACACCTCATCCATGGGTTCATTTGTAATTTGGCGCTCTGTTTTATTATCTAACTAGTAGCCCTCTGCACGAACCTGTGTGCCAGTAGCTTGCCAGTAGCTTGCTGCTGCCCTCCAGTAGCTCTCTGCCCACTGCCCCGCCATCCTGTAGCTTCCCCAACACCCCCCTCCCACCCGACACCCCATAGCTTGCTGCCCTGCCCCTCCTGTAGCGCTCCGCCACCTTCTTGTAGCCAGTAGCTCACTGCCGCCCTCCTGTAGCTCCCTCCGTCCGCCCCCGCCCCGCACCTCCTCATAGCTTGCTGCCCTGGCTCCTTCTGTAGCTCTCCACTGCCTGCTTGTAGCTTGCTGCCCCACCCTCCTGCTGATCCGTGATCTGGTTGTTAGGTGGTCAGTCATTATGCTTCACGGCGTAATGACCATTTGCATATTACATCTTTATTATATAGGATTTCCAACATCTAAAGTTACACAACCCAAATTTTCTAGTACAAAGAAAAAAGAAACACACAGTTAAATTTTAGTGAATTGAAGACTATAAGTACACAAGCCAAGCCAAAACAAACCAAAATCTTATGAGTACATGTTGTTCATTTTGCTAATCTTGAACTGAGTTGAGTCAAGCAACTTATGCAAAACCAGAATCTTGAACAGGAAGAGTGGAATAGATCTGAACAAGATGGTGTTTTTCACTTTGTTGAAATCACATCCTTTTCTAGACAAGAAAATGAGAGTTGTTCTGAGTGATTACTGTTTACCACTTAAAGATATGAATTAATCAGTATTTTGGAGGATAGTTTTAAAGACTATTTTTTAAAGTGGTTTTCTTGCCTGTGCAATTCAAATCAACAATCCACAAGCTGCTTACTGTTTTTGGAGAAAGTGTCAATGTTGGGGTTTGGACATATTCAAAAGACATTTCTGCAAAACATTTTGTTCTAAGTGAACTGCACAAGCTCCTCAGCTGTTTTTCTCTATAAAATTACACTTCAATTATTTAGCTAAAGTCATATTAAAAATAATAACAGAAATGGAAATTATTCCACTTTGAAGATGTAGTTTTAATCAGGTTTAATCAGAAAGCTGCCCCACTCAGCAGCTTGATGCTCCTTGTTAGTTTAGACTACAGCCGGGAAAAGATGGTCCCCATCCCAAACAAGTGTTTAAACAATAGTTAGGTGGCCAAACAGCATCAGACAACTTCCTATTGAAAGCAGAACCATTAAATGTACATTTCTTTAATTGCCACAGATAATTAAGCATCTTCTATGTGGGAAAAGCTTATGTAGAGCTTATAAAAGCTTATAAATCTCAAGTAACTATGCATTAGTTCAGAGGTATTAACTGTATTTCGTAAGTATTCTGTGACAAAGAGGTATAGAGACCATTTCTCGCTTTAAAATTAAAAAAAAAAATTTTTCACCCAAGGATATGTTTTTATTGATTTTTAGGAGAGGGAGAGGGAGAATGAGAGAGAGAGAGAGAGAGAGAGAGAGAGAGAGAGAGAGAGACACTTCGATGTGAGAGAGAAATATCGATTGGTTGCCTCCCTGTAACATGCCCCGACCAGAGATCAAACCCACAACCTGGGAATCAAACCCTGGACCCTTTGGTGCACAGGACAATGTGCCAACCAGCTTAGCCACAGTGGCCAGGACCATACCTTCCTTTTTATACAATAGCTGCATAAATGAGTGTGTGTGTGCCTCTGAGTGAGAGAGTATGCTTGCCTGCACCAGAGGTGGGGAGACCAGGGAAGGGAGTGCTCATTATTATGTAAATTAAGGGGATATTCTTGTTGATCTACAGGTAATTAATGGCTCTATTTAATGGCTAAATCTCCATTTCAATGAGAAAATGAACCTCCTGCAATACTGGAAACCCATCCTACTTCCAGTTCTTCCAGACACCTCACTGCTTCCTGCACCTGGATCCTGAGACCCATTGGCACTCACTCCCAGCTTTAGGGGTATGACAAGTCCCACATGTTGAAACGGTCCCTGGATATTTTTGTAATAATAATTATCATTATCTTAGCTGTTCTCCATCTCAGATAAACTAAAGTCTTTGTGAATCTCATTTGTGTATTAGTAGAGCTGGATAATGTACTTTCATTCTGAACAAGAAAAAAAAGGTATTTTATTCTGAGTCATTATCTTACCATTAATTTTTAACTCCAGTCTTTGGAAGTGTATGTATTCTTCTCCCCCTGCCCCCAAATAATATTAAACATTAGGCAACTGTCCCACTCTGATGGTTGAATGTCCTTTATCACTTTTTCAGCAACATTCATTGATATGCTGTCATTTTTGCTCCACGTTATTTTAAGCTTAAAAGAACAGAGTTAGGGGGAAAAAAGAATAGGATGAAGTGTGATACAATTAGAATACAATGCACATGCATCATCATGGGGACCTTCCTGTTAGTTAAGCTTTTCAAAAATTATCTCAAAGGAATCCTACTCCCCCTGCATGTTCACCTCTTACAAACAGCATAAAATATACACTACCCATTGGGTTTTGGAAATCATAACTCCTCATTTCTCCATTTCAACATAGGAAGAGACAGAAAGAAAATTATTTACATAATTTAAAATCCAGCAGGATATATGTATATTTCACTTTGGGAACATCGCTCGGTGGCAGCTGGTATTCTAAACATCATTATGCATTCCACCCAGTGGAACGGAACACAGATTATTTATAAAATGAAAAATTAGGTGCTCCATATTTAAAGGCCAAGATTTTTTTTCTGGGTCAAAAGACTGAAAATTTTAGCAATCAAGAAAAAAAAAAGATGCACTACCGATTCTTGATTATTAAGCAGCAATTATTAAGTTGGTGCTTTTGCCAGCCCTCCCTACTCCCATGCTAACCTCCTTCCTCTTATTTCAAACTCTGTGCATTTTCTTGCCCTTTCATTAATCACTAAGAGAAAACGGAGGCCAAGGCATTTCATTTTCTCTTCTTAACCAGCTCTTAATACCAGTCTAGAGGTATTAAGATTGGCTTACACTAAAATTTTCAGAATGGTGGGTTGTAATGATCTATGTTCTCTACTTTCTTACTAAAGATAATGAAACATCTTTTTTTTTTCTTTTAATAATCAATAACATACCACTCCCATTGCAAAGCACAACTTCTACATTTACCCAAGACACTTTGGCTATTGGTCTGTGTGAAGGACACACACCTCACAGAACTCCCACTATAGGAGGCAGAAGGACAAGGGCCCCAGTAGCTGTGCTCTGGAATCCATCAGCACTTTTGCTCCTGGTCATGTGTTCCATTGGCTGCTCCAGCCATTGATAGCACAGAAGGAATATATGAAGGCAGGCCCATTCCTGGGGGACACACAATGGCTCTGGTGGTCAAGTTTGCTCAAGGACTTGAGGAACCTTCCTCAGACTGCACTTGGGTTTCGGATGCTTCCCTCCAACCTTCTCTTCCTTCAGGGTCTGGCATTGCAGTCTGGCCATATGCTCAGCCTTTTCTGGCTTCTTCCCCATTTTCTCACAGTGGTATTTATTCCCCCTAATACAATCCCTACATGTTTAATTCCCTCTTGGTGCTTACTTCTCAAAGTACCCAGACTCATACAGTCTATAATTCTATGTGAAATCAGGTATAGGAAAGTATGAATTAGTAATCCATGAAATCCATTCAGGGGAGAGAGAGAGATCGAGAGAGAGAGAGAGAGAGAGATATCTCAGAAATTCCCTGGCTTACAAATGGCCAATTTGGAATAGCTATTCTGGTACACCCTAAATAATGTGAATAAGGTGTCTGATTTGACAACAGTGATTCCTTTCTTCTACTCTTTTCCTTATCCTAAAGTGATAGAGAACTGGTATTTCCTGGAATTCAGTTTAAGTTCAGAGGAGTTTCATGCAATGACAGGACTTCAGGACTGATCTAACTTATTGATACACAGCAGCTATCCTGGTCACCTGGTCCTGTCACATTCCTTAATACTTTAATCCCACACATTCTGCTCCTTCTCAATGTAGAGCACCTGCTCAAATCCAGGTGATTGTGGTTTCCCCTATAATATAGATGAACGGGTATCCCCAAAACCTCTTTATCTGCTCTAAGTCCTTTTTGTAAATCTGAATAAGAAAAGTAAAAGGGAAGGATTGTCTTGTAGGAAGCCTATGGAGAAGGTAAGAGAGGGATCAAAGGTATAGTTGTGCTGAAATATCTAAGTAGGCCTGTCTATTATTGGACCTTCGGAAGCAAATATAGGGATTATGAAAAAGATGAGAGGTGTCCTCAGTGGCTTATGAACTCTTCACCCTCTCTGTGGTACTCTCATTGACCCAGTCATGGAAGAAAGGCACCATCAGTCTCCCCATCACTGTCTGGGTGACAAAAAGGGAAGGACAAAAGGAACCAGGAGTTTGTGGAACTGAGGTGGAGATAGCTCCATAATGCTGCATAGTGGGCATCACCTGATGTGGCAAAGAAAACTCAGACTTATTGTGTAATGCTGCATAGTGGGCATCACCTGATGTGGCAAAGAAAACTCAGACTTATTGTGTCCAAATGGAACTTCCATGTCCTTCCTTCCTGGTCTTCTATCCAGTACCCTATTTAGTTGCTGGTGATATAAACCTGTAAAACTTATAGTTTCCCCTTAGAAATCCAGGATCAGGATCCATGGTACTATTTTCCTTGGATAAATTGAATCAGAGAGACATCTGTTATAATTGCTTATCAAAATTCTTCTATGGCAAAACACATTTTGAGTTTCAGACAACAGATTCCCAAAAAACCTGTTGAATATGATCTATTCATAAGTTGGGTAATAGCTACTGATGTGGGATACATCCTCATTTAGAAAATTATCATTAATCAGTTGGAATTATTCATTCATAGCCTGATATATCTGAAGCTCAGCTTAATTTCTTTTAGGTCTTTTAACTTGTGGATTTAGCAGTAAATTCCTAACTTTTAACTTCCTGGTTTAACTGCATTTGTTTTTATGAATAATGTTGCTGTGCGCTCTTCAATCCCAATTAAAAATTGGCACAAATCTTAAATATCATCAAGTAAAATTTGAAGGAGACCTTAAAAATGAATCTAATGCAATGATTCTCAAATTGTGGTCTTAGGACTGGTAGCATCAGAATCACCTGGGAACCATTAGAAATGCAAATTATCTGCCCCACTCCATTCTTCCTAAATTAGAATCTTTGAGGGTGGGGCCCAGAACTATGCTTCAACAAGCACTCTGATCCATGTTCAAGTTTGGGAACCACTGATGTCTTGTACCTACAATCTTTAGGCCAGAAAAAATTGGATCAATCATGGTTCATTTAAAGCTGTTCTATTTGCCATAATCCCTATGGAGAGTACAAAAATAGCTCCAATAATGAGTCTTGTCTTTTAAGAGTTTTCCATCAAGTTGGGGAACTCACACACATGAAATTAAAAGAAAAGTGATATACAACAAATAGTTAAAATTGTGGAAATCAAATAGTACCATAGGACATTCAAGAGAGAGCCTCATATTCATTGAATTATATCTGTTTGGGTATGATTTAATATTTGCATTACAAATCCTATATAATGAAGAGGTAATATGCAAATTGACTGTCATGCCCTCACACAAGATGGCCACCCCCATGTGGTCACAAGATGGCCGGTATAGGAGGGCAGTTGTGGGTGATCAGGCCAGCAGGGGAGAGCAGTTAGGGGCAACCAGGTTGGCAGGGGAGGGCAGTCAGGGGTGACCGGGACAGCAGGGGAGGGCAGGCTGGCAGGGGAGGGCAGTCAGGGGGGGATCAGGCTGGCAGGGGAGGGCAGTTGGGGGTGACCAGGACATCAGGAGAGGGCAGTTGGGGGCAACTGGGCCAGCAGGGGAGGGCAGTTGGGGACAATCGGGCCAGCAGGGGAGCAGTTAGGCATCGATCAGGCTGGCAGGAAAGTGATTAGGGGTTGATCAGGCTGGCAGGCAGAAGCCCTTAGGGGCAATCAGGCAGGCAGGCAGGCAGGTGAACGGTTGGGAGCCAGCTGTCTTGGATTGTGAGAGGGATGTCCAACTGCTGGTTTAGGCTCACAGGAATCGGGCCTAAACCAGCAGTCAGACATCCCTCAAAGGGTCCCAGATTGGAGTGGGTGCAGGCTGGGCTGAGGGACACCCCCTCCCCCCAGTGCACAAATTTCATGCACCGGGCCTCTAGTATATAATTAATATTGATCATGTTGCAGGAGAAATTAGGGGGTCCAATTTCCCAAACACTAGTGGAGTTCTTGGGGTATTGATTAAATAAGCATTTTCAGAAGCCCCCACAGGAGAAATGTGGTAAAAGACTTTATTTGCATGGAGTTACATCCTTGGGTTGCCAAGTCCCATGTCCCTTAACCCAGTCCTGAAAGAGGGACATCTGGAGTTCTAGTAGAGCCAAAAGCAAGGTCAGTGTTCAGAGTTTCCGTTCCACATTGCAGCTGGGTCTAGTTCAGCATCAGTTAATTAAAGTCGATTAGTCCACTGTGTGGAGTCCACAAGGCGATGGGGCATGTGGGTGCAGGTGAGCCAGGAACCCGGTGCTCCAGAGAGAGTGAGAGCACTTCTTTGTTCAGAAGTTTTTAAATAGTCACATTTTCATCCTTGCAGTGGCCATCCCTGTTCTGGCTACCGACTTGTTCCCAGGTGTGACTGACAGATAATCACCTTCCCACATCATGCAGACCTCAGTAGACATGCATCTAAACTGCCTTTGTCTAGTCCCTTCCCCTAACAATCAGTGGGGAATAGACATGGAGAATATTAAATTAGCAAAATTGTGTAAATGACATGCTTATATTTTCTAGTCTTCTGTTTACTTCTTTCCTGTTCATAACAACTAGATTATTAAAACAGTATCAATGGGAAGGCGAGATGTTCTTATAGTAAATGATAAATAAGAGGTTATGCTATTTTTTCTTGGACTCCAAGAATTGGGATGAGGTAAATTTAATTGTGTTTCTGAATGTGCTTTATTTTTAACATCAAAGACAATGACTCCACAGCCATTTTCAGGAAACCTGGCCAGTATTATACCACTGTGAGAGCTAATAGAGTATTTTCATGCCTAACTAAGATCTTTTCTTTCCCTCCCCCCCTTTTTTTTGTTAATTCTCACTGGACACATTTTTGGGGGACACATTGCCTTTCCAGAAAGAGAGAGTGACAGAGAGAGACAGAGAGAAACATCAATGTGCAGGGAACAAACCTGCAACCCAGGTATGTGCCCTTGACCTGGAATTAAACTGAAACCCTTCCATGCACGAGTCAGCTCTCTGACCATAGATTAACCCCAGGCAGGACTAAGCTAACATCTTTTCTTATTGGCCAGGAAAAAGCTCTTCAGAGCTAATTCATAATTTGCACTGCTCGGCAGTGGGCTGTGAAAGCATTTTGTGAGGTTTAAAACATTGTATGAAAGAAAGTTAGATATGTCATTATTATCATTGTTTGGTCTTTCTGCATGAGAGGCATAATGATTTTGTTGACCAGGAAAAACAATAGGAGAAGGGGAGGTTCACCTTCAGTTTAAAATTTTAAAAAATCTATTTTCTTATTCCTTCTGTAGATTTGTCTGAAAAATGTCCAGCAGACAAATCAAAAGCCCCAGGCATTTTTGCTCTCAAGATGATATTTTTTAAGTTGCTGCAATGTCATAAAATCAACCCCCTTTGAAAAGTGAATGGCCTCACATATAATTCTATAAGCCTAATCCTAAAACTAAAAAAGGAATAATGTGCTCACTTTGGGAGGTCATTAATTCTTTTCATTTACAAAAGTATCATTAACTCAATTACCATTTCCAAGGTAGTAAATGACATCTTAAAGCTTTGAATGTGTTAAATCACCTTCAAAAAGTGGTCAGTTTATCCCTTAATCACTGATAACATCAGTCCAAATAGCTTCAATTTTATAGACATTTTAAAATTCACCATTAACACTGCATTTAGGATGGGGACGAGGGAGCCCGAATAAAATATTTTAGAATTTCCATAGCAAGTTAAAGAAACATCTTTACTTTCAAAGATTTTAATTATAAATTTGTGCAATAATTTAAAAGAATATTACCCAAATGTTGCTATTTCTTTTCTACTGGCCATGCAATATGATGCTAATGAAGACATCTAGTCTAGTATCTCCTTGATTCTAATTTATGCTTTCAGGCTGAATGGGAGCATATGGCATTAGAATTTAGATTTCAGTCTCTATTAGAATTTAGATTTTGGTGTAGAAGAGAATCTTTCTGAGTTTTTGGAGACAACTGTGAATGTGGTAGGAACTCAATAACCTTGTTCATGAGGAGTGTCTAGGGGTAGGTGAGTATATTGGAATAGGAAAAACTGAAAATTAATTGTTGCATTAAATTGGGATCAACATGCTCAAGGTAACAGCTTCAGAAAGCTAAACCCCTCTCTTTACCTTAGATGGGCACCTTTATCTACTTTATCTATGTATATGACATTCACTCTGACTTCAATTCAGCACTCTTCCCCAAATTCATAAATTAAGTCCGAGCTCATAAACTACTTTATCATTTCCCAATAAACCAATGATTAAAAACTTCCCAAGAGTAATAATTCTCCCTCTCTCTCTCTCCCCCCACCCCTCAAAAACATGTATATACACTTTAACAGCTGATAACTGAATTAATGCTTCTTTCTTTTCAGCCAGACTAAGCTTTGAACAAAGGAAATTCATTGTAAAATGCTACTAGAAGTTTGAAAACGCAGTTGAAGTACAAACAATGCCTTTATAATTATTCAAAGTGTGTATACATTTTTTGAGAGTACACAGATTTAATTGATTTGAAATAATGGGTGAAGTCAGACTAAGCATTGAACAAAGAAAATTCATGCATTAGACCTTTTTATGGGGATAGATAAAAGATAAAGTTTACAGTACAAAATTGGCAATGATTGATGAATTGAGGGCGTACAAATACCAAACAAAGTTATTCTTGATGTTAGCAATTCCATTGCTCTGTGTCATCAGAAGAGACAGAGATGACAGAGTGACAGGATGGTCATCATTTTGAAAACAGGCATTGCAAAAATAATATATTCATTTCTGTAAATTCTGTTAAATTTTGAAAATGAACTGTGTGTTAATAAATAATGACTTTATAATCATTCAAAGTGTGTATACATTTTTTGGGACACCTTATACACATGATACAATGAACCTATAAATAGATGTCCACACATAGAGGAACTATGTAGAGATTTCACACTTTCTGGGAAAAGCTAGCCAGTGTGTGGTCCCCTCCAATTCTTTTTTAAAAATTTTAACTTAATGCTATTATTATTTTTAATCCTCATCTGAGGACATGCTTTTCCTATTGATTTTAGAGAGAGAGAAAGGGAGAGGGAGAGAGAGAGAAAAACATTGATGTGAGTGAAAGATCAGTTGGCTTCCCATGCATGTGCCCCAACCAGTAATCAAACCTACAACCTGTGTATGTGCCCTGACTGGGAATCAAATCTACAACATTTTGGTGTATGGGACAACACTCTAACCAATGGAGCCACACTAGCCAGGGCTTCCTTCCAATTCTTCACATAAGTTTCTCATTTTCAGCTTCGTGGATTGCTTGTATATATACACTTCTGACAAATTTCAAGGAAAAGCTCTAACCCTTGATGGTGACAAATGTTAAAGGCCCCTTAAGCAAACAGGGCTAAAGATGACAACCTTAAGTGTGGAACTGAATGAAATTCTCTGTGTAGACTAAAACAGAATTTACTTATAGAGAGGGTTAATCCATTTGACTTACCAAGATGGCATTTCACATTTGATGAGGACGTGACACTTGAAACACAGGGTTCAGACACCCACGCAATAGGGCAGAAACTACTCCAGCATTAGCCAAGGGTTTGGCTCACTTTTGGAGGCCTCCTATTCTCTCTCTTCCCTCCATTTTCTCACTCTAGTTGTTGAAAAAGAGATTTCTTGTTACATTCTATTTTCTCTGTTACATCAAGCAGAAAGCCTCTTATGGCAGAATTATGGTGTTACCCATAGCAAGTAGTGGCTCCAAGAGTGCTTCAGAGTAGAGTTCTGGGATTGAGGACAGAGCAGGGCTATGAGATTGATACCCACACCGCATTCTGTTTCATCTGAAATCTCTACTATATCATACCATGAGGCTTGTGGGTTAAAAATGGGAGAGAAGAAAGAGCCTTATCTACTTTTTAATTAGATTTTGTATTTTATTCATACTTGAGTTGGAAAAAAGATCGGGGTGGGGGGAGGGAGAGGAAAAAGTATATTCAGGAAGACATTAAAGATGAACTTAAAAAGCCCCAATTAAATGATGTGTAAAAAATTTCAAATATCTTTAAAAAAGAAAACTAAACTAAATCTTCAGTATTACTAGCATCACTGTTAAATATGTCAAATGAAAAAATTTACCTGGATGGAAATGTCTGGCTTTAATATGGTACCATTTCACAATGTATTTTTTGTGTTGTTTTTTTCTCTTCAAGAAGTCAATATTTCAAACTATAAATATACAGTGTAATCTTCTGTCAATAAAATGAGGTCAGCTTTCCTCTGGGTCTCCTTTAAAACTAGAGATCATTATCTCCCTACTCTAAATCCCCTCACCTACTTAAATAACTTACTTTCTTTTTTCCGAAAAAGAACAGGAGCCTCTTAATTCCAAATTAACTATTTGGCCTTCCTCAGGCCTGAAACAATTACTTGCAAGAAGATCATATTGGGATTCAAAGTCCACTGAGCACCTGGGAGCTATGCTACAGAAACAGGCAGAGATCGAGCAATGAAAGAGTCTCATCCTTGTTATGTGCTCTTGAATTTCATTAGCCAAAGAGAATCCTATACATTGAAAAATTTAGAAGCAAGAAGTCATCTGGCTGGGGGCACAATAGTTACAATACCTCCCTCTAAAATATGCCTAGTGTACTTAAATCAGAAAACTAATGCCCAATTAAAAGGAAAAAGGAGTCAGATTCTAACTCTTACCTATTAGGTTCCCTATAACAAATGAGAATGACCTAACTTTGCCTTGAGCAGTATAACCAGCCATATATAGCAAGATGTCTCTGCTACACTGCTCTGTTAAGAAGTGAGACGTTAGGTCAAATCAAACATTCTGTTTAATAAGGTACTACTGTTGTAGTGTAACCCCCATCTTATAAAGGACACCTCAAAAAAAAGGTAGAATTATGGAGTCATTTATTAAAAGCCGGCGGCATACGAGGGAGAAAAGCGCTCCAGACCTCGCAGCCCCGAACAGCTAGCCACTTCTGGCTTATATGCAGAATATCACAAAAGTATTGATTACATCTCTAGGTCTGGAATGAGGAACCTGTTTTGCAAAAAAGCATTTTTACAGAAGCAGAATTTGAGCAACTTAGTTATCTAAAGCCTCTACGAATCACTGAATCAACAGAAACGCATTATCTGGGACCACCTGGACGACTTAGAATAATTGTGCTGTCCAGATTCTGAGATCACTGAGTCAACTGAAACTCAGTTATCTGTAGCTGCTGAGACAATTTAGGATCACTATCTGTCCTGGGTCCCAGAGGAATGTGCTTCAATGACCAGTGAGATAACAATCAATGGGATATTCAAACCACCATCAAGAGAGTATTCAATCATACGTAAGTTCAGAAAATCAAAATAACTTTTAAATGAGTACAGAACCCCGAACAGCAAGGTTAAAATATTAAACAACAATTTTTACCCAAGTATGGTTGCTACCATACTTCACTACCAAAAGTGTTAGGTATGCATTACCAATTTGCAAGATATGGAATGCAATGAAACACACTCAAGACTAAGACAATGCTAAACATATTTGAATCTTTCCCTGATGAAGAAATTTTCTAATGTTTCCTTGCCTTCTTTTCACCATTAGGATCCTCAGTTTCCACTATGTCCAGTGAAGTATGCTTATATCAATTAATAGAGGTTTCTATTTGAACGGATATTCTAACAACTGCTTTAACAATATATTGTTTCTGCTCTGTGGGTAATTGACAAAACAGGAATACCAATTAGTTGGGTTTTCTTCTTTGCATTTTACAGTTGATTGGTTCAGTGCCTCAAAGAGTACTGGCTTCAAGTGGTTTGCGTGATATAAAGATTTGAGAAAAGAAGACTCAGCCACTAAAGATGGGTAAGAATGCAGTGAGAAGTAGAGTTGCTTCCCATTCTTCCATCATTGTTCCTGCAGCACACGTAACAGAAAGCCTTCCAGTTGCAAACATCTTCTGCTTTTAGACCTCCAGTATCCCCCGGGAGGAGTGTGCGCATGCTGAAAGGTTGTCTAAGAAGCTTACTATCTGGCTACAAAACCCAAAATGCAGTGGTTGGAGAGTTTTGAAGCTGGTAGCAGGAATCCTGATAGCTTCATGTGGATGTAGGTAACCACTGTGTTGGAATAAAAGCGTGTTGATGATAATCCTCTTTCAGTTTGGGTCACACAAGGTGACAGCTACTGGTGCTAATTGAAAAGGAAAACGATAATTCAATTCTGTAACAGTTTGCACCTACCTCAGGCTTTTTCATCCAGAAGACTGAAAAACATTTTTTTTACAAAGGAAAATAATCTAAGGTAACTCCCTCTGGAGTATGGGTCATCCTCTGTCTCTGAAAAGGCCAGACAATAATGATGTGATGACAACACCTTCTGCAGAAGAATCAGAAATATCCAAGGAGGAAAGATGTAATATTTAATCTTAGGAAGATGGTAGAACTGCACTGAACAGCACAGGCTGGGAATTTAAGAACACCCCTGGAATCCCAGCGTGGTTCTCCACGTTGGACAAATCATCCAGTTGGAGCCTTATCAGTCTCCCTCGTAAAATGCATATAACAATTTTTAAAATATTTGTTTTCTTCTGAGCAGAACTCAAAGTATTTCAAAAGTTCAGTAAGTATTTATGAAAGATGACCACAGTCTCCCATCTCCCATTAAAAGGGAAATGTCAGAGAGGAACTAGGGGGCCACAATAAAATGGATGGCCTTGATGAGTGATATGCAGAAAGCCATCCTTGTGAAATGCCACAAAAGGGGTTTGCCTTGGTCCATTTGGGCTTCTATAACAAAGTCACCACCGAAAGGGTGTTTTAAACCACAGACATTTATTTCTCAGAGTTCTGGAGGCTAGAAGTCTGTAATCAGGCTGCCAGCAGGGTTGGGTCCGTAGTGAAGGCCTTCTCCCTGGCTTTCAGATGGCTGTCTTTGAACTGCGTCCTCACATGGCTAAGAGAGATCATCTCTCACTTGTCTTGTAAGAACACTAATCTTATTCAAGGGGGGGCTCTACCCTCACCACCTTCCAAAAGGCCCCACTTCCCAATACCACCATATTGGGGATTAGGACTTCAACAGGTGAATTTTGGGGGCATGTAAACATTCAGTCCATGGCATATTAACCTGGATCTGAGAGTACTTGGAGCTAGAAAAATGTATTGGCCCAGTTTTTGACATGCCATGGAAGCACAGTACCTACTAGTGCATGCACTGTAGTGATATTGTGGTCCTATGCTTTGTTTCCTAGCATATTTGAAAGACAGAGCAATGAGGTGACACTTCGAGCAGAGGGCAGTTTGGAATCAGAGGCCCTCTGTCCCGGGTTTGCCAGGACGCTCCATGTTCCACGTGCTTGTTCTGGAGAACCTCAGGCTGGGGAGCAAAATATCTCGGGCAGATGGCTGGGTTTCTCACTTCCATCTCCCTGGCTCCACTGTTTGTTCTGTGTTCCCCTTTTAAAATGTGGTTCTTTCTAGAAGCAGATGGACTGGTACATAGAGTACCTCTGAGGAGAGTTCCCTGAGAATTCAGCTGCAAAGTCTGGGAAAAGCACTAACTGGGAAGAAGCCAGACACAGATTTCAGTGAAACGTCTCCCTCATGCTTGAACGAGCTTCTCTTTCTTGTTGAAACGTGCTCAATTCCCTGTAAACACCCCACTTTCTAGACAGATGGACAAAGAGACAGATACATGCTTATTTTTGTCTAAACATTTCTTTGATGAAGTACAGCTTTCAGCCAGCCTCAAGGAGTTACTCCTAAAGAATCATTCACATTTAATCTGCCTACTTCATCCCAGCCGGCTGAACACTTCATAAACATTCCTGAAGTCCCCACACTCCTCTGAAACACATAATGAGCACAGTGACACTAACAATACTTCACAAAATAACTTTCTTCTGAACCATTTGAAGTGATTCTAGTGTTTAGTCTCATCATATCTCCATGCCATGGTGCAAAGTAAATGAAGTAGAAAACTGTGATCCCGATAGGATCTTCCAATTAGGAAGTTGAAGAAAACTGAGTTTGTGTGGAAAGGATTTCTGTCCCACAGCTACAAACTCTTTTGAAGAGTTGTATTGCGTACAGATAAAAGCTGCACAACTTGATCAATTACCTGTCATTTTACTATGAGGTGGGAGAGTAGAAGTCATCATTTGGAGTAGTCTCCTGGTAAGAGGTAAGGGAGGATAGAGTTTGTATACCTTTTTAGAATATTGATTATTTTAAGCTGTCTATTAAAAAATATTTTTATTGATTTCAGAGAAGAAGAAAGAGGGAGAGGGAGAGAAAGAGGGAGAGGAAGAGGGAGAGGGAGAGGGAGAGGGGGAGAGAGAGAGAGAGTGAGAAACATCAATGATGAGAGAGAATCACCAAAAGTCTGCCTCCTGCACAGCCCCCACTGGGGATTAAGCCCACAATCCTGTATGTGTCCCCCAACCGGAATCAAACCCAGGACCCTTTAGTCCACAGGCCGATGCTCTATCCACTGAGCCGAATCAGCCAGGACTAAGCTGGCTATTTTTAAGACATAAGACTCAGAAAGACCCTCCCCCTTATTTGTGTAAAGGAATTCAGGTAGAAAAACCTGCTTACAGGAGGGGAGCTATCACCTTCCTATAATATGAAGAGGGGCAGAGAGGAGAAACCTGCCAAGTCTGTTTAATAGAGTCCCCTCTGTGTCCCATTGTTTCTGGGTGACCTGCAAAATTTTTTTACCAAATGTTTGCTCCTTCTCATCTGCCTGTGAATTGCCTACTGTCCCTTTGAAGTCTTAACCACTATCCCCCTTTCTTCTTAGCTAAAGATGGCATATAAGCCTCAATTGCCTGATTTATGTACATATGAAATACATTTGGTTATCTTTCCAGTTTGTTTCATGCCACTCTAATTATTAGACTAGCCAAAAGAAGAGTAGAAGGCAAATTAGTTTTCCTCCTCCACAGAGGTCACTCACTGATCTTGATCTGTGACCTGTCTTATTCCTTTCTAGGGAGAGAGGGATAGATAAAATGGGAGGGGGGAGATGAGAGATAGAGAGAGAGAGAGAGAGAGAGAGAGAGAGAGAGAGAGAGAGAGAGAGAGAGAGAGAGAGAGAGAACAGGCACTATTCAACAATCCACTAGGCCTGAATGGTTTTTTAAAGCACAACCTGGTTAATCTCAAGGGGTTTCTCAGGCCTTAGCTCACATTGCTTCACAGGTGAATCAATTCATCCTTTTACATTCAAACAAAAGGCATTCTGGGATCATCCTTCAGAGAGTGAATAGCTCCCTGAGGACACATACACACAAAAAGAATGCTAATTCTATCACAGCCCTAAGGTAGCATTACTAGTAATAAACTTCTTTCAATAAATTAACCAGTATATTAGGTCATAGCTAAATACATAAACCAGTTCGTGTGAATTAGTGGGAAAGCTGGTTAAGTGATAAAGAAAGTTAGTTATCATACACGGAAAAAGTTAAGAACTACAGAGTGCTGAAGCAAAGAGATAATTTGAAGAAGATGGTTGCTTTTAAATACTGGGAAAGTGCCCTGTGGAAGATTCCAGACTTAATCCTGAGTGTTCAGAGAATGGAGCTGGGGCTGATCACTGAGTTTGTGACATTAGAAGAGGATCTAAAGTGTAAGGGGCATCTATACAATACACAAAATGCTTTGGTGGGTGCTTGACAAGTGGCAGACCACTGAACTGCCTGCCTCACAGCCCTGCTCTGTAGATAGTATTTAATACCATGGCAGAGAAGTTTAACAGCCGCAGTTCAGAGAAGTTAAGACAAGTGCTTCAGGTCACACTGCTTAGAAGAGGCAGAAATAGGATTCGCTCCAAGTGTGGCCTATTTCCAAGATTGGGCCCATTTAACAGCCACCACCCAGGGGAAATTACTGCCACAAAGGGAGAGAAATATGCAAGTACATATGGCGCCCGGAACATTGTGCACCTGTGACAGCAAAGCATTTTCTCGAAAAAGAATCTTGAAACCCTAAGATTTTAAGTATGGACCTCTCTTGAAGAAGAAGTAGAGTGGAAAGACCTACGCTTCCACTCCCCTTTCTTTCAATTCTTATTATGAGCAGTTTTGTGGCAGCCATAAAGTAAAATAACACAGTATCAATGTTTGGTAAGCTCTCCATCAAACACAGAAAAAAAGGAAGAAGGATGTTGCTATAAAAATGTCTGTAAACTGATCCATCCACGGAAGACAACTTTAAACGCCAGGGCAAATAGATTCTCGGTTGCCCTTTCTTTCCCATTTCTTTCTAACAAGTGTAATCTTTTCTAATGTCGGGCAGAACAATTCCAAATGATGACTTGATTTGCAGTGATGGACCTGGGAGGAAGCAGGGGGTTCTGTTACCTGTTTAACTATTGTCACCCTTTGCCTGTCTGAGCCTGGTTTCCTTAGGAGGAACAGGAAGAAACCCCTGGAGTCCCTTTTACCTCAGCTCACATGAACACCAGAATGTCCCTACAACAATATCCCAATGTCTTATCTTATGCAATTACTGTATAGGAGCACAGCATGTGCTTAAGAATATAGTATAATGGATAACAGCCTGGGAACTAGATTATTTGGCCTTAAGTCTCAACCTCCATCCCATTACTAGCTGTGTGACCAGGGCTAAATATTTAATTTCTCTTAAAAAAATATATGTAATTTTTTTATTGGCTTCAGAGAGGAAGTGAGAGGGAGTAAGAGATAGAAACATCAATGATGAGAGAGAATCATTGATTGGCTGCCTCCTACATGCCCCCTACCAGGGATTGAACTCACAACCCAGGCATGTGCCCTGACCAGGAATCGAACCTGTGACCTCCTGGTTCATAGGTTTATGCTCAACCACTGAGCCACACCAGCCGGGTTAATCTCTCTCTCTAAGGGCGAGCTACTGCATCTACGACAGTAGCTACTTCACATGGCTGTCTGACGAATAAATGATTGAATGTGACTGTGTGCTATTATTACTATTCCTGAATGGCAGTGGTTCTGAACCTCCATGTATCAGGCTCATCCAAGGAGCATGAAAAAGCCCACCATAAAGGCTCTATTCTGGTCCCATCAATAGATTTGGGAGAGGGCCTGGGAAGCTGCAATGTCCACCAGCCAGTTCCTCAGTGCATAAGGGGCCCTGGAGACAGGCAAAGCATACTTGCTCTGTATGGTTGAGTGAGAGGCACACACGCTTTAGACTCAGACAGACCTAGGTTCAAACACAGGCTTTACAATTGCTTAGCCATGTGGCCTTGAGCAACTCACTTGCCTTCTCTGAGTCTCAGTTTTCTTATCTCTAAAATGGAGATCATACCATCTTTCTGAAAGTGTTGTGAAGCTTAAAGATAGATCTATGAAAACTCTAGCAGCCAATCAACAAATGATGCTTTAATAATGTATACTGATCCTTATATACGTAGATTGATCAAACCAAGAGGAAAGATAATAGAGATAGGAGAAATGCTGGCTATTTAGAGCCTTTGGAACAGGGAGTTAATCTTTTAAGAACTATAAATTACTATTTACCTTTTTATTTTTTCTAAAGTATATTTTATTGATTTTTTTTACAGAGAGGAAGGGAGAGGGGTAAAGAGTTAGAAACATTGATCAGCTGCCTCCTATACACCTCCTACTGGGGATGTGCCCGAAACCAAGGTACATGCCCTTGACCGGAATCAAACCTGGAACCTTTCAGTCCACAGACTGATGCTCTTTCCACTGAGCCAAACCGGTTAGGGCTCTATTTACCTTTTTAAAACAACAAATACCTGTATAGTATTTTCCCCCTTTTGAACAAAACATATTTAATTTACGTACTCTTCACTACATATTGCCTTTGGTTTTTTATTTTTATTTTTATTTAACAATGTATCTTGGGGATGTTTTTCCAAATCCGCACATAAAGATCCTCATTTTTATTCTACAGAAACATACTATTGCACTGAATTGATGTCTTATGATTTAACCAGTCCCCATTGAGGGGCACTTATATTGTTTTCTAGCATTTTCTTTTACAAACAATGCAGGATTGGATAATTTTTAAATAAATCTTTTCACACAAATGTTTCTGTGAGTTATATTCCTAGAAGTGGAATTACTGGATCAGAGGGTTTATACATTTGTTATTTTGTTAGAAATTGCCAAATCACTCTCCACAGATTTTGTACCAATTTATATTCAGATCAGCAATGAGAGAGCCTGTTTCTCATGCCCCTATCAACACAATCTCTTGTCAAACTTTCTGATCTTTGCCAATCTGATAATCAAAAGTGCTATCTCCATGTAGTTTAATTTGCATTCACCTTATTATGTGAACAATTGTGCATATTTTCATATGTTTTGGAACAATCTGACTACCCTTTCCTGGGAAATGATTATTCATATCCCTTGCCTCCTGCTTCTCTATTGGTTTGTTAGTCTTTGTCACTTTGATATATAGCAGCTCTTTATAGATTTGAGATAGCAGGCTTTGGTCTGTGATATGAATTGCAAATATTTTTTTCTAGCTTGTCATTTATTTTTGACTTGGCTTATTGCTATTTTGTTCTGTATTTGATAGTTTGCAGAATTTTCTTTTTTTGGAGTTGAATTTTTCTCATATTTCTTAAATGGCTTTGGGTTTTGAATCATGGTTTTAAAAAAGCTTTTCACTCTGATGTTACCCCAGAATTCTTCATGGCTTCTTCTGAAAAATGTATTGTTTTATATTTTGTATTTAAGTCTTTGATCCATTGGAAATGGTGGAAGGTATGGATTAAACTCTTTTTTAAATTGGCTGAATTCTATTTCATATATTTATAGAAGAACAATTTATAAGGAGTTATATGTAGGGTAGGAAAAAGACATCCTTGAAGATTTCAAATAAAGAGAAAATGAACAATTATTCTTGTTATATAACTTCAACAGCTGAATGTCTTTCCATTTTCGTAGTGTGAAAGCACACTCAATATTCTTCTCCCTCTTTTCAACAGTTGTCACTCATTTACTAAAAATATTAATCTTCACTGTGAATTGAATTAAAAATTACAGATGGTAACAGTGAGTGAAAATTTCTGAAGATGATATGGGTGATGGGCCATTATTTCCTCTTCTCTCGATTAATTCCTTTTTTTGTGGGCATCCTATCTCCTTTATCTCCAATGCTTTAAATGCCTCAGTGCAATAACAATATCATCATATAAGCTAATTAGTAAAGATTTTGTGTCTTGTTAATGATGTATAATTGATTATGGCTGGAGGACAGAATGAAACTAACCATTCATCCGTGATGAGCATTGCATTCTATCTTCCTACAATATGTAGATGATGGCATTTTTATTACTGTTTTTCTATTATGTAGACATCTGAAACAACTCACCAATCTGTTTTTTTTTTTCTCTAGCACCATCTTTTACTACCACAAAACCTGGGCCCTGGAAAAGTGTACAGGTTATTCTAGATCTATGATTATTGGAAGGATGAGGAAAATTATTACCTGTGGACCAAATGGGGAACAACAATCAGGGCATCACTTCTCCATTCTATCTTTGCTTAAAATTTAAAACTATACTTTTCTCCCATTAAACCATAGGCCATAATTACATTTTACAAACAAATGCCTCATTAAAAATAACTTTAAAGTAGCCACTTAAAAAACTGTAACCCTTTTTTCCAGCCCATCTCACACTTATTAATTCTTTATAAATAAATAGATGTAGCTAGACAGCAATTAATGTTAAAATATTTATGTAGAGAAAGGAACAATAAACAGATTCTGGGACTCCCCAGTGAAGATCACTTCCCAGGGGATTCTGCCCGCCACCTTTCCAATTCCTATCTTTCTTCTTCCCTCTCTGTCTTCCTTCTCTAACAGTTGCCTTCTTCACTTCAAGAGGCTCCAAATTCGAAGTCACGTGCAACTATAGCTCCTTTATTTGGGGTCTTCATTTTTCAAAGGGATGGGAGTTTGGCTCTTTTCTGAGTTGGTCTGGATTACACAGCTGTGATGAGGAAAGTATATAATTGGTGCAAAACTCTGACGGGTAAGGATTAAGAGTTTGTTATGACGTGGCTCTTTCCTCGGAATGTACAGCCCAGATAGTAATTCGGACGCAGTACTCCCTGTTGTTGTTTTCTGATGTGGGAAAATGTCCACAGATATTCTCCTTGGATTCCCACAGAACAGCTCTGAGGCCTTGGCTCCCATGCCTGAGGCCAGCCACACACCTGGAAAACTGTTCTGGTTTGGTGCCATCATGACTCTATTTGCCCTCCACTCTGATGGTAGAGCCTGGGCCAGTAAGAAAACCCCAGAAACTCAAAGTGTGAAGGATGAAGGGAAATCTGGCATTTTGGAGATTGGTCCCAGACATCTCTGCACACAGCATGCCTTTTCCAAGTGTTTGCTTGGCCATGGCTTCATTACAGCTGGGCTGCTGGGCCAAAAGGGAACAGATGCAGGGTCGGGTGTGGGGGGTGGGGACAGAGAACAGAAGACAATCTCTTTATTTTTTCTCTTCTATCTCTAGGTCACTAGAGTGCGATTTCAATGGAAAAGCACAAGCTGCCTTCTTTCATCTGTGCCCAAGGGTAAAAGGGTGGGCTTTATCAGGGAGACACCAACTCAACTGGAAAAACTGAACAGAAGGCATGGAATTGGAGGGCTGTGGTTTCAACCTTCACAACTCGAGTCCTCATAGGAGCACAACAGCATGAAGCTGCACTCACCACCCAGTCACCCTGCTCCTCAGCGGGTGGCTGTTCACTGAGCAGAAACTCATCTTACAATTAGGGCCTACCTATTGGGATCTATTCAGCTCACTGAAAGCGAGCTACCAATAGACATGAAGAATTTCTTCTGGTGGTTTTGGTAACTGGCTTTTATTTTTTAATATATTTTTATTTATTTCAGAGAGGATGGAAGAGGGAGAGAGAGAGACATAGAAACATCAATGATGAGAGAGAATCATTGATTGGCTGCCTCTTGCATGCTTCCCACTGGGGATCGAGCCCACAACCCGGGCATGTGCCCTTGACTGGAATTGAACCTGGGACCCTTTAGTCTACAGGTTGACCCTCTAGCCACTGAGCCAAACTGGCTAGGGCGGTAACTGGCTTTTAGAAGCACCCAAGGTCTAGCTAAATAGCAGATCAAGAATACAGAAGTTCAGCAATGGTACATGAGCTATTTTTACAAGTTACCATAATACTATTGTGAGATAATAACTGCTGCTATATACTCATAACACGAAGCTAAAATCTGACTATTCTCAAACTTGACTTATGAGGAGCTGTTCACGGAAATTCTACTTTGTTTGGAACAGGCCTAGATAGTAGAACGCCACACATGACCTCTCTTCATAATAAGCCTTCTTGTTATGAAGGTAGGTATTTAAATATGTGCTGATAGCTGATGCTGTTTTGTCTTATATACTTCAACTGAACTTTTATGTTTTGTACTTCTGCCCTGAGGCAATTTAATTACATAAGTTTCAATTTTATATACAAAAATGATAAATTCGTAAATGGTATACAATTTCCAAAAGAGATGGCATTAGTGGGAAAGCATAGAAACAGTCTCTTTTTATATCTCCCTTGTGAGATCCTTGCAATTCTGCCATACTTTCCTGGAAAGGACTGTCCCTGGTGGCCTACTAGTATTAAAGAAATCATCCGTGCTCCCCACTCCCAAACAAACTGAGCAGAATATTACAAACCACACGCATCTTCCCCTGAGGCTGCTACTGTTTACGAGAACATCACATGGTTCTGCCTTTAGTCCAGACTCCCATCTGAAATCTCTATAGGGTGAATGAAACCTCGCCCCAGTGACTGGGATCCACTGGTTGCTGATACCATGGACAGAAACAGATGATCCCACCACGCTGTCACCTGGGATATGTTGCCTCTGTGTTCCCTCAGTAATGTCTTCTGAGGCTCTAGCAATTTAAAGATACAGAGTACTCTTACCGTTCAGATCAAGCTCCTTCCCCAGCTCAATCTTTCACTCTGTTCAGGAACACAAAATGAAGGCAGAGGCACATGGAGCCTGGAAACAATTAAGATAGACAAAGATGTCTACCAGTCCACCCTGGTCCTACCCCAACCCCTGCTGCAGATGGGAATAAACTGAGGAGTAATGAGGCGGCTCCCTGCACCATCATGGTCATCAGAGAAGCCCTTCTTATAACTCAGGGACAGAAAAAGGAGAAATGCTACTTCAGCATAAAAAAGTCCAAGTTCTGCCAACCTGGAGAATGTGAATCTCTTATGTAGGCAAGAGAAGTGCTTTCAGCCAGAAGTTGAGCCTTGTGGTATGAACAGAGTGAATTTCCAGGTGGGGTTAAAAAAAAAAAAAAAAAAGAACAGGGGAGAATCCAAGATGGTGGCGTAGGTAAACACCTAAACTGCTGCCTCGCACAACAATTTCAAAACTACAACTAAAAGACAAAATGTCTATCACCCAGAACCATGGTAAAGCTGGCTGAGTGGAAGTTCTACAACTAGAAGGAAAGAGAAAAGAGCACTGAGACGTGCACAAGTGCTGAAAAGCTGAGGTATGGAGATGAGTGATCTGAGCTGGCAGCAGGTGTTGCTTTTTTCAACCCAAAGGGAAAAAATCCCCCAATTACTCTGAAATACAGTTTCTGGGGAGACACGGGGGACCCAAACTCCTACGGGGAGAAGCTGGACTGTCTGCCACCGGGTCGGAAAGTGAGGGGGGCTTGCTTGCAGAGCTGCGTGTAAGAATAATTGTTTACTGCACTGGGGCATGGGACACAGTCGGAGACACAGAGCCGGCTAACTAGCAGCCATTGCTGTTTGCCACACTCTAGCCTAGTGACGCCCTGAGACCCCGCCCCACACAACCTACAAAACCACCCAAGCTCCAAGCAGCAGCTTTAGCATAAGAAAGGCCTGCCCTGTTGCAGCTTAACCTAACAAACTTGCAGCCCGGATCAGACAGCTCCAAAACCTCCAAACCCCAAGCAAGGAGGAGAAAACTGTAGCTCTCGCTGTAGCTCCTGCTGGGTGGACTCAGACAATAGCTGACCTGCACCCCATTGGAGATCAAGAAGCCAGTATACCTAGTGGTCAGTGTGAGAAACCAGATTTCAACTCCTTACATCCATAAGTGACACATTCAAGAGGCAGACTCAGCGAGCACCAAAGCCCCACTGAAACAAGTCCTGCACCATAAGCGTGTCTCCAGCACAGCAGTTCTTCCATTATAGACACAGTGAGTCCTCACAGCCGATTGGCCTGGAGGTCAATTCCTCCCAGCGTACCAACAGCAATTAAGGCTTAACTACACCAAGACTTTGCACTCAGCCCACAAAGGGGTGTACCAAGAGCGTCCACATCAGGTGATTGGGGAGGCTAAGCTACTGCCCCCTATAGGTCACCTACCACACAAAGCCACTCCACCAACACAGGGAAGCAGCCAAAATGCGGAGACAAAGAAACATGTCACGAATGAAAGAAACGGAGGAAAGCAAACTACTGGACGACATAGAGTTCAGAACCACATTTATAAGGTTACTCAAGAATCTTCTAAAAACCGCCGAGAAACTTGATGACACTTCTGAGGAGCTTAGTGAGACCTTCAAGGACCTTAATGAGAATACCAAAAAAATGGAAAAGGACCAGTCAGAAATGAAGCATACACTGTCTAAAATAAAGAATATACAGAAACTCAACTGTAGATCAATGTACCCCAAGAATCAAACCAAAGATCTGAAATATGAGGAAACAAAAAACACCCAACCAGAAAAACAAAAAGAAAAAAGAATCCAAAAATATGAAGATAGTGTAAGGAGCCTCTGGGACAACTTCAAGCGTAACAACATCCGAATTTTTGGAGTGCCATAAGAAGAGAGAGAGCAAAATACTGAAAACCTATTAGAAGAAATAATGACAGAAAACTTTCCCTACCTGGTGAAAGAAATAGACTTACAAGTTCAGGAAGCACACAGAACCCCATACAAGAGGAATCCAAAGAGGACCACACCAAGACACATCATAATTAAAATGCCAAGGGCAAAAGACAAAGAGAGACTCTTGAAAGCAGCAAGAGAAAAACGGTTAGTTACCTACAAGGGAGTACCCATATGACTGTCAGCTGACTTCTCAGCAGAAACTATGCAGGCCAGAAGGGAGTGGCAAGAAATATTCAAAGTGATGAACAGCAAGAACCTACAACCAAGATTACTCTACCCAGCAAAGCTATCATTCAGAGTTGAAGGTCAGATAAAGATCTTCACAGACAAGAAAAAGATAAAGGAGTTCATCACCACCAAACCAGGATTACATGAAATGCTGAAGGGTATTCTTTAAGAAGAGGAAGAAGAAGAAAAAGGTAAAGATAAAAATTATGAACAACAAAATGACATCAAATACATACCTACCAACAAGTGAATCTAAAAATCAAGTGAATAAAAAATCTGAAGAACAGAATGGACTGGTGAATATAATAGAATCACGGACATAGAAAGGGAGTGGACTGACAATTCTCAGGGGGAAGCGGGTGTGAGTGGTGCGGGAAGAGTTTGGACAAAAATCTTACTCCTATGGATGAAGACAGTGGCAGGGGGTAAGGGCATGGGGTAGGGTGGGGTGGGGAATCAGGTGGAGGGGAGCTATAGGGCGAAAACAAAAAGAGGAACACCTGTAATCTGAACAATAAATATTTATTTATAAAAAAAAAAAAGAACAGCTGTCCGCACGCTTAAGTGAGATGCCTCCTGCCATCCCCTGTCCACTCCATCCTGTCCTCCACTTTACAGCCAGTGTCCCCTCTGTCTTGTCCACAGTGGTGAAACAAGGTTTGGGAGAGCTCCCTAAGAGTCACAGTTCATGCGGAACTGAGAGGTTGTTCCAGAAAATGTAGGGACTTTGGGAATGGGGCAGAGACTAAAGAAGAGAGAAAGAATATGAAAAGGAGATGAAATTGGAGAAGGATGGATGAGGCAGGTTCAGAGAAGGAGGGAACACCTGCATGGGGTACCCTCAAATTCTGGGAGGGGAGCCTTCTCATTCTGTCTTAAGTTTGTTTTGGTTGCTGTGACAAAATGCCACAGGTACTTGTTAGGTGGCTTATAAGCAATAGGAATTTATTTCTCACTGTTCTGGAGACAGGTAAGTCCAAGTTCAAGGTGCCAGCATGGTGATGGTTTCTTGAAGTCCCTCTTCCTGGTTCTTAGATGACACCTTTACACTGTTCTCACCTTATGAAAGAGGTGGAGGGCCCCTCTGGAGCCTCTTTTATAAGGGCACTAATCTCATTCATGCAGGCTCCACACTCATGACCTGACCACCTCCCAAAGGCCCCACCCACTAGTATCATCACCTTTGGGGATTAGGATTTCAACACACAAATTTAGGGGTGAGACAAAAATATTCAGGCCATAGCATATGTCAAGTATTTTTCATTCTCCGCCCTTTGAAGATATCCCTTCTGCCCCTCTTATTCTCTGTGAATAAGTACTGGTTTTTACCTACTGTATGCATGTTCATTTGGAGAAACTGAACAGTAGTCTAAGCAGTAGTTGAAATATATAAAGGAGTTGCTCCCCCTTTAGTCACCTCCTATTTTAGATAAGTATAGAGGCAACTGAGAACATCTGCAGGAAGCCAGAGCCAGCAAGTGCCTGGGACAGAAGGAGTTTCAACAAGGATCTAATCACATTAAGGACCATGGGGAATTTGAAAGGGTCCATAATTAAGAAGGTAAAATGTGACAGCCTTGTGAAAGGTAGTTTGCTTATCTTAGAGAGAGATAAGACCAGGTATAAAGGGAAGGGGACATGCTCAGAGGTTCAGACCATTGGCCACAAAGTATATGGAGCCAAAAGCCCCTAATCTCCAACTGAAGGATGGCTGACTTAGCCTTGGCCTCTGAACATCCTTAAGATCCTCTGAAATTTTCTGAAAACAGCTAAATCAGTCAAAGAAAGAAAAGGTTGAAGCCCATAAAAATAAAAAGGTTGATAAAACAGCAGGATATCAAGTTTTATGGCCAAGACAGAAGGTGCCATCACAAGATAGTGTAAGGTTCTGGCAGCAGCCCCAAAATTTAGGGATTACCTGACTCTTTCATTCAAGGGAACAGAGGTCTAGGCCTAATTTACAGAGCATCCTTCTGAGACTATTCCATTTTCTGCTTCTACTTTGGACAGGACATTTAATGGCAAGATGTAAATGCAATCATTTCCTGGTGGTAGAGAAACTGAAAGCAGCATGAGCTCTGCTGGGGGCAAGGGCTGTTTCAGGCCTGCATAAGAATATGTCATTGTAGGACTATGAGCAAACAAGATGGAGCCAGGCTGTGCTCTGGAAGTAGTTCCCATAAGTCCTTCCATGTGTGTTAACTTGCCCACTTTCGTGTGTGTGTGTGTGTGTGTGTGTGTGTGTGTGTGTGTGTGTGTGTGTGTTATATAACATGCAGAGGCTCACCCCCAGTTGGAAGTGAGAGAAGTGGGCACCATAGTGGTAGCAGGCCAGGATCTTGGATCTTTATTAAGTCCAGTCCCTTCTGATTGTTAGCCTAGTGTGATCAAGTTAGTGATCAACAGCAGGCTTACTTCCACTGCATATCCCATGTGCCTTCAGCTAGACCCAGATGGAGGCTGGGAGCAAAGAGAACTGCCTTCCAGCTTGCCCCTGCTGGTGAGGCCTAGAGCAGTGGTGGTGAGACTGTGTTCCAAGCTTAGTGCAGAGTCAGGGTCTTCTGCATTGAGAGATGGGCAGAAAGGCATGAGAAGAGACTAGCACTCTGCACATGGGAGTTTTCCAGTTAGAGAGGATGCCTCAATGGATCCCATGGCCTGTGCCACCTTTCAGCCTCTTGTGGAGAAGATAGTTGGGAATATGAACTATTTGGAGGTGCCTGTGTTCTCTAACAAAATATTAGATTTAGAGGGACTTTCAGGGAGCATGAGTAATGGCGTCTTAATCAGGTACTGGATTGTCCCACAGGGGGATGTTTGAAACTTACCTTTAGATATGTGTCGATTTTGTGGCACTTCAGTGAATGATAGAGAACACAGTACATACAAAGGGAATCTTAGATCCAGAATCTACTTCTGCCCTATACTCAGACCCATCCTACCAACCCTGGGAAACAATTGTTGTATGAGGGCTGAGAGGGTATTGTCAAAGATGATTGCTAACCAGCTCAGTGACATCACCTATGGAATGAGGCAGGCCCATAAATGAAAAAATGAATGAGAAGGTTCACAGTGGTTCTGAGAAGCATTGGGAACTGAGACATGGCGTTGGGGAAGCTAGTGGACCCAATGATCAAAGTACCAGAACGGACTTACGCCAAAGGGTCTTTTGTATTACACATAGAACCATGTTATAAGAAGTGGGAAGCAGTTCAGTGTCTGGAGGACCCTCAGAGAAGGAATTGTATTATAATGGCTAGTTAGAATCTAATAGCAAAACCCTTACCAAGACCAACTGATTTTGTCAACTTAAGAGTTCTATTTTTCCTAAAGCCAACGTCAAGCAAAGTAGACACAATATTTGTTGATTATTAATTCAACAAATATTTATTGAGTACTTAGTATATGCCAAGTCCCATTATAGGTCCTGGCAATATGGCTGAGAGATAAAAATTTCTTCCTTAGTGGTACTAACATTCTAGCGGGAAGAGATAGACCAATGAATAAAATTAAGCTCATAAGTATTTAGTGTGCCCGGTGATGGTAAATGCTATGGAATAATAAATGCTACCTCTTCTAGAGAACTCTTGTCAGGCAGTGCTCTAAGCACTCTATATATGTGAACCTACTCTGTTCTCCCTAAATATTATTATTATTATATCCCCATTTTATGGATGAGAGTACTTAGGCCTTGTTAGATGGATGCCACCAATCCAAGATCATACATCTGGGAAACAGAAGAGCCAAGATTCTCCCCTGTGCAGTATAGGCCAGCGTCTATGCTCTAAGTCATTGCAAGAGGAAATGGGGAGTGGAGGGTGGGGGGGAAGAAATACTTGGGTAGGTCAGGGTGCCAGTGTGATTTTAAATAGAGGCTTCATGGAAAATCCCACAAAGAGGTGAAGATGGGAGATAGGAGTCTATTTGAGCAAAGATGATTCAATTGCAAAAGCCACAAGGCAGGAGGGAGAGAGGAGCAAGGAGGACAGAGGGGCTGGTCAAGCTGGAGTAGGGTGACCAAGGGGAGACCAGCAGGTGATGAGGCAAAGCTTCCTGGCTGGACTGCAGAGGGCTCCAAAATGCTCAGAAGTGCTATGGCTTTTAGTCTAGTGAGTCTGAGGGGAGGAGTGACTTGGTCTAAATTTTTAATAACATCATTATTCTTGTTGCTGTGTTGGGAAGAGACTAAGGAATTCAGGGCAAAGGCAAAGCTAAACCAGTTAGAAGATTGTTGAACTCCAAGAACCCAATAACTGCCACTATGGCCACCAGACAGTGGGGATGGGCAGGCCTGACCTCCCACCTAGAGTCATTCTGAAGTCAGTGTGAACATGTGCCCTGAGCTGAGCAGTGCTGCAGGCCTACGGGAGAGGTTGGGAGTAGATTCTGGTCACAACTGAGGAAACGGGAGTTTCTGTTCTTGGCTGCCTTGTGCTCACAAAATACTAATGACTGCTATTTTTCTTAGCAGTCATTAATGGGAAGACTGACTTTTATACAGTTCATTCCCACATAACCTCACCTCACTTATTTTCCCCCAGGATTGTGATTCCTTCTCTCAACTGTTACTTCCATGGAGATGAGATGACTATGGGCTCCGTAACTCTGGCCCATAGCTCTCTAACTTCCAAGAGTGCAAGTTACGATTTCCTATTTCTCATCCACCAAACTCATCCACTTCTCTCTATTCCTTTTTGCCACTCTATTTCTTAACCACCAGTTACCCTGGTTCAGACTTTTAGTTGTAACTCAATCTTGCTTGGATTTTTGCTCTCAGCCAAATAATTTTAATTCCTATAAATTATGCTTCAGAGACTTCCCATTCCCACAGCCACCCTCTTCCTTGCAGTTTCCCTTCCTCAGGACAACTCTGATAGCCCCCTAACTTGTCACAATACCCAGACTTGCCTCTCACTCCAGACTCCTCTGAGCTCCACATGCCAGAGCAAGCTGTGATCCTGGCTTCAAAATCTTCAACTGTTCCTGTTGCCTGGTATATACCAGACACAAGGGCCCCAGTTTGTAGTCACTACACCTACAATGTGTCAAAACCTGGCCCCCACTTCATTATTCCCTTGTATAACCTGTACATATCTAACTCTCCGGCAGAGGATGTGTTAACTTCTGAGTACATTCTGAGCCTTCCTGTCTCATGTTCTGAGTTCCAGCCATCCTCTCCCAGTTCTCTCCAGTTCTGTCTGTATGAAGCTTGCTTAGTGCTCCAAACTGGAAGCATTTTCTGTCTCTTCTAACACACCACACTTGTCTTACTCAGATGTGATACAGTTAGTTGTCTACCTCTGTCCTATCTTAGGCCTGGCACATGAAATTCGTGCACAGGTAGGGTCCCTAGGCCTGGCCTGCGATCAGAGCTGATCTTCCCTGGCTGCCAGCAGCAGGCCCTGCCCCCCACCAAAGCCGGTCACCCTCTGTGTGTGGGACAACCAGCAGGGAGATTGGGGTCCTGCTAGCTCACACCCACCTTGGCCTGGCGCCACCTGCATTCGCTGCCACCCACCTCTAGTTTCCCATTCCCCATTGGGCTACCGGAGCCTACTGGCCAGGGGGGAGGGACCGAGAGGTTGGCTGGCAGGTGCCTATCAGGTGATTGGGGCCTGCGGCCTGGAGGCAGCTCCTGTGTTGAGTGTCTGCCCCCTGGTGGTCAGTGCATGTCATAGTGACCTGTCATCATGCTGTCTGGTCGATTTGCATATTATGTTTTTATATATATAGATGCCCTTGAAAGCATAAAGTTAAAGGTATCCTTAAATCTTTCTAGAAGGGAGGACTCCAGTTGCTAGGGACTCATTTATTCATTAATTTCTTTATTCCACAACTATTGAAAGTCAGACATTGTTCTAGGCACTGAGGCCACAAAGATATTACGATACAGTTACTTCTTCAATATGCTTGAAATAATTTACACAACATGAAATAATTTACAAATTACAGTAGTGATAATCCAACCATACTCAGTTAACAATTATGTTTTGTGCTACCTTCTACTCCCACCTTCATAAATCAAGGTAATTACTCGGCAATCTGGCTAGGCCTTGTAAGGCGAAAGAGCTGTTCATGTCTTGTGTCAAATGGTGAACAGGGATGGGGAGGAAAAGGGTAAATTACCCTGCTTCCATCTGTGCCCACTCAGCTCTAAATCTCCAGAAAAAATATGCTCAGGATGGCCAAAGAGAGATCCTCTCAACTGTGCATATAAAAGTAGAAAGGGAGCTGGCTGTAGTAAGTGTGTGAGCACATATGAAACTTTAGATTGATCTTTTATGTTTGAGAGAGAGAGCATGGGCCATCCTAATGGATTTAAAAGGTTAGTCCACCTCCTCTGACTGTACACAAAGCAAGCAGAACAGGGCTCTGAAGGTCTCAATGTGACATGTGCTGCACATTTTAAAGATGCCCCATGAAATGAAAACACCATGGTCTGCTCAAGCTAAAGTTCAATTCTGGTATCTTACAGACCCCTAATGCAACAATATCTAACACACCTAGATATTAAAATGTGTTTACACTAGAAGAGACACTCAAAGAGAGGACAGGTGAATAGTTTAAATGACCCTTAAAACCGAAAATGAACAAAATATATCCAGTGCAGCCAGTGTGTTGTAGGGGTTGGGAACATGGCCTCTGGAGCAAGTCTGCCTGGGCTGAAACACAACTCACTGGCTATGTGACCTTGGACATGTCACTGCAAATGAAGACAATGACAGTATTTACTTTAAAAGTGTTCTTGTTGCCCTAACTGGTTTGGTTCAGGGGATAGAGCGTTGGCCTGCGGACTGAAAGGTCCCAGGTTCGATTCGATGTTTCTGACTCTCTGTCTCTCTCCCTTCCTCTCAAAAAAATCAATAAAGTATATTTAAAAAAAGTGTTCTTGTTAGTGTTAAATTAGTTAACATTTATAAAATGATTAGAACAGTGCCTGGCAATAATTAGCACCATATAAGAATTTATTAAAATAGAAAATAATTTCTTAGACTTCATCCTTTTATTCCCCTTTTTAAACTTCACCTTTTTTAAAAAAGAAGAAGAAGAAGAAGAAAAATAGGGCACACAGCCCATCAGTGGCCTCGCCTAGTATAGGAGCCCTTCATGACCTCATCACTATCTGGAGGCAACATATACTTTTCAGCCAACACAACTTGTCAGAAAAGAAGAGGGGCAACTTTTGTCATATACAGTAAATTTTTATAATTGCTACTCTACTAAATGGAAGAAAAACATCCAAAGAGGAAGAAAATATTTCCCAAATGATAATTGGATAAATGAAATAAATGAAAGCTCTGTAGGAATGTAAGCCTCTGGATAGAGAGACACAAATGCTACGCCATTAACGAGTATCACATGCAGTCCTATGGGCAGAGGGATCCCTCCAGTTGGCCCTCTTTATGCCTTGGTTCCTCCTTTATGTGCAATTTCATCTTTCTGGGGCCTATATAAATCTCTCTCTGCCTGTATTATCTTCCCATTATGAGCGAGCAGCCATAATGACAGCCACCTGTTTTAATGGCAGAGCCAGGATGTCATCATTTTCAGCAGAGTGTTGTTAATCTAAGTAACCTTTCCCTCCAGGAATGCCACCCCCACCCTCATGAAGTTATAAGCTTTTCCAGAGCACCTGTTCCCCCTTTAGTTTTAAAAGGTAAATGCCTCCCAAAGGGGCCCCCTGCTCATAACCCAATTCCCCGCTACGCGATCTGTATAAATCTTAGCACTTTTGGTCGCTATGGTTTTCTCAATCAAACCAGCAGGGAGAAAGGGGGGAAGATGGAAACATATTGTTCCAGAATGCACATTAACATACTGTAATAGCCCCCTCAGAAATTTGTCAACATAGTGAACTGCCACCTTCCTGGGCTTCCATCCTGGAACAGCTGCTGATGCTGCTGACAGTCTCTTGCTGCCACTAACTCCTGGACATTAGCTATGCAGCATCCACAGTGACTGCCATGAACACTATTAGCTGCTCCAATGCACACAGAGGTTCACAAAGATCGCACCACCTCCAATGTCACTGGAACGACATTTCCAGGCTTACTGACACCATTGGGTCAGCGAGGCACAGATTCCACCACTATGGAAGCTGTTCTGGTGAGCCCAGCTATGTTCAGGACACATGGCTCTCAATTTGACCAAGGTCCTCCAAGCTGCACAGGCCTCAGGTCTGGAGCTGGCCCTTCCTCCTGCCAGCCAAAAGACCCCAGACAGATCTTGTCACTACTCTGACAAAAGGCTCTGGTGAGGACAGGTGACATATGCCAGAGTCTGTCAGGATGCAGTTTTGCAGCACCTGTTACCTGCTTTCCTTTGCGCCCTGAACACCTAAGTCCTGAGTATTTCTAAAGAGCAGAGCATATCCCCTACCTCCTCCATGAAGCCTTCCCTGACTTGCCAGCTCTAACTGCTCTCTTCCTGGCCACTCTAGGACAGAGTTCCCCTCTTCCTTTCTTCTTGTCTGTGCTCCTACATGCACATGACCCTATATCCTACTGCTAAAGTGCAGGTGGCAAGGTAGGAGGGAGGGGATATGCTGTCCACTATCCTCATCTGCTACCCTCTACCAGTTCTTCCTGCCCCAGTGTCAGGCTCATTAGCAGCATCCCCTGCTGCTGGGCAATCTCCCTTCTGTTCCAGTCTTATTTTGCACTGAATGTCTTAGAGAACTATTGACACCACCAGTCCCATAGATTTATCCTGAATTCACACACACCTTTGCTTCCTTCCATCCTGTTTAAATGGCAGCGTTCCTTCTCCTCTCTTAGGCTAATCCTCTACCTCTGCTCTGTGTCTCATGCCTTCTTAAATTCTTGGGATTTCCCCCCTTTTCCTGCCCTCTCTACTGATTCCTTATATGCATTTATATTTTTATTTTTATTTTTTGCTGGAGGAATTATTTTTATTCACAATTTCTTCTTCATCTATTCAAGTCCTTTTAATACTCCCCTCCAGGATGTCACCTACATTTAGATATTTGTTACTTTAATGATTAAGATATTACATATGTGTCCTTATCCCTCATTGCCCGCCCCCTCCCCCCTCATGCATCCCCTCACCCCCTGGTGTCTGTGTCCATTGATTAGACTTATATGCATGCATACAAGTCCTTTGGTTCATCTCTCCTCCTTACCCTCATCGTCCCCTACCTTCCCTCTGAGTTTTGACAGTCTGATGGATGCTTCTCTGTCTCTGGATCTGTTTTTGTTCATCAGTTTATGTTGTTCATTATATTCCACAAATGAGTGAGATCATGTGATATTTATGTTTCACTGACTGGCTTATTTCATTTAGCATAATGCTCTCCAGCTCCATCCATGCTGTTGCAAATGGTAGGAGTTCCTTCCTTTTTACATCAGTGTAGTATTCCATTGTGTAGATGTACCATAGTTTTCTAATCCACTCATCTGCTGATGGGCACCTAGGCTGTTTCTGAATCTTAGCTATTGTAAATTGTGCTGCTATGAACATAGGAGTGCATATATCCTGTCTAACTGCTGTTTCTAGTTTCTTGGGATATATTCCTAGAAGTGGTATTACTGGGTCAAATGGAGTTCCCTTTTCAGTTTTTCTGTGGAAACTTGATACTGTTCTCCACAGTGGCTACACCAGTCTGCATTCCCACCAGCAGTGCACGAGGGTTCCTTTTTCTCCGCATCCTCACCAGCACTTGTCATTTGTTGATTTGTGGATGATAGCCATTCTGACAGGTGTGAGATGGTACTGCATTGTCGTTTTGTATGCATTTAAACATGTGTATGTTTATTCTGTCTTTAAGAAACATCCTACCTCAAAGTCACCAGCCAACCACTGCCTCTCTCTTGTCCCCTTTGAAGCTGAGCTTCTTAAATGAATCGCCTAGACTTGCTCACTTCCAACTAATGTCTGAGTCCACTCCAATCTGGCTATCTTCTTGCCACCCCAGTTTGGCTCACTTACTACTCATGTCTTAAGTCCACTGCAATCTGGCTACCTTCTTACGTCTCAGGTCAATGCTTCTCCTGGATAAATATCTTCCCTGCTCCTCAGTGATTGTAATTACTGAGCTGCCGAAGTGGTCAAAGGTATCAAATGCTACCAAGAGACTAAGCAACATATGTACTGACATGTCTACACATGGGATTAGATTTAGCTACATCTTGATCACTGGCAACCTTTGTAAAATTTTATTGGTGGGGGAAAGGGGCATATCTCTCATTCAGCAAATCAACTACATACACCCCATAAGGCAAAGTGACTGAAGAGGCTCCAAGTCACACACCTAGATAAATCCAGTACTAGAACAGGAACCCTGACCTACCAGTTCAACATGTGCCCAAGACATGCTGACAGCTATTCCATAGTGAGTATAGACTGAGCTTCCCTTCTCCTTCGGGGGAAGAGCACTTCCCTTAAGCCTATCTGCAGAGGGTCAAGTTACAGAGTCCATTCAGGAGCCATCTTGGGTAGGGAAGAGAACTAGTTCATTGAGAAGAGTGTTTTGCCCAAGGCTCCAGAATCCTACCAGAGTATCCCACACTTTCTAAATCCAGTCCTATGTCAGTCACCCACTTGTTCCCCATCATAATTCACTCATTCTACTAAGAAGTGCACACCTCAGCTTCTGCTCCTAAGATCTTATCTAGGTTCCAGATCCAAATGTCATTCTCCTTTCAAAGCTTAACCAACTCTTCCTTCAGCCCCAGGTGAAAGCACTGCCCCTCACAGGTAGACATTTGATAGTGATACCTATCTCTTCACCCATAAGAGCAGACTTATGGGGCTTGCCCTGAGCCTACCATGGGCTGCAACTCCAGTTCCTTCCTAGCCACAGTGGGACAATTTTCAATTATTGAAGAAATAATTACCACATTGTTTGTGACTCTATGGTTTTTCTTCTTTACCCTCAAGGCATTAATCCACATCACCACAAATAACTGAGAGTTTGTCTTAGAACACAGCATTTAACTGCAGCAAATAATTCTCCATCAGGTTGCAATTTGAAACCATACCTATATAAGCAGCCTATGTAATAATCCCCACACCTCCTACTCATGTCCTTGTATTAGCCTTTCTCTGAGTATGGGTTGGACCTTGTGGCTCATTTCGGACAAAGAGAACAAAGTAATAGGACATTAGGTTCAAAAAAGACTGTGACTGCCATCTTACTCGTTTGCTACAATGAAAGCCAGCTTCCTTGTGGAGAAGCCCACATGGCAAGGAAGTAGGGGAGGCCGTGGTCCACAGAAAACCAGGAACTGAGGCCCTCAGTCTAATCGTCGGTAGAAACTAAATCCTTCCAACAATCATATGTATGAGCTGGAAAGTGGATCCTTCCCCAGTTGAGTTTTCATATGAGATTGCAGTCCCAGCCTAATCCTTGATTGTAGCTTTGTTAAAGACCTGGGAGAATAAGCCCTCAGCAAAACCATACCCAGATTCCTGAACCAGAGAAAATGAGATAACAAATGTTTGTTGTTTTAAGCTACTAACTTTTAGGGTAATTTGTTACATAAAAACAGGGTCAAGAGTAGGGAAAAATATATCCAAGACAATTTTTCTTTTTTAGTCCTAAATCAAAATGAAAAAAGAGAAATACACAGTTGAAATTCAAACATGATGACAAATATAGTGTTTGTGAGGGTCATTTGACTTTTGATTCCCAAGGTTAACAATTGAGAGGAAAATAACACTGGTGTTCTTCTATTCCCACCTTCCCAAGAGAATAAATGGTGGAGACAATTCATTGCCACTAGCTTGGTGTCACTTGCTTCTTTTATGTAGCTGTTTTGGGCAGATGGAAAGTGAGTCTAGCATCCAAGTGCAATGTTAGCCTTAATGAATTCCCCAAATCCCTTTCTTCTGGGGTAAATTTACTTTATAACTACCACTAACACCAACGAAAAATTAAATCAATAAATCAGTATGAGGAAATTGTCAGGAGGAGCTAGGAGTCCTGCTAAAGAAAGCAAGTGTTTATGGATGAATTCCCACTCACTCTGTGACTGGTCTGCCACCCAGTGCCCGGGCCACAGGAGGCTGAGGGAGAGAGACAGCATTAAGTCCTGGGGCATGAAAACACTTCAGTATTTTGGGTCCAGGTTGGCCCTGTAGCACATTTCTCTACTCTTTCAGGAAAAAAGAAAGTAATCATTGCCAAGCTCTTCCTGCTCATATTTCTGGCAAGGAATACATATTTCTAACTAATTAACTCTTTGATAGTGTCAAACTCTGTAAACTTGATGCTGCTTTCTCAGGCCCCCTTCCTCCTCTGGGGTGATTTCTGTAGAATATCACTCAGGCTACAGAAAAGAGAACAAAAAGACCACCCTGACTGTAAGTTATGAAGTTAACACAGTTGTTGGCAGACAGGAAGCCAATGCTGGCTTTTCCAATTCTATTGTAATTTTGCACTTTTTTTCTCCCTTTCTCTCTCCCACCCTTCTTTCCTTCATTCACCAAATAAGTACTAACTAAGCATCTGCTAGGTACCAGGCACTATACCAGTTGCTGGGAATATAATGTAATAGGTACTATCAATGCCCTGCTTTTATGCCCTGAGTTTGCCCTGAAAGTCAACTGAAAATCCTTCCCTAAAAGTCTCTGATTTCTTGCCTCTTTCAGCCTTTTAGAGAGGGCTTTCTCTAGCCCTAGGAGTGACTGATCTGAGCATGAGGAAGACAGACTGATCGAGAACGGACACACATGGAGCAATGTCAACCACTGAAGGATAAGGCATTATCAAAACTATTGTCCCTCAGTGGAGCAGGGTCCCAGTGGGCTCCAGTCCCTGTTGCCAGGCAGTAACCTACTCATGAACATATGTTTCCTAGCTGCCCTCCCTCCCTGCTTCACTTTCTCACTCCCTCATGTCCTTGGACTCCAATCCAATATCAGAGTCTGCTTTTGGGGAAACTCCTTGAATTTACAAACTCATTGGGGGAAATATAGAAAAGTAACTCCAAATTGTCACAAAACTCCATTTTTTTTCCAACTAAGAAAATAGAAGAATGTGAAGATTTAAATCCAGAATCATTGAAACCTAAGTTGCCTGGCCTGTTTGCAATGACATTTTAATATACCCCTAAGAGTCACAAACATCCATAAAGCATCAATTCAAGGGGAATTTGAATAATGTAGAAAACACAGGCATATTTTCTGAAAGAATTATGATGCAATGTCTTAAATATCATGCACAAGCATTTTTCATTCTCTAAATGTAAAGATAATCCTTTGTTATTTTGGTCTTTGAATTGGCTGTACTGTTCAGCTTTTTGTTAAACTTAAATAATATTTTCTATTCTGCAAAACAATATAATACCCTGAATAAAATGAATTCTACAAGTTTACTTGAACGCTATTTTTTATCAATATCACATGCCTATTAGAAAACAAAGAACAGCTGGCTTTTCACTAAAGTGATTATTTTTCATTACTGAATTCTGAATATTCAATGTTACCTGTCTCTCTTCCTATCTCTCAAGTCTTCCCAAATTAGACTGCTGTAACAAGACACCCCAGTTTACTTTAGTAGAGGGGATAGGATGAGATAAATGGAAATACAGGTGAAAGGAGAGAAGTAAAATTGCTTCTATAACACTTTTCAGTTTCATACAGAATAAATAAAACAAAGATAATTTTAACATCTGTCTAGTCCATAAATGTCAGTTTCCACAAATCAATTATATAGCCTGTGAACTGACTATAGTTTTGAAGCTGATTCCTGAATATGCATATATATGTATAATATATGTGCATTATATACTTATATAAAATATATATTCTAAGATATATATTTTTTCATACTGTCATACTACCTAGACATATACTGTCTGTCTACAGTCACAGATACAGAATGAGAACACCTGGAAACTCAATTACTTGACATAAATAAGACTTCATATATGTAAAATAAAGCTTCCTAATAGTCAAACTGTGGTCTCTGCTTCAATGATAGCTACTCATCATAAAATCAGAATTGAAAGTCAAACCTTGATTGATACTGTATTCTAAACTTGTACCAACTCAATAACATAATATTACCTTTATATAGTTCTTTTCAATCCACAGATGTCTACAACAGGTTTATAGTAACTCAGAGTTTGAAAAGAAATTACTCCTGCAGTGGCAGTTTCCAAAATGCTTTGTAGCATCTTCTGAAAAAGTAAATAATAACAATCCAACCAGATATGAAAGGTAGAGTAATAAAAATAAAAAATAGTATAAACAAAAGTATCATATTCCTAAAGGTATGGATGTAGAACTTGGAAAGCGACTGTTACATCATTTGAACAAGATGTGACTGGTATTTTCCCAGTCTCTTTCTTGCTCATAGGGTGGCCCAGAGACCAGAATTCTCAGATCTCCTATGGAAGCTGCTAGAAATGGAGAATTTCGGCTCATATCCCAGACCAACTGAATCAGAACATGCATTTTAATAAAATTCTCTGGCCACTTACATGCACATTAATATTTGAGAAATACTATTGTACATCATCATATAATTAACATCAACACTTGTTTCAGCACTTGGCTTTCATTTAGCAAGAACAAAGCTCTGATGTGAATACTCAAAATGAAGTTTTTGTCTCTGGGGGCAGGTATGGAAGGAGGACAGAAGTTACCAAAAAAGGGGGGCAGTGCAGACAACCAGAAAGTAGCTAAAAGGGTTTCTGGTTCTATGGCCTCAAAATAGGCCCTGAAATAATAACTGGACTCCACCTATACCAAGCAAATATCAGCTTGTCCAGCAAGAGCAAATTGCATAGTTTGAGGACTTGCTTTTGAGTCTGTCATGCTCAGTCTAGTCATCTGTAAAACATGATGATACAAGGTAAGTTCCATCTAGTTCTAAAGTTCAACATACAAAAAAGAAATCTGGGTGTATATTGGGGGGAGAACACTCACATATAGATATTTGCACAATTCTCATGCAGATTACATTGTGCTCTTGGACAAATTTTATGTTAAAATGTAATTATTACTCCTCTGAGAGGAACTATTTCTTTCTTTCTTTCTTTCTTTTTTTTAGGAAAAGCATTTACTTATTCAAAAATTATATATTACATTACATTTTTTTATTGAGTGAAAGTAACCATTTCTTTACCTTTGTTCCTTCTAACGGTCTTATTGCTTCTTTCTACTTTATAAATATCAGGTACAATGTACATGTATATCAGAGAAGGTAGAGATTCCCATGAGAGAGTAAGAGGAAGAGAGGAGTGAAGCATATGAGAAATCTTTGCAGAGTTGCTGGTTGTGAGATTTCAAGACAACCACCTGGGCTTCATCTTCTTCTCCAGGCCTTAGTTCCTTTCACAGGGTCTCATTTTCTAATTCTAAAGTAGTATTGTTCCTTATTGTAGCTAGAAACAGGGGTATCATCTTTTTACCCTCATAAGCATCCCTGTATGATTATCAACAAAATTTAAAATATAGATGGCTCAACAACCCCTCAGCTAATGTTCTATACAAGCTACCAGGTACTGCTTCATGACCTATTTTTCCTTAACCATTACACAGAAAATTATTCCAAAGCATTCCCAAAGTAATCTCTGCTCTTTCATTTATAATATTTAAGCAATATTGGAACTAGCTTACAAACTGAATAGGTAAAATGTTGAATTCAACTTGGGTTTCAATTACCCTGGTATTAAAGGGAGACTCTTGCATCATGGAAGTTGAACTTGGATAGGACTTTCTCAACTGAATGCTGTCAGCTGCCAGAGCTTTGGGCAAAAACCCAGAAGACATGAAACTTCAGACATGATGGATTAGCCAAGAAGCACCAGGCCAAGATGAGAAAGGCCAAATGAGAATAGGCAGCAAACACAATTCTGTTGCCAGCAGAACTCTGCTAACAGAGTCATGTACAAATTTTCATCGTGAAAGTCAGGCACAAGATGGCAACTGAGGAGGGCATTTAAATGGGAAGTAAGTTACCACAGAGAACTCCTTTTTTATTCTCCTGAGAAATTGCCAGAATGTACTAGAAGCCATTTGAGTATTGCATTTATTATTGCTTCAACATTATTTGTCCTAAGGAATTCCCTTCCAAATTTTCATCTTGCCTAATTTGGCAAAGGATACCACCTTGAAAGAAAACTTCAAAACTCATTTATATGGACAAAATGTCTTCAACAAAACTTCCATGTAAACAATTCCCAAGATGCTTTATTTCCAAACTCTCAAACCTTCAGTTCCATGTCCACAAGGGCCCCTCACCTCCACCAGAAATATTCATCTAGATATCTGGCCTTTGCTTCTAACTCAATAAAAAACAACCCTCTTTCTAGGCCCATATTTCCCAGTAAGCTCTACTTTCAGACCTCCATGATTTGTGGAGGAATTATTATGACACTAGAGGCCCAGTGTATGAATTCGTGTGTCAGTGAGGTCCCTTGACCTGGCCTGGGGGATGGGGCCGAAACAGGCTCTTCAACATCCCCTGAGGGGTCCTGGATTGCGAGAGGGCCAGAGAAGGATGTGGGAGGTTGGCCAGCTGGAGAGGGACTGCGGGAGGGCTCCGGGTTATGTCAAGCCCATCTTACACAGTCCCGATTGGCCCGGACCCCAGCAGCAAGCTAATGTACCCATCAGAGCATCTGCCCCCTGGTGGTCAGTGCATGTCATAGCGACTAGTAGACTGGTTGACTGCCCCTTGGTGGTCAGTGCACATCATAGTGAGCAGTTGAGCAGCCTTAGCATATCATTAGCATATTATTCTTTGATAGGTTGAACAGACTATTGGATGACCAGACACTTATCATTTAGGCTTTTATTATATAGGATTTTCAAACTAGGAAACATGACCAGCATTTGGACTGGCTTTCTCGTTCATCACCTAAGTTTTATTGATTTGTTTTTTCCCCACAATTTTCTGTAATGAACCAGTGCTTTTTTTTTTTCTACAGTGACCAGTTTACTTCATGTATTCATTATCCTCATTTGGACTATTTAGAAAAATCCTTATCTCCCAGTTACTCATTAATTCATTTGGCCAATATTTGAGCATCTACTCTGTTCTGTAGGCTCTGTGCTAGGTGTTTAGGACAAAAAAGTTAGCAAAATGGACTTGGTCCTAGTCCTCAGGGAGTTTCTAGGCTGATGGAGCTCTTCCCATTGCACTGCATTCTTCAGGACCCCATCTGATTAACCTTGCCAACACACTCTTTGGATAATATATTCAATGCCTCCAATGGCCTCCTGAAAAGAAAACAAAGCAAAACAACAGCAAAGCTATTCTATCATTTTAAAACTTACAAGCTGGCTTCTACAGACTTCACTAATTTCATATTTCATTATTCTCTCAACAAACCATCTGGTTGAAACCAGCTGGCTGAATCTCCACTTCAGGATACTCCATAGTCCTTGCTCTTTGCTTTGTTAGTGCTATTTCTTTTCCCAGAAGTTCTATACCCTCCATTGTGATATTTTTCATCGTGATATTGTCATATAAATATGTTCTCTCTCTCTCTTTCTCTCTCTCTCTCTCTCTCTCTTTCTCCTGTGAATTTAAGTATTTAGGAAATTTATATGGTACTTAATGTACTCAATAAAAATGTTTTCACCTTATCATGTGACAGATTCTGTGCTTGAACTGGGATTCAAGGAATAACATACTTTCTCTTACTATAAATCAGATTTCTACTTTTAGAATCTTTGGTTCTTAAATACAGGGATCACTATACCTTGTATCTTCCATATATTTCCTTGTTAATACAGGTTCTCAAAGATGCAACTAGTAATAATGATATTATTAATGTTCACAGATTCATTTTGAAGTTTCATTATTTATTATGTCCATATACATCTTCATTATTCATTAAATATTTAAATTAGTTGTGAGCCAGTCATAGAAACCTATTTCAATAAAAGTATAATTTGGGAATGATTTCCTTTTACTTTGGAAGGAGAGCTCTATACACTACAATGAATTGTAAGCCCTTAGGTAACATGCTTACAGATACCAGCCTGAGAGCCACAGGTCTGATTCTGGTGAGAGAAGGTCTCAGTGCTGTATTATGGTAGTAAAAAGAATTTCCACTTATTCACTGGTTAACAATGCTCCCAATCCGGATTGCTCTTTATAATCCTTTATGTAGCTCAGCAATACTCCTTAAAGTTATATCTAGTAGGTTAGGGATGAATAGGGATGAACCCATATAAGTAGAGGGCTAAGGATGAATAGTCAGGCTAAATGGCGAATTTATTTTCTCTGTTGGCTGTGTCACTGCTTCAGTTTGGTTTTATAAAGTGCTATGTGAGTTTAATATTGCTTATTTGAAAAATGAAAACAACATAGGATGCTTGAGTAGTTTGGGCCCAAAAGGAAATCTGTATATGTGCCAGAAAGAGGGAAAAGGGAAATACATAATAGAAACATTTACAAAACCTAATCTGAAAAGAAAGGTTTACAAGGTTTAAAATTAAGTATGCATAAATGAGAATGAATGTTACTAATTTATATGCTCTTAGTGGCTTGACAATTCCAAACACCAATGGAAGCAAATGCAGAAAGCAAACCAACCCTGAACAGGAAGAGGAGCTCTCTCATCTGGTGCTGCCAAAGCTCAGTGGACAGCAAAATCGGAAATCCTTCAAGGAGGCCAGAGAAGCTTTCATATAACAAAGTGGTATTAAGTAAACAAAAAATAGCTATATATAACACAAATTTTATCTTGGCAGGGCCCCTTTAAATACAAAAGAAAGTGAATGACAGGAAGTTATATGATCCAAAATTATTACCCAAGAGGTTGCAGTAATGGCTGTTAGAATGCTCAAGCCATGAATTCTCCTTTATTATGCCATTGGTTCTGCTTTCTGCAAGTTGTGTGGGTGCGGGCACGCATGTGTATGTGTATGTGTTCCCTTGCATCCTCTCAAGAAGTGCAAATTTTACATAGCAAACAAGAAATTATAATTCCAAAATTATATCTTCCACAAAAACCACCTTTTATTCCCTTGCTCTAGAAACTCTGAAGATATGAATACTTCCACAAATAATGACTAAAACTCCAATTCTATACAGTAACAAATTCAGGATATGGCAGGTTTTATCTTAAAGGAGTCTAACTGTTATACAAATGCTCTCATGCACAAATAATGAAATTATCAAACTGTGATAAATGTGTTTAGAGTTTTTATTTTGATCATTTATTTCAGGTAGCACTTGTGGATAATATAGCATAACTTTGGATTACTGAGCAGATGAGAAAAATCTAAAAGAAAAAAAATTAGGGCAGGCCTTTATTAAATTTTAAAGTATGCCTTTGCTATACTCTTATAAAGAGCCAAACAGGGTATCAAAATCTCTAGAGAGCACCAGTATAATTTCTTTATCATGTTCCATTTAAAATTTAATTATGCAGTCTACAACAAGAAGAATATGAGCAGTTTAAATAGGTCATGCAGTGAGTAACTGAACAATATTCTAAAGTTTTCCTTGTAAAGATCGTTCCTTTGATAGTCTGTTACACATCCGAACACTATATTACAAAACAAGTATAATTTAATTCAGTCAATATGGACTCATATACATCAATAAAGAATGAAATGTTTTGATTTAGGTAATTTGGAGAGTTAATGAAAATCATGTTCCTGATAGAACTGTCTATGATAGATGGGGAATATTTGCATACATACATTCTTTGGTAATTGTCATTTTCATGTATTATAGCAGGTCAAGGGAATTTTACATTTAATGTTTGTTTATTTTTGTTTTAAATCAATAATTATTCATAGCAAAGCAAAAATGTAGCCACAGAATAATTAATATCTGAATTAGAGGTTCATATAGCCTATGGCTTGACACTCTTTCATTGCCCATCTCAAATTTCAATTAATATACAACTCAAATTTCTTATACTAAAATAACAAAGTAAGCACTGTTTTTGAATACTTTACATGTATCATCTCATTTCACACTCAGAACTTTTGGTCCCATATTACCTCTCATTTTATAGATGAAGAAAACAAGGCACAGAGAGGTTAAAAACTTACCAAGGTCACAGAACTAGTTAAGTGGCCAAACTGGGATGTGAACACGCTGGAGTTAGGCTCCAGGGCACATATGTGGAACCACTTCACTAGGCTGTTTCTTATAATGCAATCAGGTATCTTGTCTTGGACATAGACATTACCCAAGTGTTAATAAAAATAAGTAGCATAAAGCTATCTTTGAATGAACCACTATAATAGCTACCTTGTATTAATTTGCTTGTTGTTTGCCAGGCTCTGAGCTAAATATTTTATATAGATTATCTTCTCATTGTGATACTATAAGATGGGTATCACAATTTTTCCAAATTCACAAATGAAACATAGAGACAGAGATATTAACTGGCACATGATCACATGACTAAGAAATGGCAGACACAAGATTCAAGTGTGTCTGAGCCCACAGCCCAATGCCTTAACCTTTATACTAATATACACTCAACAACAAAGGATCCAAAGAGCTTGATAACAAATTTAGGTTAATTGCTTTCAGCCAATAAGATGAGTTTTTCTGGGTGCCAAGAATATAAAGCAGTGAGTAGAGTGGGAAGGGTGATAGAAGGCAAAAATCATATATCTGGTCTACCACTGGCTCTTTGGGAGAAAGTTTCTTCAAAGCTCCCTCTCTTCTTCCCTGCTATGGAATGAATGTTTTTCTGTGAACCTCCCCCCACAAAATTCATATGTTGAAGTCCTAACCTCCAATGCCTTTGGGGGAGATTAGGTTTAGATGAGGCTGTAAGAGGAGGTCTTCATGATGGTATTAGAGCCCTTATAAGAAGAGAGTTTGATTGATGACTACTGCATTGCAACAGAGGAAATGGGTGGCATTTTAATAGTTACAGTGGGACTTTATGATGGCTTAAAGAGAGATGGGGAAAGTGGAAAAATTAGAGATAAATTTTGGAGGTTGAGCCAAAGGCTTTGCTGATGGATAGTCTGTAAGTGTGAGAAAAAGAAAGGCAATAAAAATAACTCTAGGTTTCTCATTTGAGCAGTTGGGTACATGGTGGTAATGTGGGCATGGGTAGGATCCAAAAGTTCTTTTTTGGTCACATCAAGTTTAGGATATTATATTTAAGAATAGATGTTAAATTGACAGCTGGGTATTCAGATTTCAGGCTCAAGGAAGAAGCTGGAGCTAGAGATATAAAAATGGAAACTATCCATATAAGATGATCTTTAAACCCATGGAACTAAATGAAATGTCTCTCCACAACCTCTTTACAACTAAAGAGAAAAGTGGGCAAGGGAAACCTGGTTGCTTTGCCATTTAGAGTCAAGCAGAAGAGGAAGAATAGGCACAAAGACTGAGAAAGGACAGCCACTGAGAGAGGAAGGAAATGGGAGAGTTTGGTGTCTCAGAAATTAAAGAGGCATTTCATGGAGCAGGAAGAAGTTCCTGTCTTGAATGAGAAACCAAACAAGAGAATAGATAAATGGCCTTTGACTTTAGCTAGATGGAGGCTGCTACTGACCTTTACCAGGCCTGTTTAGTAGAATCAAAGGGTCAGAAGTCTGGCTGGAATAGACTGAGAAGAAAAAGAAACAAGAGAACTGTGGCAGATACCATTCCTCAAGTATGTACAAGCCTTTTTCCCCTACCCAGATTCCTACCTTCCTCCTTGTTGGCAAAATATTCATCTCATTATAAAGACTGCAGATACCAGAAGTCAAATTTTCATTCTCTAAGAGTTTAGACATGGGCAAGAAATTCTTCCCTAAACTAGCGATACTTGAGAAGAGATGCCTTTCTTCACTAGATGTGATCAGGTCTCCATGTGATAGCTGGAGCTGCTGCAACAATATTGTGAACTTGAAGCACACCATGCCCAACATGCTGAGGATGGCAGAGAAGAAAAAGGGAATGTGCCAGGATGCTGAATTAACATTGGGCCCTCTCCAACCTCTTGAACTACAGCTACAAACTCAATTTGCATTTTCCAGCTTAATATAGCTAGAGTGCCTTTTAGATAGATTCAACCTGATAAAGATAATAAAGAAGAATATATATATATATATATATATATATATATATATATATATAGAGAGAGAGAGAGAGAGAGAGAGAGAGAGAGAGAGAGAGAGAGAGAGAGAGAGCCAGGTTCAAGCATGAAAGAATTCAGTCACTGACCAGGAGTGAAGGATGCATTAGGATTCATTCTATAAGGTTAGGAGGTGGGAGTCTAGGCAGGATGGAAGAGAGAACACATCTTACCAACTGTGACTGTGGCCTCAGAGTCAGTATGCAATATGATGGTTGGTTGCTGGAAGCAGGACATTGAATAGTGTAAGGTGTAAAGGTTTGGAAACCAATCACTTAGGTCAGAGGGCTTGTATTTTATTGTTAGCCAAGTAGTAAATCTGAAGAGAGAGGGGCTTGATGATTGTAAGGCCCTGGGGTACCATGAAGTTCTATATGAAGAACTTCAAGCCTTTTTCTTTCCCCAAATCTATTCTATTGATTTGCCCAGATTACTATTCTTAAGGGACAGCTTAGAACATTCCCTGGTTGAACAGTATCAAAGAGAATAACAGCTTCTCACACTGGTGTCTAAACCCTTCACATCATCCAATCATCCCCTAAGCTCTTCTTCCTGCTTCTGCACTCCATCCAACAAGATGGTACTATGTCCTGTTCCACACACACATTCCCTGCACAACACCCCTAGGCATTATTGATGACATTTCCTCTGTGCACAGCCCCCTTCTCTGCCACATATTTAAACCTGACCCATCTGCTTAGGCCTGCTCAGAAGGTTGATTCGCGATACTGTCCTCCAATCAGAAGTGGTCCACTTTGTTGCTGAAATCCCTTAGTGCATTTAGTTTACTTACATGTCTTTCTACTTAGGGCATTAAGCACTTTTCACCTAGCACTATGATTGTCTATATCTGTGACACTAGATCAAACTATTTAGGGGGAAGGGCTGATGTTTTGTTTGTTTTCTACCACAGAGCCTACAAGCATTCTCAGTATATAGCTATATTCCATGCCCCTTTGTTGAATTAATGAATAAAAAATAAATTCTGTAAATATTGAACCAGAGGGAATTGTTCTTTCTTAGGGATTACAAGGGAGTCAGGAAATGTTCATCTGACCTAGATTACGTAGTAAGAGATTGGCCTGAAACTAACAATTTTTTTAAAGATTCCACATACATGCCCTGACTGGTTTGGCTCAGTGGATGGAGCAACGGCCTGCGGACTGAAGGGTCCCAGGTTCGATTCCAGTCAGGGGCGTATACCTTGGTTGTGGGCACATCCCCAGTAGGAGGTGTGCAGGAGGCAGTTGATCGATGTTTCTCTCTCATTGATGTTTCTAACTCTCTATCCCTCTCTCTTCCTCTCTGTGAAAAATCAATGGAATATATTTAAAAAAAAAAAAGATTCCACATACAAGTTATACTATGTTGTACTTGCCTTTCTCTGTCTGGCTTATTTCACTTAGCATAATGCCCTCAATGTCCATCCATGTTGTCACCATGGCAGAATTCCTTCTTTCTCAAGGCTAGTACTCCATCCTATCTAATAAAAGAGTAATATGCAAATTGATCATACCTCTGTCGCACCAACAAACCACACCCACCAGCCAATCAGGAGCAAGTATGCAAATTAACCCAACCAAGATGGGAGTGAGCAGGAGGCTTGGGTTTCCCCAGCAATGGAGGAAGCCAAGCTTCCCACACACCCTTGCTGGCCCAGGCCTCCACTCAAGGCTACAAAGTTTCAGTTATAGAAGATAAATAAAACCCAACAAAAATGGCAGCAGCCACGGAGCTGGAGAGAGCAGGAGGCTTGAATTGCCCCCAGCGATGGAGGAAGGCAAGCTTCTGCAGCCCTGGCCTGCTTTGGCCTCCGTTCAAGGCTACAAAGTTTCAATTATAGAAGATAAATAAATCCCAGATACCAGGGCCTCTGTTTGGGTCGCTGGGGGGCATGGCTGACCTGCAAACCACCACAGGCCCTAGCCCAGGCCAGCCCAGGCCACCCCATGCCCCAAGGGAACCCCCACCCTGATCCGGGACACCCTTCAGGGCAAACCAGCTGGCCCCCACCCATGCACCAGGCCTCTATCCTATCTAATAAAAGAGCAACATGCAAATTGACCATCACTCCAACACACAAGATGGCTGTCCCCATTTGGTCAAAGATGGCTGCCACAAGATGGCCAGCAGGGGAGGACAGTTGGAGGGGACCAGGTCTGCAAGGGAAGGGAGTTAGGGCAAACAGGCTGGCAGGGGAGCAGTTAGGCATCAATCAGGCTGGCAGGGGAGTGGTTAGGGGGTGATCAGGCTGGCAGGCAGAAGTGGTTAGGGGCAATCAGGAAGACAGGCAGGCGAGCAGTTGGGAGCCAACAGTCCTGGATTGTGAGAGGGATGTCCGACTGCCCATTTAGGCCCGATCCCAGTAGGATCGGGCCTAAATGGGCAGTCGGACATCCCTCAAGGGGTCCCAGATTGGAGAGGGTGCAGGCTGGGCTGAGGGACACCCCCCAGTACATGCACGAAATTCGGGCCTCTAGTTGTATATATTTGCCACATCTTTTTTATCCAATTATCTGCTGATAGACAGGATTTTTCCATATTTTGGCTATTGTGAATAATGCTGCCATGAACATGGGATAACCTGTTTTCATAACCTGTTTTCATTTTTTTTGGGTATATACCCAGAAGCTGGATACCATAGTACTTGTAGTTTTAATTTTTTAAAAACTTCCATATGGTTTTCCATAGTGGCTGCACCAATTCATTCCTATGTGCACAATGGTTCCCTTTTCTCCACATCCTTGCCAACATTTGTTATCTCTTGTCTTTTCTATGATAGCCATTCTAACAGGTGTGAGATGACATTTCATGTGCTTTTGCTTTGCATTTCCCTGATGATTTGTGATGCTGAACATCTTTTAATGTACCTGTTGGCCATCTGGGATGTCTTCTTTGGAAGAATATCTATTCAGCTTCTCTGCCCACTTTTTAATCAGATTGTTTGTTTGTTTGTTTTTTTTTTTTTGCTATGGAGCTGTATAACTTCCTCATATATTTTGGATATTAATTCTTTATTAGATATATGATTTGAAAATATTTCTCCCATTCATTAGGTTCCCTTTTAATTTTGTTGATGGTTTTCTTTGCTGAGCAGCAGCTTTTTAGCTTGATGTAGTCCCACTTGCTTATTTTTGCTTTTGTTGCCTTTGGTTACCAACATTTTTATCTTCTAATTTCTAAAGGTCTTTCAGAAGTCATCACTTCATATTGAGAACAATGAGAAATATGAGATTATGTTAGCTATTAAAGGCCTCCACAGGGGACTGCATATCTAAATTAAAACCCTTCTAGAGCCATAAGTGGTGAGTTGAGCTAGCACAACTTACTTTGATTCTCCTTCTTTTCCTGTTGCTGATACCTGACCAGCCAAACCCATGACTGAGAAATGTGGTCAATCAGAAACTTCATTCTTGCCCTTCCACTACATGGAATCTGTTCAGTTCAAATTTTGGATAACAAAGTTCAATGATTTAAGAGAAAAACTGCATATGTGAAACAGCAGTGCAATGAATGACTTTTGTCTCTGATAGTCACACAAAGCAAGCAGTTAATACCTTTTTGGTAGATATGAATATGAATATGTCTCAAACAGTAATCCTATGGTGAATAGTGGTAGTCTAGGAATTGGGAGTTCTGTTTTTTATACTGAGTGCTTATGTTCCCTAACCCCCTCAAAGAAGGCATAGAAAAAGAGATCATGTTATTAGATTAAAATACAAGGAAAAAAGTCTGTTTTTCCTTTATAACTTTACTTTTTGGCCTCTGCCTCCACTTTTTTATGCTAAAATTTAGTAAAAGACAACATCTGATTTACACACTTAATTTTTTAAGCTTCATTTACCGATACTTCATGTTTTTCAAAAATTACCCTGACTTCTCAGTGGTGTGCTTTAAGAATCAGCTTGTGGATCTCTGCTGTAATACTTAAGCTAATTCTATTAAGGTGTATGAAGCCACTTTACTTTCCATACTGTTTAGTTAAGGTTGAGAAACAGTGGACTATATTAACAAGAAATTAAAATGATCTCTTTTTCAAAAACAGCCACTAATATTGCAGATCACATTAAAACCTCTGTTAGTATAAACCTTGTTTATACCTTTACTCTGCCATCCAAGATTGAAAATGATAATTTTCCCAGTTCAAGAAATGTAACCATACATCCCATTTCCACAACACTTCCCAATAAAGAGGACAGCATGAATAGTATCTGCAGCCAGTTTAAATATTTGTTTTAATCATGACAAGATCATTGGTTTTAATATATATAAGTACAATGCTTAGTGCATGTTGCTCATATAACCTAATTTTCCTGGTGACATATTATGACTATACTTTAATTTCAGCAATGGCAAGAACTCAGAAACACTTTAGGTTATCACTAGTAATGGAAAACAAACCTGCTGCCTGTTCATACACCTTGTGCACATATCTCATTTCAACTTCAAAGACGTGTAACTATCGGACATGATCCACTCGATTTGGACAGTTTCACAGAATATTATCAACCAGTGGCCAGCTACTTTAAATTAAGGCTATGTAAAACAATTACAGTTGAAACACTCCACCCTTGTGCAATATTTGTAAATGGCCTTTTGGAAAATTTCAAGACAGTCTAAGCCAATGAGAACCAAACCACAAAACTGCTATAAAATGCCATTGTCTTTCTTCCCAGCCTCCTATTACTAGTTAGCGGTTACCTGAATTGCAATTTTCTGTTTTTCTTAGATGTCACAGCATAAGCATACTTTATGACTAAAAGGATAAAAACCCCAGTGTCATGTTCCACTAATCATTAACTACAAAATAACAAACCAAATAACTACAGGTGCCTTGCTCTTAACAGCACCAAGGTTTTCCAGGGCTCACTTGCACTTTCCCAGTGACAGGCTGAAGAAATTGGAAGAAAAAAGGCTGAAAGCTAAATAACTGATTGCATTCCACAAGAGTGTACAAACACACAAATGCTACCAAAAAATATTCCAAATGCCAAGAGAAGTATTCATCATTAAATAATTGCATTATTTTATGTTAATGTAAGGAAAGGTCATAATTGTGAATGAATATGTCCTAAAGTGTCTGTGGAGAAAGTAAAAAGAATGCCTGAGGTTCCATTAGAAGCCAATTGAGAAATAACTGACATATTTGTCACAACCTTATTGCTATGCCATTACCACAACTGAGAGTTGCAGCTTGAATGGGATTGTTGTCGTGTTTATTTTCAACATGATCCAACATTAGAATAACAAAAATTCATGGAAAAAAATAAGTAGGCTCATTACTAAAATATCTCCCACCAAACTCAGGAAGAGAGAGAACTCTCCCTGGAGTAATAAAATAGCTACAAAAGAAGATAATTCGCAGTGAATATAGGAAATGCCACTTGGTATTCACAATAATAAGCATTTCTACTTAATAGAATTCAGGGTGCACACCAGATTTTTCAGACATCTGAGTAATTTTTATCTGCATGTTACAGCTCTGTGTGGGTCTCATCTGAGGGTGGTCTGCTGCTTAGCCATTCTAGAGAAGTTTGAAAGTCATTCTTTGTTCCCTTATTTGGGGATTAACTTCTTCACCACAAGCATGGGCAAATACACAACTCTCTCTCTCTCCCTGAAAATGATGGGATGCTGAAGCCTTCAGAGTGGACCTTCTCCATAGGGAAAGCACAATGACAAACAAACACAGGGGATACATAGACCAGAGCACACATCTGCTTTAACCCTGTAACCAGCACACAGTTGAAATGTTTCCTTGGGATGTTATCCAAAGAATTAAGACATGGAGTAATTTAAATATTTGGATTACAGTAAACAGTTTTTGGCAATATTAATCATGATCCTATAAGCAAAGATTTTCTTTACATAAAAAAGCAACCAAATGTGCTTATCTCCTGTAACAGATGGTGACGATATGTACTGTTCCTATTCCCTGTTCATTATCATAGTCTGTTCACACTTCTTTTTCTTATTCTTAGGATTCTCTTGTTTTTACATTTCTAATAGTTCCCAACACCCTATGCCCTATTCATTTGTTCACAAATGGTTACTGAACATCTTTAAAGATAAGGCATGATGCTAGGTGCTATATGCAATGCTCAGCAAAATATCTCTTAAAGTATTGCCACTCCCTTCCTTTCCTTTTTTTCCCCTCTAATAAATAGTGGTAATCATTTTTGATGGAGAGCTCTCTGTAATTTGCATCCAGTTAATCATATCTTATTTCATAAAGTGAAAAAATATAAAAAATATGTAAAATAGACTGATCAATTTATATATTGATTTCTTTCACTAGTGAGATAATATTACTAGGTTTAATTCAATGATGATAAGAAATACAAATGTATTTATATTATCATCAAAACTATGATGTAAATGCTTTAGAGGAAGCTTAGGATTATTTTATAAATCTACTAGTGGCCTGGTGCACAAAATTCATGCACAGAGAGGAGGTTCCCTTAGCCCAGCCTGCACTCTCTCCAATTGGGGACCCCTTAGGGGATGTCCAACTGCAGTTGGACATCTCTCTCGCAATCTGGGACCACTGGCTCCTAACCACTCACCTGCCTGTCTGCCTGATCACCCCTAACTGCCTCTGCCTGCCTGATTGTCCCTAACTTCTAACTTCCCTCCCCTGTCAGTCTGATCTCGCCCCCAACTGCCTTCCCCTGACAGCCAATGGGGTTCTGATTAGTCGGTTTCTATGCCAGTCAGCATCTCAGCGCCTATCTCCAGGCCTGATCAGAGTGGCGAGGCTGATCAGCAGCCCTGCAGAGGCCTGGAGAGAAACAGAGGTGCAGCTGCTGCGGAAGCCTGGAGAGAAAGAGAGAGGCAAGGGCTGATCAACAGCTGCCATGGAGGCTGTGGATCAGACCCTGCCTCTCTCTCCGGGCCTCTCTCTGGGCCTGATCTGCAGCCTCCTAGGCAGTCAGTGCTGGGTCAATGTGCCCACACTGGTGGCAGTAAGTGCTGGGTCTCCACGGCAACCCAGCACTGACTGTAGGACTGACTTCTGGTGTTCTTTTGAGCCTTTGGTTGGTCATTATGGACCCTGGGTTTTTATATATTAGGGTAAATCCTTGAACACAATAATAATAATGGATATACTGAAGGAAAAAAATCCAATTCCATGAATATAATAAAGGAAAAAGCGTGTTGATAATTTCTGTGAAGAATATAGCTCATCTATGCATCCCCAGGTACAGGATCTATTCTAAAAGAATGAGAATTTCTGTAAGACATATGTGGACATCACCCTCATCACTTCTTGGTTATATCACTCCTATGTGACTCATACACAGTTTTTGGCATTTACTTAGTGAAATAGGAGGTCTTAAATCTGATATGAGGGAGATAAAATGAAGAAGTCCTCTCTAAGAGCACACAGCACTTCTTTCTGGGAACATCAGAGATCATGCACAGAATAAGCATAGCACGTCTACTCACCTTGGTAGGCTTCCAGCTAACTCTGTGGTTGTCTCTCTAGAGGGGAAAAAGAAGATATATGTATGAAGAGCTTATTTTGTTAAATTCTAAAAATGTGTTTAATAAAACCATAATATAATATTCTAAGGCATAACAGTATCTTATATGTGCAAAATATGCTATATATGCAGCTGTTCTGGAATTCCATATTGATTAATCACATTTCTGATTAATTCCCATAAATGTTTCAATGGTTATTTTCAAAGTAAATTTTACACACATGCAAAATATCTGCCTCTGCTTACTGGTGGTAGAATTTAATTCAGTTTAAAATAATCAAATTTAAAAATGTAGAACATATAGAAGGAAACAGGAGGGGGAAAATCCTAAACTACCTTTTTAGATATTTTTCAGTTAAACAAATCATCTGTCTTCTCTTTCCAAGAATCATTTAGAAACATGTTCTTTTAAGGTTGTGTCTTTGTGTTGATGCTGTCACCTGAGGTTTATGAAAGAACACATACAGCACAAAATCCAATTCTTTTAGTAGCAAATTACTGCTTTTCACGTCTTTGTTACAATGTCTTACCAGTTGGAATTATTGAAGGCAGATGCTATGATAATTCAAACGGCACAAAAGACAGACAAGTCACTAGACCAGACACAAATTTAAAAACTGAATTTTTCCTAATTGCAATATCTTGTCCTTCTATCAGAGATGTGCTCTTGAGAGCAATGTGAAGTTATGATGAGGAGAACTTGATGTTGAGATATTTTAAAAGTGGAGGTGGGCTCAACTTTAGATGGAGGGATTAAGAGTGTAATTCTTAGAGCTTCTGGATTGAACTTGGAGGCTGCTGTGCTTGGAGAGAGAATGGAAGCTGCATATACCTTGTCCTAGGCATGTCTTTCATTTGGCTGTTTCTGAGTTCTGTCCTTCATAATAAACCAGTAATCTGGTGTGAATCAGGTGACACAATGAGAGACGGTGATTTACTGCTTTGGTGGGGCATAGATGTGTATGATTAAGAGATGCCTTTTGTCAAGAGACTTCTAGGCCCGTGGTCGGCAAACTGCAGCTCGCAAGCCACATGCGACTTTTTGGCCCCTTGAGTGTGACTCTTCCACAAAATACCATGGCCTGGGTGAGTCTATTTTGAAGAGGTGGCATTAGAAGAAGTTTAAGTTTAAAAAATTTGGCTCTCAAAAGAAATTTCAATCATTGTACTGTTGATATTTGGCTCTGTTGACTAATGAGTTTGCTGACCATTGCTCTAGGCAAAACAGGAAGATAAAACTCAGATTTCAATGGGAAGAATATAACTTTGGCTATGCTCCAGACACTTCTTTGCAAGCAATAGCGTCTAGCACTTTTGTTTTACCTTTTCAATGAGATTTCTATTAAAAAGGTACAATCATCTGGTGGTGTTACTCCATTTTCATATTCCCTGGAGATCTAGATCTTGATTTGGAAGTTTTTGACAACATGTTCAGTGTATGACTTATTATCAACATTATCAATGAAGGTCATCCTGGTGTCTTCCCTGAACACCTTTCTCAACTGCCCCAATTCATGAATAGCTATTCTAATTGTCCATTCCACCAGATGTCCTCAAAACTAACAGACAGGAAAGGGAAATAAATGGCTAATGAGCTACCACCACTTTTTTGCCCCCTCTCCAGTGGTGGGCTGTTGCCAGCTTCTACTTTTTCCTCCAGCCCCAACATCGACAGAGGATTTTCTCTGAAAGCAGGAGTTCAACACATGTCCTTTTGATTCAATATCATGTTTACTTCTTACATACTGTTTTTCGTGTGTGTGCGTGTGTGTATGTGTGTGTGTGCGCGCGTTGAGAGAAAGAGAGTTATGTCCTACGGTGCTTGAAAACATATAAAGGTACATCCGAAATTTGAGTTGTAGTTTTGATACTTTTAAGTTGTCTTTGAATAGAGGGTGCTACTCTGAACATGATGCAAAGTATAGAAGAAATCAAAGAAAGAGCTACCATCTTTGTCTGAGGACAGTATTTAAGAGGTACACCTAGACATTATAAAGGAGATATAGGGAGAGAGGGAGAGCTGGAAAGAGGAGTAAATGGGAAAGGAGAATAAAGAGAAGAAAAGAGGAGAGATAGGCTATATATCCCATGGAGTTTAGGCCTTCTGGAAATATTAAGATCCAAAATAAAGTTGACATTTATTCTTCTTATAAAAATCTTCTTAGAAGAAAACAACAATGAAAGGTTTTCTAAAAGTCATTTCTTGTGGACAATAAAATATGGAAGGAGCAATTCTCTATGTCATCTTTATCGTCATACAGAGTCCCAGGGTTTAGAAAGGGAATTTTTTCTCATCTAGGAATTAAGGCTTTAGCACTAGGCAGCTGAGAGTGGAGATTTCCTTCACTTTCCATGGACAACTCTCTTTAAATATTATTGGCAATTAAATGTTTATATTCCTTTTCAATATTCAAATATGATTTTGAATTATATAGTAATCCATTTTTTGTAAAAATTTGGAAAATACAGAAAAAAACCAAAATAAAAATAACCTGTAATTATATAAGATAGAATTTCAGTTTATTACAGTTCAGTATTTATTTATATGTGCTTATGTCTATATGCATTTTTATATAAGTGGAATCACACTGTGCACAATTTTGAATTCTTTCTTCCTGTAACCAAAAAATAAAAATGATATTTAATGGTTGTATTGTCAAAAAAAGTATAATTCTTAGAAACAATAGTATAGCCCAGTGGTCGGCAAACCGTGGCTCACGAGCCGCCGCAGTTTGCCTCTCTGTTGACTAATGAGTTTGCCGACCATTGGTATAGCCACTTCTTTGGGTCATTTGATCCCTTTAAAAGTCTCATTAAAAATATAAACACATTACCTAGAAAAAAATAACAATATACCCATTCATACACACACAAAATGTGGTGTACAAATGTAGATGGTTTATGAACCTCCCCAAGCAAATATACCAGCCATGGGTCAGGAATATCAACTTTAAACTCACATTATCTTTACTCATCTTGTCAATTCAAATCAAGGACCTCCTTCAAATAAAGGACCTCCTTCATGTCTGGGGCCCTCCTGGCTTCTAGAAATTTCTCCTACTTATTGTGATAGCACCTGGGTATTGTAGGGATGTTCTAGTTCCCGTAGAGCCATCCTGCCTTAAATAAATGAGTGATTCTAAGTTCAGCTCCTATAGAAATGTTCTTTCCTAAATAATCATACAATATTAAACCTTCAGCTTTTATTGATATAGAAACTGGCTTTTGAGAGAAAGTATTCTACAGTTGAAAGCTTTGTCCACTGCAATGCTGAATGTTTCACCTGCATTCATCTCTTCTAAGAATCCAGTGCCTGCTTAAGGCTAGAACTGTGGACACCTCAGCTAAAGAGACACCCCTCCTTTTTGTCTGCCTTTATGACATTTATCACAACAGAACTATATTTTAAATTTCATTATTTCTCATTTTGTCACTTGAGACCAACATCTATACTAATAAAAGGGTAATATGTTAATTAGACTGGGAGACCTTCCAGGAGACTTTCCAGACAAAGCCATGGTGGCGGGGCCAAAGCAGAGGCAGTTAGGGGTGATCAGGCCAGGAGGGGAGGGAAGTTGGGGGTGATCAGGCTGGCGGGGGGGGGGAAGTTGGGGGTGAGAAGTCCAGCAGGTAGAGTTGTTAGGGGTGATCAGGCAGTCAGGCAGGTGAGCAGTTAGGAGCCAGCAGTCCTGGATTGCGAGAGGGATGTCTGACTGTCGATTTAAACTTCTTTGTTTAAATCGGCAGTCAGACATCTCCTGAGGGGTCCCAAATTGGAGAGGGTGCAGGCCAGGCTGAGGGACATCCCCCCACCCTCCGTGCACGAATTTCGTGCACCAGGCCACTAGTATGTTAATACTGAATAAATCTGTATTCAATTTGTAAGGAATGAATTTATGAACTTTTCTGACCTTCTGCTGCCCTTGCGTGTTAGATCTACATTTAGAACTTGATCATAGTAACAGCAGCAACTTAGGGTTGAGGTACAATTACCTTTCCTTCTTTCTAATCTTTTATCTCTTTATTTTTGCTTTCCAGATTATCTATATTTTAATATTATGAGTCCCCTTGGTAACTTTTTAAACTATTTTGGACATATGTTATCATAAGCCCACTTACATCATTTCTCAACCTCATACTAGTACTAGACTGACATTTTGGGACAGATATTCCTTTGTTGTGAGGGGCTGTTCTGTGCATTATAGGGTGTTTAGCATCATCCTTGGGTTCTACCCACGAGATGCTAGTAGTATCTACTCCCTTCCTTTTCCATTTGTGACAATCAAAATGTCTCTATACATTGTCACATGTCTCCTAGGGTCAAAACTGCTCTCAATGGAGAACCACAGCAATAGAACAATAAAATTTAGGATCCATAATTGACTTCTGTTTCAAAGCCTTACTGGATTAAGTAACACTCTCCATGCCCATGGAAAAAAGTAGTGACAGCCCTCTCAAGAATGCCAGTCTCACTGTGGCTCCTGCCACCTACGTTTGCATGCTCACAAGGAGTATGTTGTGTTTGTTCCCCAATCCATTTATGTTAGTGGTACTCATGCTAATTTTTAAATCTAATTAAACATGATGTAAAAACGATAAACTATGAAATTGAAAAACTTTGTTTCTTTGAAAACTAAGTTGGACTCTTTGAAAAAAGATTCTTTGTCTTTTTGGTTTTTGTTCCTCTTCACAAATAAGCCAGAAATTCTTAGATAATGAATTGTGGGTTGTGATTTATGCACAAAAGACAGTGCCTAACTCCATTCAGTAGATTCACACATGTGAAGGAAAGGTGCTGGCCTGATCTTTATAGCAAAAAAGTTATGCTGTTACATAGTAAGTACTAGCAGAGGAAAATTCTTTCATACATCCATATACTCAAAAAGTTACATTAGAGCCTGGTTGGTGTGGTTCAGTGGTTCAAGAGCATTGACCCTTGATTCAATAGTTCCCAGGTTTGATTCTGGGTTTTGGGCTCGATCCCTAGTACAGAGGCCGAACAGGAGACAGCTAATCAATGATATTCCTCTCTCATCGATGTCCCTATATCTCTATCCCTCTCCCTTACTATCTCTCTAAAAATCAAAACAAACATGTTTTTTAAAAAGTTACATTAGAATTATAGACATTACTTCATAGGAAAAGTATGTATTGGTTAGCATAAGTGAATGGATGAACACAGTTTAAGTGATAATATGTTACCTAAAAATGTGGTGATTCCATTGGAGCATGTAGCTCCATGCTTTAAAAAAGTACAAAGAAAGCAGCTAGGGTTCACCAACCAACAGATACTGTCGAGATCAGCAAAACATTAAAGCTTTTAAAATGATGAATCATTCACTTTTACCTGTTTACTCCTGCTAACAAATCTGAATTATTCACATTTTCATAAATTTATATCTTTTGTAGAAAAAAAATCCCTGAGGAAAGTAAATTTAGCAGAGTGTGCTATGCTTCACCTAGACAAAGCTCCTTTATAACCAAACTGAGAGAACTTACAGAAGGTGCCATACAGAAAATTGGGCAGTGAAACAACTATGTGTAATAATGTAATGGTAGATATATGGCATTATACATTTGTCCAAACACACAGACTGAACAACACCAAGAGGGAACCCTAATGTCAACTGTGGACTTTGGATAAAAATGTGTCAATATAGGTTCACCAATTCTAACAAGGGTTCAACTCTGATGGGGGTTGTTGATAGTGGGGGAGGCTGTCCACCTGTGATGGCAGGGGGTATGTGGGAAATCTCTCTAACTTCCCTTCAATTTTGCTGTGAACCTTAAAATGCTCTTAAAAATAAAGTATATAAAAAAGAAGGTTCCATAAAACAATGTTTTTTTCAATGAATTTTTATAGGATGCAATGTCCACTATTAACATTGATTTCTAACCATAAATGATCTTTATCACTAATACTTATTTATCCAACATACTCATTGAGCCCTCCGAATATGTTAAGCACACACCATGCTTGGTGCTTTGAAGTGAACCAAGATGAATCAGATCCTGACCCTCTTTCCAAGTGTTTATACTCCAATAAAGGATATTATACAAGGTATTAAGTGGTGAATACTTTTTATTTTCCCACAACTGAAAGCTCCCCTAAGCCAAAGACCACATCTTATTTAAATATTTAAATACTCAGTGGCTGGCACACACCAGGCACTCAGTAAGTGTAAGTGCAATAGAACCATGAAACATTTTCTACTTGAAGGTAATTCCAATATCTTAAATTCATTTCTTTTAAAAAGTGCCTGCTGTTATAGCAGTATTCGAGTTTAATTGCACTAATTTCCTTCCCTTAGTTATCATTGCCAAGATAATCTAATTTCAAAAGGAGAGCAGAATGCTAAAAATTGAATGAAAACAATGATGAAAAAAAATGACAAGGCAAAATTATATGTTCTGAGAAACAGAGTTGTCCTAGGGGTTAAGAAGCAGACCAAAATGATGGAGGGTGTGCGCTTCTGATAGGTTGTGTATCCTTGGGCAATTCCTTCTGCCTCTCAGATCTCCAAGTCCCAGACTATAATAATAATGCTGCCCTTTGATCTAGAGTGGTTGGATCAACCATCAATGGGAACAAAGAGGATAGTTCTCTGCATATTTGAAGTTGTGCTATAAATTTAATTTTATCAAAGTTAAAAAACAGTAGAGACAAATGTCTTTCTAAAAGCAGACAAGTGTCCCATGCATATTACACAGTTTTTGTAGATTATTTAGAGCTCCTTAAAAAAACTTTAATTTTAAATGTGCAGACTGTTTGCCGGTGCAGTGATGCCAGTTTTGATCAGCTGTCTGAAATAGTTTTCTTCCTCCACTGCTCCTTTCCTTGCCATTCCTGAACGATTCAAACAGTTCTTTTTTTAGGAAGTGTTGAAGCAAGGGCACACCATCTATTTCTGTGCAGCTTGCCAGTTACCAAAATTAGCTGACAAGTATAAAACAGAGGACATGAGCCCCCATGCTAATTGTGTGTCAGTCTGAGAAATATTTTTAAGACCTGGAATGTTTCTCTCCAATGGTACCTTCCAGTCTTCCGAAAGTACAAAGACTTTTAAAAAGTTAAGATATGTTGTTTTTTCTTGCCTGTCCTGCAAATGATTTAACATTCTGGTTGTAGAGGACTGAACTTTTATTTAACTTTGTTAACAGTCAAATATTACAACGAAGCAGATTTTTTTCTTTCCTTTCTTTGTTTTGGTCACCAGGCTTGGGGAAAATTGTGGACTTTTAAAGTTGGATATATTGCCAAATAATACAAAGGCAAGAAGACTAGCATAAAGGCATCATTACAAATCCATATATTAATTTAGGACAGATTACTTCTTATACGGTGAACCTTAGCCCTAGGAAATCCCAAACACCTCAGAGACTGAAGTTCTTTCTGACATAAGGAAAGCCCCAGACACTGCTCCTTTCTCTTGCTCCCACTTTCTCTCCCCCGTTTATGAGTCCCTATGTTCTCTTTACTATGGCTGTTCTTTATTTCTTCCCACTTTTATCCTTCTTCAATTTTCACTCATATGATTACACTATTACAGGTATGTACGTACACACACACACACACATACACACACACACACACTTGCTGGGTACTTACTTGATACCATCCATTTACATGTGTTCACTCACTTAATTCTTATAAAAGCCACATGGAGTTGCCACTATGATTAAAGCACAATAGAGATGAGAAAAACACGAAACAAAAATGTTAAATTGCTTCCCAAAGCCACACAGCTAGGGACAGATGGAGCCAGGTTTGAACCTCGGCATTCGGGCCCCAGAGCCCTTGCTTTTGCTAACTATTCTGCATTGATACTGAGCAATACAAGATATAATAAATGTGTTACACATTCATTCCTTTGTCTGGGTTCTGTGCTAGAGCAGTGAAAAACAGCAAAAAGCCATGGTCCTACTAGTAGGAACTTTACAGTCTGGAAGGGGGAGATAGACACTACCTTCCACAGTATATGTTAGAAGAATAAAGCAAGGTGGGGCTAGAATGGAAGAGTGGGAGTTTTAGGAGGCTATTATTTTTTATAGGGTGGTCAGAAAGGGCTCTCTGATAAGGAGACTGAGTCTCTGACACGTGACTGCATGAAACACCTGAACTCCTCCCACCTTAAACCTCATGCTGGTTCTTTTCTTTGTGCTATTTCACTTCACTCTTCTCTTCAGCAAGTACTCACCCAGTACCCACTGCACGGAGCAGACAGAACTAGGTGTTGCTGTGGCTTAAAAAATGATAGGCCTGGATCTGTACATTCAAAACACTGACAAACTAAAAGGGGAGACAAGACCCTCAGATAAACTTCCCCAATCTCTCAGGAAACTGTAGGTTTAAACAGAGATACTTCACATCACTACAGAGGCTGGCCAGTCTCTCAAATCCACTCCTTTGTGAAAATGAATGAGCTACCAGCCAGGGACATTCACAGATGTGATTCTTACTACAGACCAACTTCATAAGAGGGACCCCTCCAGGTTCCCTCTGTCTACCCTGTGTTCACAGGGATTAACCCGTCCTCATCCCTTAGCTAAAAAGTTAAGTCTACAAGGTGATGTCTATCTTTAAACCATGTTTGGTATTTAGTTCAGGCTGAGGGTCACCACTGTGGGGAGATGGGACTTCTGTCTACCAAGTCCCTCAGGAAACAGAAATGTACTGTGCACGTGGCGGTTGTGTGTGTGTGTGTGTGTGTGTGTGTGTGTGTGTGTGTGTGTGTGGTTAGACTAGTGACCTACACAAGGCAGCAGGGTTGCCTTGGATTTGGGGTGTCAGGAGACTTGCTGCATTAATATTAATTTCACCGAATCACTGATGTATCCAGCATCCTTCTGAACAGTCCTTTCAGAGTCCTTGCTAAGATTTTACTTGACTCAAGACTTCTTTAGATTATTTTAGTATTCCTTATATAAAACAGCCACTATTATGTGTCTGTGATCTTGTGCTCAACTGCCTTGAAAATACAATTGCCAAAGCTTACTCTGAATTCTGCAAAACAGTCCACTGGCCCTACTGTCATCTCTGATGGTGACCACTGTTCAAATAGCACTGCTGCCTCATCATTTCCAGGTGGTGTTTTGTTTTCTTTCAAAAATGTCATCTTGACACTTACCTCAGAAATGCACCTGAAGAGGAGATGCTGTGGTGGCATTAGGAAGAGAGGAGTATGTCTCCATGAACATTTGAGTTTACCTATTAGTCACCACACTCATGTTCTGTGAACCTACCACGGTTAAATGATGTGATCCAGGAAGGACCTGAGTTTGGCTATTAGGAACAATTCCTGCTCATTAAAACTCACTTATTTAGACTTTAGCAATGTCAAACTAGCCCTGAGGGACAGTTGCAGACCCTAGAAATGGCACCTTATATCCTATTGACCAACTTGTGCTCTCAGAGACAGAAAAGCAAAGTCAAAATTAAAAAAAAATAGACGATGTACACATAAGGCTGCATGTGTGTTTTTTAAAAGCATTGTTAACAAAACATCTCCCCCCAAAATAAAAATAAAAAGGTGTATTTTCTTCAAATACTATGCTTCTGCAAGGGGAGGGGTACCAGGTTACTAAAAGACCTCTGCATTTAATAAGGTTTCATTGTTGTGCTGGAAGCTGTCCTGCAATTCATAAGTGGGCTTCTTAAGGGAACATATTCCAAACATCATTAATCAAATTGAAAATTTTCTTGGATAAATCAGTTTAAAAGGAGGCCCATTTTGCTATAAAGAGTAATTTTTCTCTATGAGCTCCCAGAGACCTAATATCACTAATAAGTTCTTTTAATGAGAGAAAATCATCCCCATTCCAGATAATTTCTGGATCAAAGAGGGATTTGCAAATACCAGCCTGCAATGTAATGTTTGACTAATGGCCTAATCCATCAACTGAGAAGTATTGGTATTGAATTCACTAACATTCATTATTAGCACTTATTTATTCATATGCCCAATTAATATTTCTATAGCTCCTACTATGTGCCAGTTTCCATGTGTTGAGGATTGAGCAGGGAACAAATAAACATAGACTCCTCTCTCAGGAGGTTGGGCATCTGGTGGGGAAGCCATCAAACAAAGGCTTACACAAGTGAATGTCTAATTGTGAGGTAGCAGGATGAGATTTTATCCATCCCATCCAGAATCAATTCCCTAGTGGAGAGGCTTTTAATAAAACAAATCCAGAGACTTCAATAGTGTAATAATACCAAAGTCATGACTGATAAAACATAGTTTAGCAAGAGGAAGGATGTTTTTTTTTCTTATAGAATCTAAAATGCAAAAACTGTCCAGTCTGAAGCAGATGTGAGAACTTCCTGGACTTTCTGCTCTTTTCCAGGATGGGGTGTGGCCTGGGGGAGGACAGTAGTGGGCCAGGACACATGGAGGGCTGAGGGAGAAAAAGGTGGCTTCCGACAGCCACAATTAAACTCCATATGTGATGAGGTGACAATGAAAGAAATGGAGATGGGTTATCCCAGCTCCAGGACTCCTGCTCTTTTTGAGATTAGCTGAGTCTTACTCCTTCCTCCCTGTTCACAGAAGCAACCTGCAGACCCTGTAGGGCTTTGAGGAACACAAGCTGGAACTTTCGACTCTTGTTTATTTCTACCTGATACCCAAAGTAAGGAACATACATGCTTCTATTTGGGAAGTAGCGTAGCCATAACCTCTGCCAAAAGGACATCCCCTCAGAGGGCTTCCCTCTCTGTGGTCCCAGCTTCCACCTGTAGCCGGGAATGAGGTTCAGACCAAGGCACTGAGCACTCCCCCTCCCATTTTTAAATTTAAAAAATGCACCAGAAATTATGTCAAAGCTGATTGGCTATGGGGTTGAAAGCTCATAGCAGTCATCCATGGAATCTGAACAGTAATAAAGATTGTTCTGATGTGATATGGGGGAATATTGTTTTTGTGGTTCATTATTTTTCACTTTTCAGAAAAATGGCTCTAAACACATCACAAAATGCCTCTTTCCTTCCTAAGCTGAAGAAGCTGCTTCTTTTCTACAATAGTGTGTTCACTGTTTTTTTTTTTTTTAACCTACTCTTCTCAGTTTTCAGTAAAGTACAGGATGGGTACTATCACCTCATTTCACAGAAGAGTTAAGTGGGTTTCCATGAGATTCAAGAATTTTTATTGATTTCAGAGAGGAAGGGAGAGGGAGAGAAACATCAATGATGAGAGAGAATCACTGATCTGCTGCCTCCTGCATGCCGCACACAGGGGATTGAGCCTGCATTTCAGGCATGTGCCCTGACCAGGAATTGAACAGTGACCTCCTGGTTCATAGGTTAATGCTCAACCACTGGGCAACACTGGCTGGGTAAGAGTTTTTGGTAAAACATTGGGGACTCAGGCACAGCCTTTATCACCATAAAGATAGGTAGAAACATCAGAGGTATGGGCCAAAACACAGCACTCAATTTGAGTTCTTAGCACAGGGGAGTCAGATGAAAAAAACCTCTCCCATTCACAGCAGCCATCATCTTACTTAAATTTACCCATTTGAAATACCGTGGCTCTGAGAGCTATCCACAGAGGGGTAGTTAATGCCATTTTAGATCCTTCATATTTTCCAGGTCACTTCTTGGACCCTGCTGGGTAAATTAAATGTGATATTCATCACTACCTCTGAAAATTCAAATCTGTGTATTCAACCATAGTGGGTCATATCAATATTGCTCATTTAACCATTGCCAATATGTCATTTTTGTGTCAATGGGAATTTTGAACCAACCCCAGATGAAATCTCCAACCTTTCACACATTCATAGATGACAATTATATCTCTACAATCACAAAAAAAATAAATAAATCAAACCAACAGAGATGAAATCAACAGTAAATGAGCTAAATTATAGATAACAGAATATTCAGAAAACTACACCTCATCTCATGAAAGTGGGTGCACTGCCTGTATGCCAGGATTTCTTGAACCATTGGTGATATTCAGCATATTACAATTGAGTGCAATTACGTTAGCTATAATTAAGAACAATTACAGCTTTTATTTCTCTACTTGTTCTTTAAAAGCACATTTGTAATAAAACTTTTTTTAAAGGTGAAGAATATAATTATACATCCTTATAACGTCTCCAATAATTAGTTTGACTAAAGTTTCTTCAGGAACAATTTTCGTTTTAACTGTCAGATCTGCCATTTATAGTCAATAGAACACACTTAAAAAAAATTTCATCATTAACCTTTTTCACCCCATGTAGCTGTATATGAATTATTGGTACAAATTGAAGGTTTCAGTATTTAAATCTCTAGGCCTGCTGCAAGCTATAAAAAATTTCCCCTTTTAGTTGTATATGCGTGTGTATTTACATACATGTGTGTGGTATCTTTTAATAAAAAAATAAATTCTGTATTTGTAGAGCATGTTTTCTTGCTCAAGATTTTAGGCAAAAAAACTTGCTTGTGTTAGAAAAGTGTGTTTTCTAGTTCTATAATAGAGAACACTACCTCTTTGTTTACTTACTACATATTTATGCAGGGCCCAAACTATCAATACCAAAACTAAGAAGTCCTTAGATTGTGACAGATCTGTCTCTCATTTAGTAAGTGCACAGTTAATATTAGACTTTTAGGATCAGTGAAATGGTACCTTCTCATAATCTAGACTGAGTCAATGCCACCTCATCACTGGCTCCCCTGGTAGACTGCAAAGTACCTGAGGGTAGGGATGACTCCTTGTCCCACTCCACCACCAGCACCCAGAACAGAAAGTGGCTGTTGTAAAATGCTCAATAAATTGAATATATTGGATTAGTGTAGAGGTGTGTTTTTTTTTTCCAGATCTTTCTCACTTATGTTGGGAATAATTGAAAATTAATCACCTAGTTGACTTTGAAGATAGAAGAAAATTGGGTAATACAAGTCTGGAAATTAAAGATATTTTCACCACTTATCTGGTTGAATTAGCTGTCCTGGGAAATTAATTGTTATACAAAGGCTGTGTACCTGGAAATGGAGTGGGGGTTGGAACAGATCATCTCCTAAAGTCCTTTACAACCTTGAGATTATTGAATAGCTTAACACACTTAGACCAAATCTTAAAAGCAATAAGCATAAACCTAAAAGTACAAGTGTAGTTGTTTGGGGGTGGACAAGGAGTATTAAAGATGCTAATATACTGAGAAATTGTTCCTGTGAAAAAACCATCAGTATTCAAAATATTGAAATAGACTTGGATGTGATTTATATTATAAAAATGTATCATTTATCCCATAACACCCATCAATTCTAACTACTTCCTATATTTAATCACTTTGCTTAGTACTTTACAGAAATTCTCTTTTATTCCCCACAAATGATGCCTATTTTTCAGATAAGGAAACTAAGACTTAGAGAAATTACGTATATTTGAATCCAGGCCTGTCCAACTCTAACATGAATGCTTAAAACAAGAAAACAAAATAGCACACGGCTAATCATGTTCAAAAGACTCAAAATTAGGATGATAATTTGTGTGGTTCTCTATAGCACTCTAACAGCCACAATAAGAGGAACAAGGATCTAAGAAAACAAATGTCACTCCCCAAGTTTACTTATAGATTTGTGTGGTTCTCAGACATAGATACTTTCTATAAAAAAAGTCTGTATGTAGTGGTACTGAGAGTAGAAATGGGGCTCAAATGGCATTTCTCAGGCTCAAGTCTAGGGTTCAGGGTTATTTTAAACTACTTCTGGTATCCATCCTTACCCAAATGTACAAGAAGGGATGGCATGGCCATTCATCACAGCACAGTGTGTAACTGAACAATCTCAATGCCCCCAAGTAAAGAAATGGGTAAATAAACTGGGCCATATCCACACTGTGCAATATCTACGGGGCAGTTAGGAAGAATGGGGTGGCTGTCTGTGGATAGACATTCTCAGGCCTGTTGAATGATAAAAAGAATGAGTTCTAGAATAATACGTTGGGTTTTACGCGGTTGATGTTTAAAATAATTGCAGAACAAGGTGTTCCAGGGGTTCATCTGAGTAAGAAATGTCTAGAAACCGGCCTGGAAGGAAATTCAGCAGGTGGGTAAGTAGAGCCTCTGAGGAAAGGCAGGTGGCGGGCATAGAAAGTTTCGGTCTTACATGTATGGTAAAATATTTTTAAAGGGCCGCCCAGCCAACTTGAGGGACCAGAGGGCGGAGTGTCACTTCCAGGCAGCAGCAGAGCCCCCAGCACTCCAGGGACGAAGTGCCAGGGCTCTATGGTGCACCAGCTGACTGCATTCTCTCTGAAGGGCGTCAGGAGCTGTGCAGCCACCCTCTGTCTGGTTTCCCGGGAGTGGGGGTGCGGACCCTCCGCAGGCTCGGGCCCAAGATGGCACTGCGGCAGCAGGTGCTTTGTGTGTAACCTGCCTCCCTCTGGTGACAGTCACCTGTGGAGTTGGGGAGGACACACTCACTTCACGTGCAGCCCAACCAGGTCCAGCCACAGCCCAAGCCAGTGGCTCATTGTGCTGGGGCCTGCAGAGGCCTGCGGATCAGCACCACTGTCAAGGCCACAGTGAGCAGGTCCCTCCCAACAGCTGCGCATGGCCTCCTGTCCGCTTGAGGCGCTATGGAACTTCCCAGAGGCCCCTCTGCAGGGGAGTCAGCTCTACTCCCAGGTCGATCTCCACCAGGAGCTGCCAGGCGGGAGTTTGGGGGAGATGTAGGCTGGAGACCTATGACCAGCGGGGCCCATTAAAAAAAAAAAAATGCAGCTTATTAAAAAAAATCATTTTGCTTGGTAAGGCTGGTTTAAGACTTTGTAGGTATTGTTTGTAATGGATAAACTTCAAGAGACAACCAGTATTATCATCTATGACAGTTCATTTCTGCCTCTGATAGAATATTTTTAAAAATCTGCTTTTATGTCCTCCCTACAACTGTATGGACACCACAAAAAAAAATGTAGATAGTTTATAGTTCCCTGTGAAAATCCATTAAAAATGTATCGAATCAATTTTAGGTGCCCTCAAGAAGCTTTCGTATTTAAAGGAGCCCTTTGGGGACTGTTTTGGTAATGAATGTTATCAATCTCTTACTTGTTTTATAAATTTGTATTTTCATAAATTGGGTTTGCTTATTGGAAATCAATTCTCTACAGTCAGAATTCAGCAGAGAGTAAGGTAGTATTTATAGTAATAAAATAATAAATCCTAGATGTCAATCGCGGCCTGGGTTCCAGATGTAGTCATTCACTTTTTCATCTAACAATCTGGAATAGACAAAACTCTGGTGATCCACACATATCACAGAAAAGTTGTAAAAAGTAAATTTGAATGGAACCATCTGAGCAAACATTGCAGTGGAACCTGTCAGTTTGCTTATATGAATAGTCAGATTAGGAAATGATGGCAGGGAGCTTCAAGGAAATTCTCCCTTTCCTCTTACCAACCTAGTCTCCCAAACTGCTTCTCTGATATCTGAAATTTCCCTCCCTCCTTCCTTCCCTCCTCCTCCCCCCTTCTTCTCTTCCTTCAGGAAGAGTTCTGATCTGCCCTCTTAACGTATAATTGACATGTAATAACCTGCATATAATTATAGTATGTGATTTGGTCAGATTCAACATATATAAACACCCATGAAACTATTGCCACAATCAAGTTAATGAATGTACCCATCAACCCCCAAAGTTCCTTTTTGCTCCAACTGTAATCTCTTCCAGCCTGCCTCATCCCCCAACTAATCCTGATCTGCTTTCTCTCACTCTACACTAGTTTGCATTTCCTAGAATTTGATATAAATAGAATCATACATTACTTTCCTTGGTCTGGCTTCTTTTACTTAACATAATAATTTTGAGATTCATACATGTTGAGCCTATATCAATAATAGTACATTCTGTTTTACTGATGAGTAGCATTCCATTGTACAAATATGCCACAGTTTGTTTATCTATTCTCTTCTTGATAGACATGTGGGTTATTTTAATTATTACAAATAAAACTGCTATAAACATTCATGTACATATCTTTGTATGAACATTGTATGATTTCCTTCCTTTTGGGTAAACATCTAGGAGTGGAATGGCTGCATCATATGGTAGGTATATTTTAACTTGTTAAGAAACTGCCAAACTGTTTTTTAGTGACTATAACACTTCACATTCTACCATCAGTGTATGGGAATATATGACTGACAGTTTCAGCACTTCCCCTCTCATCATAATTTGGTATGATCAGTAGTTTAAATCTTAGATATTCTAATAGGTTACAGTGATAGTTCATTATAGATTTTATCTGGATTTCCCTACTCTCTCTCTCTATAAAAGCCTAAGCGACCATTACGACCGAATAACTGGAATGATTGGAATGACTGGAACGACCAGCGGCTATGATGGGCACTGACCACCAGGGGGCAGACACTCAATGCTGGAGCTGCCCCCCTGCTGGAAATTGATCATTGTCCCACTAATAGAGAGATGTGGACAGGGAATTTGGAAGGCTGGTCAACCTTAAATGCTCTGAAAGGTCAGAGCTAATCACTCATGGTTTAGTTGAGACATTGGTAGCTGAAGCAGCCTCCACCTGTTAGTCCTATGTAAATTCTTGCTGATTGGCTATTATTGGAATTTCCTGCCTGAGGGCTATGGGTGTATCCCATAACCTTAATAAAAGGGATAGCAAGGCCAGAGCCAGAGCGGGGTGTAGTCCTCCCACTAGAGGTGGGCTCCCACCTGGCCCACAATATTCACAAATTAATACTTTTCTAAGTCTCTTTTCATTTGCGTGCAGTCTTCTCCAGAACCTGAACCCTGAACTGGAACCCTGAACCACGCAGGATGTGAAAGGGGTTCCCACACCCCCCAGTGGTCAGTGCACTCCCACAGCCAACTTCCTGTGGCTGGCCAACTTCTCCCATCCCTCCCTGCAGCCGGCCAGCCCTGATTGGCCCCAATGGAGGGGGCTGGCGGCCAACCTCCTGCAGCCCCTTCCACCCTTGATGGGACCCGATCACTGGCCAGGCAGAGGGATCCCACCTGTGCATGAATTCATGCACAGGGCCTCTAGTAACTAATAATGTTGAGAATCTTTTTATGTGTTTATTTGACATCTGTATATCTTTGGATAAATTAGTTACCTGTTCAAATCTTTTTTCCAATTTAAAAAAAAAATTTGTTTGTTTGCTTTCTTATTGTTAAGTGTCCAGTGTTTTTTCTCAAATTATAATTTACAACAATTTTCCCCTCGTCTGTGAGTTATCTTTCCATTCTCTTAATGTTTCTCTCAAAAAGAATATTTTTAACTTACCAGCTTTTGGATCATTCTTTTTAGAATTATATCTAAAAAATCTTTGTCTACCCAAGTCACAAAGATTTTCTCCAAATTTTTTTCTTAGAGGTGCTATAGTTTTAAGTTTTATATTTAAGTCCTGTGATAATTTTCAATTAATTATTTTATGTAGTACAAGGATCAAAGTTTATTTCCTTTTTACTTGTGGATGTCTAATTGGTTCAGCACCATATATTGAAAAATCTATCATTTCCACTGAATTGCCTTTGTACCTTTGTTGAAAATCAGTTGTCTATATATGTACAGATCTCTTTCTGGGCTCTCTTTTCTGTTCTCTTCATCTATTTGTCTATCTTTGTGTCAATTTCATACTGTTTTGGTTACTGAAGTTTGATAATAAGCCTTGAAATTGGGTAGAGTTAGCCTTTTAACTTTGTTCTTTTTTTTTTTTAAAGTTATTCTGGTTAATTTAGGCCTTTTCAATTCCACATGAATTTCAGCCAATTTTTCTACCAAAATATTCTGCTGGAATTTGGTTGGCTTTGCATTAAATTTATAGATTTATTCAGAGAGTTGTCACCATAACAATATTGAGTCTTCTGATCCATGAATTGTTCTCTCCATTTATTTAGATCTTCTCTAATTTCTCTCCTTGATTTTTGGGGTTTTCAGTATATAGATATTTATCTCTCTTGTTGGACTTATTCCCAAATATTTAAATTTTTGGTGGTATCATAAATGGGCTAGCTCATAGAAATACAATTTACTTTCACAGGTGAATCTTATATCCTCCAAAATTATAAGCTTATTTATTAGTTTTAGTAGCTTTTTTGTAGATTCTATAGACAATCATGTTGCTTTTGAAAAGACAATGTCAGTTCTTCCTTTTCCATACACATATCCTTTATATTGCCTTTTCATAGTACAGTTTTCTTTTCTTCTTTTTTTTTCTAAAGTATTGATTTCAGGGAGGAAGAGAGAGGGAGGGAGGGAAAGAGAGAGAGAGAGAGAAAGAGAGAGAGATCAATGATGGAGGAGAATTACCAATTGGCTGCCTCCTTCATGCCCCACACAGGGGATTGAGCCCGAAACCTGGGCATGTGCCCTGACTGGGAATCAAACCATGACCTCGGGGCTTAATCACAAGGAACAGCAGCCTGTAATTATTGGAATCGAGAGTCCAGCCCAGTGGTCAGCAAACTCATTAATCAACAGCGTGGCAAACCGCAGCTCGCGAGCCACATGCCACTCGCGAGCCGCGGTTTGCTGCTCTGTTGGCTAATGCATTTGCCGACCACTGGTAGACCATAGTAGAGTTTTCTTGATTGCACTGGCTAGAATCTCCAGGATAATGTGAAATAGAAAGGGAGAGCCAGATATTATTGTCTTGATCCTGACCTTAGATGAAAATCATTGTCTTTCACTATTAAGTCTGATAATAATGGTCATTTTTTTTCATAAGAGATTGAGGAAGTTTCTGTCTACTTCTAGTTTGCTGAGAGTTTTTTTTTTCTTTCTTTCTTTCAGGAATAAATATTGAATTTTGTCAAATACTTTTCTGTACCTATTAGATGATCATATACTTTTTTTTTTTTAGTTTGCTAATACAGTGAATTGCATCAAATTACTTTTTAAAATGTTTTTATTTCTTTTAATCCTCACCTGTGGATATTTTTTTCCCATTGCTTTTCAGAGAGTGGGGGGCAGTGGGGGAGGACAAAGGAGAGAGAGAAACATTGATGTGAGACACATTGATTGGTTGCCTTCTCCACTTGCCCCCTGACCTGCAACACAGGCCCTTGACCTGGAATAGAACCTGTGACTCTTGGGTGCACAAGCCAACACTCTAACCACTGAACACACCAGCCAGGGCTACATTAAATTATTTTAAAATTTGTAAGCCTTGCTTAAAATCCACTTGGTCATCATGAATTTTCCTCTTTATATATTGTTGGATTCAATATGCTAAAATACTGTTCAGCATTTTTGCATCTATGTTCAAGTGGATATTGATCTTGGTTTCCTTATAGTCTTTGTCTGGTTTTAGTACTAGGGTGATGCTGGTCTCATAGAATATATTGGAGAGTATTCCCTTCTTTCTAATGTTCTGGAAGAATTGTATTGGTTCTTCCTTAAATATCTGATAGATTTTTACCAGTAAAACCTTCTTTTTTTTTTTTTAAATAAATCTTTATTGTTCAGATTATTACAGGTGTTCCTCTTCCCCCCCCCCATAGCTCCCCTCTACCTGATTCCCCACCCCACCCCATGCCCTTACCCCCCGCCACTGTCTTCATCCATAGGAGTAAGATTTTTGTCCAATCTCTTCACGCATCCCTCACACTTGCTTCCCCTGAGAATCGTCAGTCCACTCCCTTTCTATGTCCCTGATTCTGTTATATTCACCAGTCCATTCTGTTCTTCAGATTTTTATTTACTTGATTTTTAGATTCACTTGTTGGTAGGTATGTATTTGATGTCATTTTGTTGTTCATAATTTTTATCTTTGCCTTTTTCTTCTTCTTCCTCTTCTTAAAGAATACCCTTCAGCATTTCATGTAATCCTGGTTTGGTGGCGATGAACTCCTTTAGCTTTTTCTTGTCTGTGAAGTTCTTTATCTGACCTTCAACTCTGAATGATAGCTTTGCTGGGTAGAGTAATTTTGGTTGTAGGTTCTTGCTGTTCATCACTTTGAATATTTCTTGCCACTCCCTTCTGGCCTGCACAGTTTCTGCTGAGAAGTCAGCTGACAGTCGTATGGGTACTCCCTTGTAGGTAACTAACCGTTTTTCTCTTGCTGCTTTCAAGATTCTCTCTTTGTCTTTCGCCCTTGGCATTTTAATTATGATGTGTCTTGGTGTGGTCCTCTTTGGATTCCTTTTGTTTGGGGTTCTGTGTGCTTCCTGGACTTGTAAGTCTATTTCTTTCACCAGGTAGGGAAAGTTTTCTGTCATTATTTCTTCTAAAAGGTTTTCAGTATTATGCTCTCTCTCTTCTTCTGGCACCCCAAAAATTCAGATGTTGGTACGCTTGAAGTTGTCCCAGAGGCTCCTTACACTATCTTCATATTTTTGGATTCTTTTTTCTTTTTGTTTTTCTGGTTGGATGTTTTTTGTTTCCACATATTTCAGATCTTTGGTTTGATTCTTGGGGTACGTTGATCTACAGTTGAGTTTCTGTATATTCTTTATTTTAGACAGTGTATGCTTCATTTCTGACTGGTCCTTTTCCATTTTTTTGGCATTCTCATTAAGGTCCTTGAAGGTCTCACTAAGCTCCTCAGAAGTGTCATCAAGTTTCTCGGTGGTTTTTAGAAGATTCTTGAGTAACCTTATAAATGTGGTTCTGAACTCTATGTCGTCCAGTAGTTTGCTTTCCTCCGTTTCTCTCATTCATGACATGTTTCTTTGTTTCCGCATTTTGGCTGCTTCCCTGTGTTGATGGAGTGGCTTTGTGTGGTAGGTGACCTATAGGGGGCAGTAGCTCAGCCTCCCCAATCACCTGATGTGGACGCTCTTGGTACACCCCTTTGTGGGTTGAGTGCAAAGTCTTGGTGTAGTTAAGCCTTAATTGCTGTTGGTATGCTGGGAGGAATTGACCTCCAGGCCAATCGGCTGTGAGGACTCGCTGTGTCTATAAGAATTGCTGTGCTGGAGACACACTTATGGTGCAGGACTTACGTCAGTGGGGCTTTGGTGCTCGCTGAGTCTGCCTCTTGAATGTGTCACTTATGGATGTGAGGAGTTGAAATCTGGTTTCTCACACTGACCACTAGGTATACTGGCTTCTGGATCTCCAATGGGGTGCAGGTCAGCTATTGTCTGAGTCCACCCAGCAGGAGCTACAGCGAGAGCTACAGTTTTCTCCTCTTTGCTTGGGGTTTGGAGGTTTTGGAGCTGTCTGATCCGGGCTGCAAGTTTATTAGGTTAAGCTGCGATAGGGCAGTCCATTCATATGCAAAAGCCGCTGCTTGGAGCTTGGGTGGGTTTGTAGGATGTGTGGGGTAGGGTCTCAGGGCGTCACTAGGCTAGGGCATGGCAAACAGCAATGGCTGCTAGTTAGCCGGCTCTGTGTCTCCGACTGCGTCCAGTCCCGTGCCCCAGCGCAGATAAACAATTATTCCTATGCGCAGCTCTGCAAGCAGGCCCCCCTCACTTTCCGACCCGGTGGCAGACAATCCAGCTTCTCCCCGTAGGAGTTTGGGTCCCCCGCGTCTCCCCAGAAACAGTATTTCAGAGTAATTTGAGGCTTGTCTCCCCTTTGGGTTGAAAAAAGCAATGCCTGCCGCCAGCCCAGATCCCGCACCTCTGTACCTCAGCTTTTCAGCACTTGTGCATGTCTCAATGCTCTTTTCTCTTTCCTTCTAGTTGTAGAACTTCCACTCAGCCAGCTTTCCCGTGGTTCTGGGTGATAGACGTTTTGTCTTTTAGTTACAGTTTGAATTGTTGTGCGAGGCAGCAGTTTAGGTGTTTACCTACGCCACCATCTTGGATTCCGACCCCAGTAAAACCTTCTGAGTCTGGAGTTTTCTTTGTGAGAAAGTTTTTAACTACAAATTCAATTCTTATTATATACAGGGCTATTCAGGTTATTTCTTCTTGAGTTTGAGTAATCTGTCTTTCAAGGACTTAGTCTATTTCATCTAAGTCAGCAGTTGGCCTACAGCCTGCAAACTAAGAACTTGTATTTTACATTTTTAAAAATTAAAAAATAAATGTGAGACATACACCACATGTGGCCTTCAAAGACTAAAATTTTTACTGTCTGGCCTTTTTCAGTAAACATTTGTTGGTCCCTATTCTAAATGTTCAATATATTGACTTAAAATTATTAACACTGTCCCTTATTTTTCTGTTAAGTATCTTTAGAAACTTATTTATGTCAGATCTTTCATTTTTATCATTATTAAATTATTTTCCCCTTAATTTGTCTAACTAGAGGCTTAGCAATTTTATTGATCTCAGCAAAGCAGCATTTGGCCTCAATGATTTTCTCTGTTCTCTTTCTGTTATCTATTTTACTCTCATCTTTATTGTTTCATGAGGGGCCCGGTGCACGAAATTTGTGCACAGGGGTGTGTGTCCCTCAGCCCAACCTGCACCCTCTCCAATTTGGGACATCCCTCTCACAATCCAGGACTGCTGGCTCCCAATCGCTCACCTGCCTGCCAGCCTGATCACCCTCTAACCACTCCCCTACCAGCCTGATCAATGCCTAACTGCTCCCCTGCTGGCCCAAGTGCCCCTAACTGCCCTCCCCTGCCAGCCTGGTCACCCCTAACTGTCCTCCCCTGCAGGTCTGGTCCCCCCAACAGCCCTCCCCTGCAGGTCTGGTCCCCTCTCCAAATGTCCCCTCCCCCTGCAGGCCTGATTGACCACAACTGCCCTCCCCTGCAGGCCATCTTGTGGTGGCCATCTTGGGTCCACATGGGAGCAGCCATCTTTGATCACATGGGGGCAGCCATCTTGTGTGTTGGAGTGATGGTCAATTTGCATATTACTCTTTTATTAGATAGGATTTCTTCTACTTATTTTGTGCTTACTTAGCTTTTGAAAAATAGTTTCTTAGTATGGAAAGTCATTGATTGAAGACTTTTTTTTTTGTTTCTAACATAGGCATTTAATGCTAAAAAGTTCCCTATAATACTGTTTTAGTGGCATCCCACAAATTTTGATATGCTGTTTTTATTTTTACTCAGTTTAAAATTTTTTCTAATTTTCCTTTTGATTTATTTGACACCTGGATTATTTAGAAGTATGTTGCTTTCATTTCAAATATTTGGATATTTTCTGTTATTTCTAATTCAATTCTATTTTGTTAAAGTGTGTATTTTTTTTTTTTATCACTTGAATATTTTAAAACTCATTGAAAGCTATTTCCTGGCCCAGAGAACAGTCTGTTTTGTTAAGTGTTCCAGAAACATTTAAAAAGAATATGAATTTTGTTGTTTGGTGTAATGGTCTATAAATATCAATTAGGTCAAGTTGGTTCAAGTGTTGTTCACTTCTCTTCTACTGTCACTGATTTCATGTGTATTCTATGCATTTTGAGAGAGGATTGTTGAAATCTCTGAGTAGTATGGACCTATTTCCCCTATCGATTTTTAATTCATGTACTTTGAATATCTGTTATTAGATGTATAAAAGTTAAGGATTTGCATGTCTTCTTGATCAATTATGAATTGACCCCTTTATTATAACCACATGACGGTCTTTATCTCTGGTAGTATTCATACTAGTGATAGAACCATTCCAACTTTCCTTTGATTAATGTTATCATGGTGTATTTGTTTTTTAGGTGTGATGTAACAAAATACTAGAAAATGTGTGGCTTAAAAGAACAGAAATGTATTCTCTCACAATTCTGAAGGCTAAAAGCCCAAAATCAAGATGTCAGCAGGGCCATGATCTCTCTGAAGACTCTAGGGGAGAATTCTTCCTTTTAACTTCCTAGTTTCTTATAGTTACCAACAATCCTTGGTGTACCTTGGCTTGCATCATTCTAGTCTATGCTTCTATTGTCACATGTTCATCTTTCCTATGTGTCGCCTCTCTTCTTTTTTTTTAATCCTCACCTGAGGATGTTATCATTGATTTTTAGAGAGAGAGGAAGGAAGGGGGGGGAGAGAGAGAGAGAGAGAAAGAGAAACAGTTGCCTCTTGTACATGCCCTAACTGGAAACTGAACCCCAAATCTAGGTATGTACCTAACCGGGAATCTAATCCACACCATTTTGCAGGACGATGCTCCAACCAACTGAGCTACCTGGCAAGAGTGCCTCTCTTCTTTTTATAAGTACACAAGTCATATTGGATTTAGGGCCCACACTAATCCAGTGTGATTTTATCTTAACTAGTTATATCTTCAAATATCCTATTTCCAAATAAGGTCACATTCTGAGGTTATAGGTAGACATGATTTTGAGGGGACACTCTTCAACACAGTACAGTCTGCCCTCTGGACCCCCAAATTTATATCTATATGACTTGCAAAATATATTCACCTCATTTCAACACCCCAAAAGTCTTAAACCATTTCAGCATTAACTTTAAATCTAAAATCTCATCTAAATATCATCACCTCAAAAAAGTTCTAAATATCATCATATAAATACTATAAATTGGGTATGGGTGAGATTCTGGGTATGATCCATTCTGGGGAGATTCCTGTCCATGTGATACTAGAAAATAAATTATCTGCTTTCAAAGTACAATGGTGGACAGGTGTAAGGTAGTTATTCCCATTCCAAAAACAAAAACAAAAAACAACAACAAAAAAACAAACAAACAAACAAAAAAAGAGATAGAGAACATAAATGAAGGAATAACAGAGGCCACTAGTCTAGATAAGTTTGCAATCCATTAGGGTAAGTTCCATTAGGCTTTAGGGCCTAAGAATAATTCTCTGAAGCTTGATCCACCTTTTGGGCCCATGAAGGCTGAGCCAGCTCCTGCCTTTGGGCTGTCAGAGATCCCATGAACCCACCTCTGAGCCCATGGAGGCTCACTGGCCTCTCCTTTGGGTCTGCTGCTCTGCTCTTTGCCTAGGTAGCAGCATCCTCAGAGTTATTCTTCCATTTTCTGGAAGAATAGAGCATGTTTGTAGTGAAGTAGTTCTATCAGCCTGTTTCTTGCTTGTGGGATTGGGGAAGTCTGTCAGTCTTCCTCCATTTCATCCTGTCACCTCATGTGTTTGCCATTCCTTGAGGATCATTGTCTTGTGCCTTGCAAGCTGTTTCTCTTTTTCAAAAATGTATTTAATTTTTTACTATTTTTATGAAATATACTTTGTCCTTTTAAAAACTGTTTCATCATCAGACAGAAAGGTAAATCCAGTCTGTGTTACTCCAACTTGGTCAGAAGCAGAAATCCTCCTACAAACTTGTCTTTAATTGGAAAATAAGCTTTGAATTTCACAATTACAGTTTAAACTAAAATGTGTAGTGTGGGTAACACTGTCAAATTCACATCAAGATGACTAATATTTTTTTCTTAGAAAAATAGCTTTATAGGGAAAGTCCATGAAGGATGTTAGGATGAGGCACAATAATGGTCAAGAGTCCAACCACCTGGAGTCACATCTTGGTTCTGTCTCAGCCGTGCTACCTTGGGCAAGTAATCTCCCCTTTCCACCTCAGTGTCCTCATCCATAAAATGTCAGTAAATCTGGAGTATTGTGAGGATTCAATGTGATATCATATGTTTATAAACTCAGCACAGTACTAGGCAGGTAGCAACCATCATTCAATTCTCAATAAATGTTAGCCATTATTATTACTTCTGTGGTGTTGCCTAGAGAATACAGTTGTGAGCAATATAGGAGAAATTCTTTAAAAATACAACTCTGGGTTTCTCAATGGACAGATATTTTCTACCTTCTAAAGGGAGAACATGAAATCATGTTAGATTTCCAGTGGGTTGGTCATCAGAGTGGATTCACCCAGGGTAAGACAGGGGATTCACCATGGGGTAGCAGAATAAATGTAGGAATTGTCTTAGTACCATTTAACAACATTGTGCCTGGCAGGTTGTCCATATTTAATACAGATATTTTTTCAGGAAGCTAATTTTATATTTCATCAAAGTGGATTACTCTTTTTAGTTAATCACCCCTTTCCTAAGTTCAGACAAGCCTTTATAACCAACTGCCTATCAACTACACTTCTAGTATGACTGAAAGATGATATAAACCAGTAACTGTGAAGTCCCTACACTAGAGGAATTTTCACATTATCTTTTAAACTGTCCCGTGTATCTGTGGCTTTGATAAAGAGGATCCACTTTAGAATAATACCAGCAAAATCAAGTTACTCTTAGACTCTCACTATGTATTCAGGCTACTTACAATATCAAAGCTTAGCCATTTTAGACATTACATTAAAACCATCATGTTGGTGCTATTGACCTGGTCAGATGATTCATCTCAGGAAACCCAGTAACATGCCACCGACTCATACTCAGACCCCACTTTTATTCTATTTGGCTCTTTATAATCCATTTTAACACTCACATTTATGCTCTTTTTTGAGCTGCAAGTTTTGGCCTCTGACCCAAAAAGTCAGTTAAGCTTCCAAGTTTACCTTCAATTGTTTTTGCCCCCAAATGAAAAATCTGTCACTTAGACTTTCTTTGCCCTGTGAGAATCAGGTTAAAAACATATTTTGTTGAAATTATCTTTGGTCTGATACATATTCATTATAGTTACTACAGTCATTCTGGTCTAATAGCTCTGATTCTAGAAACATGAAGGGCACCCATTGCTTATGTTCCTAGCCTTGGTTTGCTCTGGGAACCCTGTGTAGTAGACCAAGGCCACAGTTTTATTTAGGTTCTGCAGCTATGGACAAGAATGTAGTGGGAGTTCAGTACCCTTATAAATCTTGCATTCTGGTGGCTCCCATCCTCATGGCAATTGATATGGCAACCGCTGGGACCACAGAGAACTGCAGGATGCCTCAGAAGTCATGACACTTCTACCATCTTAGGGCTCAACTAATGAAGATCATTCTGTATGTGTAATTGCTTCCAAGCTGCTCAATGACTTGCTGTGTGGCATTGAGCAAGTGATTTATCCTCTCTTGAATCTCTGTGTGAAATACCCATATCTGGGAAATAAGAATTTGATGGACCTTTGTCATTGGGACTTTGGCTGGATTAATTTGTTACTGTATTTAAAGGACAGTTAATTTTAATCCTTGCCTCAAGGCACAATGTTAGAATCTTATGTTCTCTTGCTATCCAGGATGCCCCAAAGGAGTCAGTGTTTGAAAGGAAATAATTAAGATAAAACAGTCATAAGAAAATAAGGACCAGGAAAAATGACACCCACATTTTACTTTTTGGCCCTTGCTCTGTTATTTCAAGACTAATCCCTCCACTGGAAAGTAAGGAATGACTAGACCTAATCCTCCTCTTCAAACACAACATTTCTCTGTGTTTGCCTTACACAATAACCATTAAAATCACCTTCATGTGCTTTTTTATATTCTATAATCCTGCACAATGCTTTCCTCTGTGATGGATGGATCTACAGAATTTAGTAGTGTGATTGGCAGTTTTCTGGTGAATTTGGGCAATATGCAGAGCCAAATATTGCATCGTGATAATGACTAATTCAAGTTCATTATGTGTCACAGACAGTTCAAATCACCATGTGAACTTGTTTTGCTGTTATTATATAAGGCAAATAACAAACAATTTTAAAAAGAAATTTGAATGAAACTGTTTGAAGAATGGAACATTTTGATGATTAGATTTCTATTTCCAACCTTTGTGGTTGAAAGTGTTTATACAATGAACCAAGTCACCACGAGTAAGCACAATCTACAGGAACAGAAATGTCTGCCTCCCCATGCGGATGTAGAGGATCTGGAGTGCAATCACTCTGAACATCTGTGTGGGCTTAAAATCAGGCCAAGGAAGTGGGATGGAAATGTGGGGGACATGATAGAAAGCGCACAGAAACCTGGCTTTCAGGCTTCATGGTGGCGAAGAGACATTGGACAAGTGACTGGATATATGTGGTCTCTGGGGAACAGCCTTCTCTAACAGTCTCTGATTTTGACCTTAGAAATACCTGAGAAGCTGTTTGGATTTTTAGCAAACCCATGCTATTATTTTCTTTCTAATTGTGTCCTTACTCTCAAAATAGGAGTTCAAGGAAAACAACAACAACAAAAAAGTGTAGATTATTAAGAGTGCCTATTATGTAGGCTCTAATTAAATAAAGGTTTGACTGTATATCATTGCTTCTACTCCTTGATAAATGCCCATGTCTTAGAATAATACAAAACCTTTAAGGAAATGCATTTTTAAGAATAAGCCTTGCAAACAATACCGTGAGGGAAGATTCACCAGGAGACCTTGTATCTTCTTGCACTCATTGTACATTGCGTAATGTGGCCCTCCCAGTGATCCCATGAGGATTGAAGGCCCAATAATAACAACACTTTACAAATGAAACAACAGGCTTAGAGTGACTAAGAGACTCTTCCAAGACCACAGAGGTAATAAGTGACAGAACTGAGATGTGAAGCCAGAGGTTATTTGACCTTAAGACGTGTAGCTGTGTAAATCCACCCATTCAGTTCATCTAGCTAATAAACACTGAAGCAGCATGGAGTAGTGGATAAAGTGAGGCCTGAAGCTGGATCTGGGTTGAAGTCCCAGGTCTGTCTCTTCAAAAGCTGTCCACATTATATTGATAACATGAGCTGCTGTTCACTTGAAAAATGGGGAGTATGATACATACCTCTCTGGGTTGTTAGGATGAAATTCCATGAGCTTATGTATGTAAGTACCTGGGGCTGCATCTGGCACATAGAAGAAATTTAGTAAAAGTTGCCTGTTGTTATTGTTGTTGCTATTATTATTATTACTAGAGGCCTGATGCATAAAATTTGTGCAAGAGTAGGTCTTCCTTTCCCCAGCTGCCGGCACTGACTTCCCTCTGGCACGCAGAACCCAGGTTTCCCTCCGACCACTGGTAGGCACCGGGGCCCCGGGCTTCCCTCACAGCCCCGGCCCCATCCAGAAGGTTGGTCTGGTCTAATTAGCATATTATACTTCTATGATTATAGATTACTAGAGGCTTGGTGCATGAAATTAGTGCATGGGGGGGGTCTCCCTCAGCCCTGCCTGCACTCTCTCCAATCTGGGACCCCTCGGGGATGTCTGACTGCCCCTAACCACTCTGCCTGCCTGCCTGACCACTCCTAAACACCTTTGCCTCCTGCCTGATTGTCCCTAACCACCCCTGCCTGCCAGCCTGATCCCCCTAACTGCTCTCCCCTGCTGGCCTGGTTGCCCCTAACTGCCCCTGCCTCAGCCCCGCCACCATGGTTTTGTCTGGAAGGACATCCAGAAGGTTGTCCAGAAGATGTCTGGTTATTACCCTTTTATTAGTATAGAGTGATGATGATAATGATGAAAGAAAAAGCTTTTAGATTTTGTCTCAGGTTTCAATTTCCAACACTAACAGCTATTTCCAAATCTCTTTGAGAGGAAGGAATAGCAATTCTTTCATGGAGTTTGGCTATCAGGGTCAGGTAAGTCCTGTTTGCTCCGCACCCAAATGGCCTGCCTGCTTTGGTTAAGGACTTCTATCAGAGAGGGTTACCACCACAATTAATTCCCTGTTGCTCTCACTAAAGTACAGGAAAAGCACTATGAATAATCCTAAACAGGCCATCCAAAAATTATTTACATTAAGGTATGTATGTCTAATCTTCTGGAAATATTTTTAAACAAAAGAGAAAAATCACTCTGAATCTCAAGCTTTCCCACAGTGCTCTTTTCTGTCATCACTTTCTTCTCCCTTTTCTGTGGTGGAAATGAAAGGTGCCATCTTGCACAATGTTGTGCAGAGCAACCAAAAACAGAGCTCTCCTCTCTCAGTAAATATCCTGCCTTCCAAGAAAGAGAGGTACTTAGGCTTCAAAGGTGTTTTCTTTCAACAAATGGGCAAGTAATACACAAAATCACATTTGTGTTAATCAAATTGGTTGGAAAGATCAGTACAATTATAAAGCCACATGTTCAAGAATTAGTTGTAATTATGAAAAATTGAATGCTTTTATATTATGCTTACAGAGCACTTTTAATATTATGTTCACAAAACACTTTTTCCAAGACATCCTATGGATCTCATCCAGTCTTGTATATTGCTCTAGCACAATGCAGCTGGTGAGTGGCAGAGGGGACATGCAGTTCTATGTCCTCAAACTCCAAATCTGTGGTCCTTCCTCCATACCTCATCCCCATGATGTGGATAATTCTCCCTGAGTATTCCAGATCTAGATATAAAGCTATGTGGGAATACCACTGATTTCCAGAATTCTGGACAATAGTTGATTGAATACTATTTAACCTTTAATATTACTTTCATTTTGAAACCAGATAGAAAAAAGTTATGAAAATCAATCACATTTATATTTCATTTGGGATTTGGGGAAAAAAATGAAACAAAGCAAAAACAAACTTCCTTCTCATCACTTTGACCTCATTCTTTATATCTCAGGAATCTGTGTTCTTCTGATTTTAGGAGGAGTAAGTTTAATGTTGATCAGCATTTGTGTAGGACTCTCCTTGCTGTAACTTCCCCAAATTTATCATGCATAGAAAAGACTCTACATTCTCTAAGTGCTATTGAAGATTCCAGATGGGCTATTTACTTTTGTTATAATCAGGACCAGGTTTGAAATCCTGGTACTTTGGAGGACTCTCTGTGTTATACTCTTCTGCTGTGAATCCAGAGGGGAGGGTGCTTATGCTTTCTTGGCTAGCAGGTATGTGGTTTGAGGTAGCAGAGATGAGTTCTTGATCTCAGGGCTCAAGCTCAGGCTAGACCTGGATATTTGTCCATTATTTATAGTAGGAAGCAGAAGTCCTACTGACATGAGCCCGAAACCAAGTGAGGTCTTTTGAAATAAAATTTATTATCTGGATCTTTCATGTTTCTGTTGATCAAAATTCTCCACTTTTGACAGAATGTGTGCAAAACCTCTAATTTTGATGAAGAAACCACTCTCAATAATACATGTTGCTTTGGGGATGGGAAAAGAAAAGTAAAGTATTACCAACAGGTTATTTATCACTGTTTTGTATTATGCTTCCTAGAAAGGAAAATCCCTGGGGCTTGATCAGGATAGTACAGTATATGATTTCTTTGAAACTTCATTACATGTAGATTAACCCCAGCAAAATGCCTCCATCATATGGAATTACTGGGAAGAGGTGAAAACAACAAGAAAGCAAATCCATGGATTTCAGAGTGAAAATCCCCTAGGCTTAGTTTCTTCTCTGTTGGATCTGCCCACATGAACATTTTATATTAGAGGATTTTAAGTTCTACAACCTTTTCCTGCTATCTTCATCAGGGAAGATTTTATAATAACAGTTTTACATTATTTGACTAGATAAGAAATGTAAGGAGGGTGATGGGCTATCCCACTGAGGGTCTGGTGTCTCTTCTCTGGGCACAAATTTATTCTGTCATTGAATAAGCACTCACCAGGAGTCTATGGTTTGCTTGGGCAGGGCAGAAATACAAAGGTGAAGTCACGGGGGAAGGGGGTGTCAAGGCCCAGGAATCTCACAATCTATGGGGGTAGGGAGGTGGGGAACAGATCATCTATAATAATAAAAGTGTAATATGCTAATTAGACTGGATGTCCTTCCAGACAACTTTCCAGATGAAGCCGGGGCTGCGAGGGAAACCCAAGTGTGGGCAGCTGGGGGAAGGAGGCCTACTCTTGCATGATGTCGTGCATTGGGCCTCTAGTATTGCAGATAAACAACAATGAATTTATAAAAGATATATGTACAATGCACTAATGGACTTCAGAAAAGGGATACTCCCTAGTTTTAATGAACTCTTTGTTCTGGGTCTTAAAATATAAACAGATGGTCCAAGGGAATGGTTCTAGCAAAGGCACGGAGGTGTGAAAAAGTTCAAGTGTGGGGCATGCAGGCTTTCTAGTGTGGCTTCAGTCATGGGTTCATGGAACATAGATGAGAGCTGCTGGAGAAGGCCTTTCAAATACAAGGCCCTGCTCTCCATGTGTTATAAACCTCAGAACTCATTTACATAACTGGTCCTAATAATTACATGCTGCTCTATAATCAAATGATTTTTAGCTGTGCTTGAAGTTATGGTTCGAGATGGAAATTGCTCCTCCAATTCCCCTCCCCGCCCCCAACAGACTTCAATTCACTGGAAAACCTTCTCTGTGCCCCATGATACCTGGTGTGCACAATTACATTTCCTTCAGAATGCTCCCAGTAAACAAGTCATGCCTTGAAGGAATTTTCTTTATGCTTATATAAACCTGAGGTGATATTTTTCTACCACTTAAACCTCTCGTCATTTAGAAATTTAGTAACTTAAATAATTTTCCATTTCATCCTTAAATCTTATGCACATACACAACTTGACATGCTAACCAGAGCCCCCCATACACAGCTGGAGCATCACAAGTTGAAACAGAACAACTGCATCTGTCTTTGCTCCCAGGACTTTGCTAGATAATTTTTAACTTTTCAACTTTGTATTCTACCAGAAGCTTTGACATATTAATAATAGCTGAGAAAAAAATTAAAAGGACTCCTAGAAAAACCTTTTCAGAGTGTATGTAATACTCAGGAAATGGTTCTAAAAAACCAATGTACCATCAGCCAAATAGTCTAATCTCTATTGTGTGCATATGGGTTTCATACTAGAAGTACTTTTTAGCTTCCCTGTACAGAAGCTTAGCAAAATCAATGGAACAAGAGGCCTTGTCGATTCAACTGAGTGTTGCAAACTACCACCATGTCATAATATGCACTAAAATGCCTGCCCAAACTGCTTATATAATATAGCTCTTATCATCTGAGATTTATCAGCAGCCACATTTTTCTTTGTAGGCTGGAGCCCCGTGAAGTCAATGGTGAGAGAGTCCTATTAATCACAGCTGAACTTCGTGTGCTATCTGTGATACCTTGTAAAAAGGAGGGTGATAAAAAAGATGCATAGTGACACTGACTGTCAGAAATGCTTTTGGGATGATGTGCTCTTATCAGATGCCTTTGCCAGTTGGATTGGCATTCAACATTCCACAAGTGGAGTTTAGAAAAAATAACATCACTACAAATCCTGGAAGGAATAGCTCCAGGATTCTGCCAGTCCCCAGTTATTTTAGACCTGGCGACAGGAGTTTAAGGCTTAAGAGAGGCTGCAGAGGAATCCATTCTAAACTGCAAATTCAAGAACCTGTGACAGCCAGACAAAAATCTGTGTCCTGCCACCACCCACAAATCCCACCCTGTCTAGAAATGCAATTCCTGTGACAGCTTCTTGGTTGGCATGCCACAAGCAGATTGTAAATAACTGCAACATGTTCCTCCTTTACTTTTTTAATGCACAGCAATGTTCGATGCTTGTCTGGTTGTCAGACTGTTCTTTGATTATCTCTTTGCAACAGTCTTTTCTGTCAGGAAATGTAAGTATCAGGAGGGCAGCCCCTCTGTCAGCACTTTGCCATAATTCTGGATTTTGAGGTGTTCAGTAAGTGTTGTAAAACAGTGATGCTCAAACTTGTTTATAGAGGCTCCTACAAGGAATTCTAAAGTTGGGTGGCATCTGAATCCTAATATCTTTGTCTTGAAGGGACAGCCAAAGGGGAGTTGGCCAAGTGACTTCTGTGGGTACTATTAAAATAGTCCCTGATCCTCAGGAGGGGCTCAGTAGGGTCTACAGAAAGGGGGCAAAGGGAGGAAGAAAGAAAGGAAAGAAGGAAAGAGAGGAAGGAAGGAAGGAAAGAAGAAGGAAGGAAGGGGAAATGACCCTGGATAGAACGTTGATTTGCAAATATAAAAGACCATCTGCCCAACTCATTACAATACCTGGGAAGACTGAGTTCTTTCTGAGGTCATGAGATGTGGTAGGCAGGATAATGGCCCTCCAAAAATACCCATGCCCTTATCCTTGGAGCCTGTGACTATGTTACTTTACATGGCAAAGGAGACTTCAAGATGTGATTAAATTAAGGATACTGAGAAGGGACTTTATCCTGGATTATCCAAGTAAGCTCAACATTATCACAAGGGTTCTTACAAGGGAAAGAAGAGGGCAGGAGATTCAGTCAGAGAAAAAGTGAGGTTGGACAGAAAAGGAGAATTGAAGATGCTCCTCTGCTAGCTTTGAAGATGGAGGAAGGGCCATGAGCCAAGGAATGCAAATGGCCCCTATAAGCTGGAAAGGGAAAGGAAACTGATTCTCAACTACACATATTCCTCAACACAATAACATTTCTGTCTTCTGCTTGTTTCCTGTCAATCCAAAGCCTAGATTCTAGATTCAGACTGGAACTGTACTTCTGACATTTCTTATGTAATTTTAAAGAACAACCACCTACTATGGATAACTTCATTTTGCTTCATTTGGTAGTACTCGTAGAAAACATTTTTCTTTAATATATGCCTTAGTGTGAAGCAAATAGTTACATGTCATCTGTAAAGATCTATTATTTAATGTTAAAAATCACTTACTATGTGCCAGATCCTGTCCCATGAGCAGAGAATGCAACAATAAATAACCTTTAGGTAGATGCATATACATAGATAATCACTTGACACAACAAAGACCAAGGGACCAAAAATAGCATGCAGTGTTACCGGGTATAAGTAAAGATAGGACTTCATCTGTATTCTAATTTACTTAGATTCTCTCAATTTCAGGAAAACATTATAAGTAAACAGTTGTGGTTATTTAAGCACAAAAGCATGTTCTAGAAGTGGCAAGGAGTCAAGAAATGATTAGAGCACTGCTCACACACGTGTGTGTATGTGTGTGTGTGTGTGTGTATGTGTGTGTGTTTTGAGAGTGTGGAATAAGGGTAGGATAAGTTCTGTTCATAGCCTTAAATATCACACTAAAGAAGGTATTATAATAAAATTAAAAAGTAGGTCATCCTGAGAGTGCACTGCCATTCAGATTTGTGTGAACTGAGACCTTGACCTTCAGCGTTTAAAAAAACACTGCAGCATTAGCAATGGATAGTGGTTAAGTTAGGAACTGGGGTGAGAAACATCACTCCTCACCATCAAAATGGCCAAACTTCATTGCCAGCAGCAGACATGCACTGGCACTGCTTTCCCACCACCCCCTGGGCAACACAGCTCCTGCTCTCAGCAAACTCCCATTTAGTTGTAGTTCTTTTTCATGGAGTCACTGTTACAGACCTGTGAAACCAGTAAAGGGTCCTGGAGATGACTGCTTATTTTTTCAGCCTTGGCTGTATTTTCACTGTTTATTTTCAAAATATAATGGGGGAAAAAGAGAGAGGTAAAGGCTGTGGGGTTCTTACTAATTCCTAAATCATATTCCCAAATAGCCATGACAAGAGGAGGAGCAGCATGAGAGGAAGCAAGAGAAAAAAGAAGGTGAGGGGAAGGAGGAGGAGGGAAATCATGATGAGAGAGCCCTAGCCCATGTCATCTCTTTCACACTGACAGCAGCAGCAGCAGGGACTGTATTAAGTTAAGCCATATGAAATAGTTATTGACAGGTGTGCTCCAACCACGAAGACAAGAGGAAAAAACAGTCCAGAGATGGAAGACGCTGACAACGCCTTGCCACGCGAGCAGTCAGCAGCTGTGCACAGCTGCAGGTTACCTAGGACCAAACCAGAGAGGGTCGGACCTGCATTGCCACCATGTGCCCACCATCCAGATATCATTGTTGACATGTACACATAAGGAACTGTTAGACATTGAAACGGGGACTCAGAACTGTTGGACATTGAAATTGGGACTCAAACATTTTTTTGTTTTGTTTTGTTTTGTTATTATATGTTTATTTCTAGTCTGCAAAGGCAAAACTTTTTATAGGAAAGAAATGGTGGGAAAAAAATACAGAGGCAAAGAAGCATTGAACAGATGGTCAAACTACATTGGGAAGACAGGGGAGGTTGGGCGAGGGGGGCTGTAAGAGACCAATCAAAGGACTTGTATGCATGCATATAAGCACAACCAATGGATACAAGACACTGGGGCAGGGGGGAGGGCGGGCAGGTGAAGGCATGTACTGGGGGGTAGGGGAGGTCGGGGGGAGGTCAATGGGGGAAAAAAAGGAGACATATGTACTACTATTTGTAATACTTAAAACAATAAAAAAATAGAAAAAAGAAAAAAAGAAATAGTCATCTTTGCAGGTAAAAATGGGCAAATATCAGCAATTTGATCTGGTTTAACCTATCCTTCTCCTCCTCACCAAGACAAGACCCCCTTGGACATCTCTGGGCTCAGTGTCATCTCAACTACAGCAAAAGGGCACGTGGCAGCACCGAACAGGCCACCTTCCCATCACATGTCACAGTAGCCTCCCCTCTCACCCCCACCTCGGGACTCCTGTGAATGACCCAACAGGAGGAGCACACAGTTCATTGCAGATGTGCCTAAAAATGCTCTTCTGGGCAGCAGCCCCTATGACGACCGATGGTAACAGTTTGGAAAGAACAGTGCCAGCTCATATGCAGAACACACATCTAAAACAGGGTCCTCTTGGGCCAGCTCAACATCGCCACCAAATAAAACATTTTCTCTTCCTTATAAAGCAGAACATGAAATTTGGGAAAATGAAAAATGCTGCACTTCTCAAATTTTATTTATTAATGTCCAATTTCTATGAGGAATTTTGAAACTAGAAAGAAATACAACGAAACTCTGTTAACATCCAGCCTCATGCATTGCTTGGCAGTTTGTTATTTTTAATATACATTTGCTCTTCTTGTCGGTATTTAAATTTGCAAAGCTTTCTGAAGGTAAGTGCCATAGATATGCATGCTGTCCATGAAAGAGTGAATGTATCTGTTACTCTTTAGCAAAATGAGTGTATTGGTGGGTATCTTAAGATTGTCTGTTAAAATATAAAAATGAAAGTAAGCTATATTTTACCCCCAGTACCATCTTATCTTAATTAAAAAGTGTGGAAGTAGCATTTCAAAAAACAGGGAGAATGACAATAAGCACTTTTGCCATTCTCCAATATCCAGAGTTCATATACTAGAGGTAAAATGAGCTTCACCATATAGTCACAAGATCATATATCAGAGCCTACTTAGCCTGAGATTATATTGAAGGGCAAGAGAATGGTCCAAAGTTTAGTGTTGTACCTAGAATGTGAGGACTTTAATATTTTAAAATTTGGAATAATAAAATGATGAGAGAATAATAAGAGTAGAATAATAAAATACACTTTATTTATATATTAAGGGCCCAATTCACAAGAAAGCCTTCAGAGAGAAAATTCACATGGGGGCATCCTTGTCATTAAGAATTACAGTTTTCTCTTTTAGTATATTATAGAATCTTTCTCATCAATTGAAGGAATTGCTTCCTAGAGCAACAAAACACAATGGAATCATTCAATTTGTTTATGTTAGCAGTGGGATTTTGCAATAATGAATTGAATATCATGAGAAAGAGAGGGCACATTTTCATAGCTATGAATGAAAATTAAAGCAATATAAACTACCTTCCCTGCTCAGGCAAGTAATGTAGTGACAACAGAACACTCCCCTCTGTGGTCAAGTAATGAGAGTGGAGGCGAAGTTAAGAAGACAAACTATGAGGGAAACTACACTTCCACTACCCTATTCAATGGGAGTTTAAGTAATATGAGGGTCACCCACAGATTCTGTGCTTTCTCTCTTCTCTCCCCCTTCTCCTCATTGAGTGTTCTTTCCTTTTCTTGCTCATGGCTTTATTTTATGAGACAAGACTGAAAGTGTGAGAATGATGATGGTGATCTGCTAGCTGTGCCAGGTTCACTTTTTGCCTGTTCCTTCTGCAAGTCCTTCGAAGCACATGAAAAGATACAAAAATGCAGCAGCCCTAGCAAAGAAAGCTATCAATTGAAAATATCACTAATCTTTAGGATAAATTATTCAAAACTGCCAAAGAGGTAGACCATATTGAAGAAGAAATAATATCTAGTCATGCCTAGACTTAGGAAACTCAATGAAGTAGGATCATATAGGATAAATGTCTGTTAGGCAGCAAAAATGATGTGTGGCATATACCCAACAACTGGCTGGCTATCAAGCTTCAGATCTGAAAAAAGGGATTCTAGCAGCACCAGGTAGCGCTGGACTATAAATCTGTCAGCAAACACTGGATATAAGCACATCTTCCTTTCTTTGAGAATCAGTATGTAAAAACAAAATAAATATTTAATGTAGGGGGGGTCTATGAAAAAAAGCACTAGCATTAAAAAAAGAATCCATAGTCCTACAGATGGAAAGCATTACATAGCATGGCACTCATACTATAGGTTCATGGTTAAAAGTGGGGAGTTGGATGCCAAATTTCTGGTCTCAAATTCTAGCTTTTTTCTTCTAGTAGTTATTTAGCTATTTGGATTCAGATTTCTCATCTACGAAATGGAGAGCATAATAGCACCACGTGGTATGAAGATTAAATGAATTAACACACATAATGCTTTTCACAAAGGAAGTGTCCATTGCTTGCTGTTGTTATCATCATCATCATCATTATGTGAAACTATACACTATGGAACTAAAGGAAGCATGTATTTTATAAAATAAGAGATTAAAATATTAAAGGGGAGGGTTCTGGACAAAGTGTGAAAAGGCAACTGAGAGAGAAGAAAGGCATGCACAAAAATAAACACACATACCAGAATAAATGAAAATGTGTATTTAAAGCAATGAACAAACAGAATTGATTGAGTAGGAAAGCACACTGATGCTGAGAAAAAATACAGATAATTTATAGGAAAGCAACAACTAAGTAAAAAATATCAAATAAAAAACTTGATAATTCTATAAATAGTAATTCCATATATCTAAGAAACAGAAAGAAAAAACAGATATGTAATGCCATAACTTTCTGATGCTAAGATAATTTCCCCTCTTCCACATAGACTTTTTAATAGTTCTTAAAGCAGAGGTTATCTTCTTATGCATAACATATACATACATACATATATATATATATATATATATATATATACACACACACAAAAGTATATATGTATCACCTATTTTGTGTGTATATAGACATAATTCAATTAATACGATTTAGTCAATGATGTATGTATATTACATTTTGTGGCATCTTGAAATGGACCAAAAAATTAAGTTAACACTTTTTTGAACTAAGAAAAATGAGTCAACAGAAAAAGATTCATTTGTGTTCCAGAAAAGAATATTGAGGGTAAAGGGACATACACCAAAATTTTTAAAATGTCAAGACTAGGGCTAGCTGGTTTGGTCATTGCATAGAGCTTCGGCCTGTGGACTAAAGTGTCCCAGGTTTGATTCTGATGAAGGGCACATACCCAGGTTTCAGGCTTGACCCCCAGTAGGGGACATGCAAGAGGCAGCCAATCAATGATTGTCATTGTTGATATTTCTCTCTCTCTCTCCGTCTTCCTTCCTTTCTGAAATCAATAAAAAAATATTTTTAAAAAATAGAATGTCAGGACTAACACATTATATTGCAATAAAAATCAGATTGAAAATTTAGCTAACTCTTAACATTTTACTTCCTTAAAAGAAGAAACAGAACTAAAATATATATGAAAAAATTTTAATTATATTTAATGTGGATGATGAATTTACTTTTGTCTAATTTTACTCAGCTTTGGACAGTGGTTTGAAATATTTGCTATTCTAATAAAAGAAAGCCTCTTTTGATCACACTTCTCTTTCTCAAATGTAAATTCCAGGAAAAAATAAAGTAGAACTTTTTTTCTGAAGGAAATAAGTGGTTACTTATGAATTTTCTACATAGCCAGATGGCTTTCAGATTTTAAAGTAATAGTAAGTCATCTTGGATATTCAAGGCCTCTGAAAATATGTCATCCATGTACCAGTTCTAAAAATTTATGCAAATCTATTCTAGTTATAAAAAATAGTTATAAGTGAGATGAATCCAAGACAAGAAACTCAGCATGGGAAAGTCAAGGTATGAAAAGACTTTGGTGAGCAAATAAATAAGTTAAACCCACTGAATACATTGAAATAATAGTGATAAAGTTGCAAAATTAAATATGAATCTTAAAAATAAATTTTGAGCCTTGGCCGGTGTGGCTCACTTGGTTGGGCATTGTCCTGTGCACTGAAAGATTGCCAGTTTGATTCCTGGCCAGGGCATATGCCTGGGTTGTGGGCTTGATGCCTGATACAGGGTGTGCAGGAGGCAGCCAGTTGATGTTTTGCTCTCACATCAATGCTTCTCTTTGTCCCTTCCTCTTTTTACCTCCCTTTGTAAAAATAAATTTAAAAATAAAAATTTTTGAAAGAAAAAATATATATTTATTGTAACTATTAACAATTTTAAAATAAAAGTTATAAATGAGTAATTATCAGGGTCTGGAACTCTATATCCCATAAAGATTAGCCAGAAAGTGAGTCAGAAAAAGTAAAAGCACTATAAATTTCTCATTATAAATGGGAAGAAATGAAAATAATAGTTCCTGAATCAGGCCATTATCCTATCTAATAAAGAGGGAATATGCTAATTGATACTCACACCATCACAAAGATGGCAGCATCCACAGCCAATAAGGAGGGAATATGCTAATTGACTGCCACACCCTCAAAGATGGTGGCACTGAAGCCACAAGATGGTGGCACCCAGTCCCCTCAGCCCCGCTGGGGCGGCAGGCTCCACGCACCTGCCTCCAGAGTCCCCCAGTCCCCTCAGCCCCCCAGCCACCCAGGACTGGCCTGAGGTGCAGGCAAGCCTTGGATGGCAGCTGCCCATCCGCCCAGGGCTGCCCTTGGCTCAGGTAACCAGGGCCGGCCAAGGCTTGCACTGCCAGCAGTGGCACCAGCAGACGTGTGATGGGTGTGTCGCTTTCCCCTGATCGCTGGGTCGCACCCCGCCCCTGAGGGCTCCTGGACTGTGAGAGGAGGCAGGACAGGCTGAGGGACCCCCCTCCAGTGCATGAATTTTCATGCACCGGGCCTCTAGTAGTAAATAAAGCTTTTCTACCTTCCATTAATGTACCTTCCTTATCACTGAAAAAAAATAAAAGCAAAAAATCAGAAAATTATGAAAGAATAAGGCACATAAACATGGAATATATAAAAGAACACAATAGAAGTTTGTTCAAACATTTTGCTTAAGATAGAAAAAAGCAATGTTTGAGTAAAATTTGAGATCCCCTTTAAAAATGAAGACTCTGCAAATCTGTTAAAAACATATCCAACAGCAAACTGCTTTTAAGGGAAACAAAAGGACAGATAAATGTCTAAAAGACAAAAAATAAAAGAAAAGAAAGATGAGCTAATATATACCAGGCAACCACAAATAAAAAGGAGTAGAGGTGAAAATAATAATTCAAACTAAATCTGAACTCAGGACAAAAACATTATATAAGAAATAACCTAATTTTCATTATTAAAAGTTAAAATCCTCAAAAATTTTTTTCAAACACACAGATGACAATTCAGGTAGCATTTCAATAAGTGAAAAACTTAGAAATAAGAGAAATGGACAAAAACAAAATTCTGTGAAAATTACATCTCTCTCAGTTTTTGTCAGGTGAAGAATAAAAAAAAGGCAAGGACATATGATTTAAATATCATAAAATAGATAGAATTGAATAAGTACACCTACCCAACTTTATATTATATAAAGCAACCATTACAGAATTGTAGCAAAAACCTTAATCTAATAAACACATTATCAAAAAGTTTAAAAACTCATTTAAAAAAAGAAAATTTAAAGGTGATAGATTCTGCCTGTAAGGCAATAAAACCAGAAAATAATGAAAATTTAAGCAAACATAGTAAATCACCACTAAATAATTCTTGGATTAAAGATAAAATATTTACAAACTATTAGAGAATAAAAGTGTTAAAAAGAACATATAAAAATGTGCAAATGGGGTAGATTTATTAAATAATGAATGAAAATAAATTAGGCATTACATCTAGGAGGATAACAAAAAGATGAGAAAATAGAAAGATATAAAAGATTAAAAATTATAGAAAGAAAAAACAAAAATTAATTCGGAAATCAATGAATGAACTGATTATTTGGGGAAGAAAAGCAAATCAAGGAAGGCACAAAGGCAACAAAAGCAAAAATAAACAAATGGGACTACATCAAACTAAAGCTTCTGCATAGTAATGAAAACCATTAATAGTCACATGCAAAAGAATGGAACTGGACCCCATCTGACACCAAACACAAAACCAATCAAAGTAATTAAAAACTTAAGTTTAAGACTCTGAACTATAAACCTCCTTAAAGGAAACAGGTGGTAAGCTCTTCTGCATTGGGATTGGCAATAATTTTTTAATTTGACACTAAGAGCAAAGGCAACAGGCAAAATGAACAAATGGGGCTTCATTTAATTTAAAAGCTTCCACACAGCAAAGGAAACGAAATGAAAGGTAATCTACAAAATAGGAGAAAATATTTGCAAACCATTTATTCAATAAGGATTTACTATCCAAAATATATGAGAAACACATACAATTTGATGGCAAAATAAATACATACATAAATAAAAACAATAAAAAATGAGCAGAGGACCTATATAGATATGGTTTAAAAAAGAAGAGATACACATGACCAAAAGGTATATACAAAAGTGCTCAACATTACTAATCATCAGGAAAATGCTAATCAAAACCACAATGAGATATCCCTCATGCCTGTTGAAATTTTTATTATCAAAAGATGAGATAATATGCTGGCACGGATGTAGAGAAAAGGTGTGCTGTTGATAGGATTGTAAACTGGTATAGCCACTATGGAAAACAGTATGGAGGTTCCTCAAAAAATTAAAACTATCATATGATCCTGCAATCCCACTTCTGGGTATACATCCAAAGGAAACAAAGCCATTATCTTGAAAATATATCTATACTGTAACATTTATCGCAGCCTTGTTCACAATATTCAAGGTATGAAAACACCCTAAGTGTTTGTTGATGGATACATAGATAAAGGAAATGTAATATATATACACAGAGGTATATTATTTAGCATTAAAAAAAAGGAAATAGGTGAGGTGATGGCTGTATTAAGTAATTCAATGTGGGGAATCCTTTCACAATATATACGTATAACAAATCACCACATTGTACACTTTAAATATCTTGCAATTATATTTGTTAATTTTACATCAGTGGAGCTGAAAAAAGAATGAAACCAAGAAAGAAGTAGGAAAATTGTCCTTCTTAGGCTCCAATATCAGTTTTACTGGTGAGGTTTTTCTTTCTTCCTTAAATGCTCTGCCTTTTAACAAAACCAAACTTTTAAGAACCAGTGGAATAGAATGAAGAAAATAAGCAAACAAAATAGAAACAGACTCACAGACATAGAGAACAGAATGACAGTTTTCAGAGAGGAGAGGGATGGGTTGGGTGAAAAAGATGAAGGGGTTAAGCAAAAACAAAACAAAACAAAAAAAACAACACAACAAACCACACAAATTCATAAACACAGACAATAGTATGGTGATTACCAGAGGAAAGGAGGGTGGGGGCAGGTGGAAGAGGGAAAAGCAGGGATAAATGGTCATGGAAGGAGACTGGACTTTGGGTAGTGAACACACAGAACAGTAGACAGATGATGTATTATAGAATTCTACACTTGAAACTATATGAATGTATTAACCAACATTGCTCCAATAAATTCAATACAAATTTTGAAAAAAGAAATTGTCCCACCCTCAAAGATGGGCATAGGTGAGGTTAAGAATAACCTTTTTATTTAAAAAAGAACCAATCAGTTTCTATAATATAATTTGTTCCAAAAATAGAAAAATGTAACATATAACCAGTTTATTTGGTGAAGTTACCATACTCTACTATCAAAATCTGAAAGAGAAGGAAGGAAATTAAAGACATTTTCCTTATGAGGATAGATGTAAAAAACATTTTAAGTAAAGTCACAGGAAATCACATTTCATATAGAATAAAGGAATCATAACTCAAGAAATTCGTATGATTTGCCATCAAGAGGTAAGGATGTTTATATTTGGTAATCTATAAATTCATAGATTCCATAAACAGGTATAAAAAAAAACTTTAGGTAAAAGGGGATCAAAAGTAATCTTCCTTAACACGATGTAAAAAAAAAAAAAATCTGTCCATAGATCTTAAACCAGAAATCATCACCCAGTTTAAGTACAAACATCAGAAGTACTGTGCTTAAACCAGTACTGTGCGAGAATCCTCTGTGAGTCCTGGACAGCCAGCCACACAGCCCTCTCAGGCCCCAAAGACATGCTGCTTTGTTCACATTTCTTCACTGGCAGTCACCCTTTGTTTGGACAGGAGGTGTTATTCAGATCTGCGTCTGTGGAGTCAGAAGCAAATGTCATTCCCTCCTCTTCCAAGGCATCTGTTCCATCACAGCCCTCACGGAGACCTATTTCTACTTATGGCTTTGGCCCGTTTGCAGCTCCTCTGAAGAGTGGTAATGTCAGGGATGTGTAATCTTACAGGTCTTCCTTTATTTTCCCCCAGTCTGCTCTTGATGCTTCAGAAACTGGGCCCTCCTGTGCAGGTGCAGGTTAGAATCACAGTTTTGTAAAAGGATGTGGATAAGGAGATATGCTCCTCTGAATCTTCCTTTATTTGAACATCCTAAGAAATGAGACTCAAGAATTTCTAGAGCATATCTATTACCCCAATTCTCTCTTTGTTCTGACTATTCAGGCCTAAAATGCAAGTGCACCTACTTTTCCACCTACTTGTAAGATAAGACAGGAGAAACCACAACTTGTGTCCCATGACCAGTAGGCATGGAAGAAAATAACTCTTCCCAAACCCAAATCCCATCTTTATCCTCCCTGGTATGCCCAGCCCCTGACAGTCTCCATGGAATTTATAAGAGACCGATCCTTCAATGAACAGGGACCTGCCTTTCCTTGTGCTACTGCTGGACTCATGACCATGTTCTTTTATTTAGCTATTCACAGACTCAGGATTTACGGTCCTTGAAGATAGGAACCTTATCTCACCCTTCCTGACTCCCATTAGATTGAGCACATTTTCTTCTACTTATCAGGCTGAATAAATATTTGCCAAATGGATTTAAAAATGAAAATTGAACTGCTTGATTTTATTCTGTGTCAGATTTCTCAGGAGGTTAGATGTCAGGTTTTCTAATTACGAAGATGGTCATCTCTGTGGCTAGACAAGAGAGTCCACAAAATGTGTGGTTGGCTGGGTGGCAGGCGGGAGTGGGCAGAACAACTGTTTGAAACCATTAAACCTGGTAAAGAGAAGGCTTAGGAAAATGATTATATATATTGAAGGACAGCTGGAGAAAAGCAGCATTTATTTGCATGTAGAAGGCAGAATGGGACATGAAATAGTGGGGATTTCATTTGATTGGAAGGAATTCAGATCAGGCAGAAGGAGAGATTCCTGAACTCATATTAATTGATTTAAACAGTTGTCCCATAGACCCTTTTCCTAGAGAGCTTTAAAAAACAGAATTGCCATCTATCCATTTAGGATGGTTTCAGTGCTGGGCTTCCTGTGAAAGTATTGGTAAATTCAATACCATATCTTATGGACAATGCTGAGAACCTATGATAAGAACCATGTCAAGAAGGAGATTTGCAACAATTCAGCTCTATCCAATTTAATTCCCCTTTTTAAGTGGATAGGCCAAAGTGAAGGTCCAGTTAAGTTTGAGTCTGGGTTTAACCAGGTGGCATTAAAAAACATTAGCCAGCGTGTAGCACTGCTTCTTCTGTAGAAATGAAAAGTGTTGAGGGGAGGGTGCTAGGGGAGAGAGGAGCTGCCAGCATCATTTTTCTGTCCTTGGAGTTGGATTTGCCAGCCTCTTTTCAAAATGTTCAGCTGTGTGAGAAAAGTGGCACAGTGTTTGCCTTTCATTATGAGGAAGAACATCCCTGTGCAGGCTTAGAATTAACTGTTTTCATTTGATTACCTAACGGATATCTACCTGTGGGTACAATTTCCCCAGTTATTCCCCTGGATATAAAGAAACAAGTAATTAATGGCCCCTGGTGCATCCTTGCAAAAACAAAATGATGTGGGATAGCCGTGGGAGTTAGGAATGTGAAAAGTAAAGGGTAAAAATCTTTGTTTATTTTTCCAGACAATGTGTTTGAGGGACTCAGCGGCAAAGCGGTTGTAGCTCTTCATTTCCCCTGACCCTGATCTTCACCTAGAGTTTAAAAGAGACAAGGAGATGCTGGGACAAAGCTGCTTTCATCTGTGTGTGTGAAGAAAAGGAAATCATGCTTTCTGTCATAAACAATTATGTGATTTCAATTCTAATTGGAAACAGACACTTTCTCCACAAGTGGTTATGTCTTGTTACTCAGAAAACTCTCCACTCACCCACAATAAGGAAAGTCTGGTCAGCACACACCACCATCCTTAGAGAACTCGACCAAAATTGAGCATATCTGCACAACTGCAGAAGGTGCTTTTAGGGCAAGACGTTGGTCTAGGAAGGCCCATTTGAACATTTGCCTATAAGATCTTCATGGACCATCAACTCAAAGAGGGAACAGAAGCCTGAATTGTGAAGTTGTGAAGGTGAGCAGACAGTACTGTAGCACAGAAGAGGAGGTTAGACTCGAGATTTCATTAAAGGGAACCGGTACACACACAGGAAGTGTTTTCCCTTCCCTTCATTGGGTGGGCAAAAGTAGGTTTATAGTTGTGAGTACGTGAAACACAGAGTTTATTCTTGTTTTATTATTTACTAATTATTGTATTATTTAATTGTATTAAATTATAAACCCACTTTTGTCCACCCCATATGTTAAGTGGTTTTTTTTATGGCCCTTTGCTCTAACAGAGATTAAAATGAGCCTCTACAAAAGCCATAGGAAAGAAGTATAAAAATGATTCTTAACCTCACCTATGCCCATCTGACACCTGGAAAGCACAATTGTGTATTAATTATAACAATTTGGAATGGCTCCGGTAAATATAACACCATATGCAAAGCTTTCAGATCTCCACAAATGCCACCAGTACTTATGATCCCTGTGGGTAGGTTTTCTCTTGCTATGTTCAAGTTTGAAAGGAATATAAATGCACCATTAAATCTGCCCTAGAACTACAGAGAGCAGCTGTCACATAGTTAAATGAAAAAGGTAGCATTTTATATGTGATAGAGCCATCATCTTGTAAAGAGCAAATTGGTAGAGAGAGGCAGGTGGGAGAAATGTATGGAGAGTGGCCTCAACAGGATAGGCAGATGGAAGCCTGAGTTCTTTTATAAATTCCTTTAAAATGACACATTTTATTGAGCTTTTAGAAGAAAGATACAGATTATTTCTGAGGCTTAGAAATAAGAAGCTATCCCCAACCTCCCACTCCAACACACACATAACCACTAAGATCACCACCACCATTGTTAGTAAGAAGGGAGAAGAGGAGAAGCAGGAGTAAAAGTCATCTTTCACTAGAGTAAACAAAGGGAGTTTTGCTTGTCACAGTGAATGATGAATGGCCACCTATCACTTTGCCAAAGAGAGAGAAACCAAAGATTGTGTATCAATTTTTATAATTTTAAGGCTGAAAGATAATAACTTCAGAAATGGAGCAGATTTTATAAAAATCCCCTCTGAAAATGTGATTACACATAAAAATCCATAAAAGTGTACAAAGTGATAGATGAACCAAAACTAAACAAATGCAGTTTTTTTATCCTTTTGGAACTGAGCAGAAATAGCATATGTAGAAAGAATGATTTTATTTTGTTTTTTAAAAGAAATATTTGGAACGTAATTGAATTATACTTCTGGTGGGAATTGAAATTTTCAGATGGAATATCAGGTTTTATTTTAAATTGAATTCTATATTGAAGAAATGAAGAACGAACCATCAGTGAAACATTAGCAATAAAGTTGACAGATTTCAATAAACAACTAAAAAAGCTGAGCAAACTGTAAGCTTGCACACTTTCTTCCCACATTATCCTAAACCTCCAAGGGTCTGTATTAACTGTTCTTGATCATTCTGATCAGGAAATCATCTTTGATCTATTCTAATTAAATCCAGTTTATATCTGATATTTATTTCTTGAGATTTTCAAAGCAAACCAAATTAAACCCTTTTTTGCGACTTCTCTCATAAATCTACCTTGTTCCCTCACACCTTTAATTTCATATTATTAATGAATTTAGAACATTTATCCAGATTCATGTCCCATTTTGCTTACTCCTTAGAAATTATGAAGTTAATTCCAAATCCTACACACCACATTATAGCAATATATATTATTTTTTACTCATTCTGAGTTATTTTGTTCACATCGAGCCTTCAGGGATTTCATAATGCCCCCACCAGGTAGATTTTATACTTAATTGACACTAATCTATAATAATAAAAGTGTAATATGCTAATTAGACCGATGTCCTTCTGGACATCCTTCCTTCCAGACAAAGCCACAGTGGGCGGGGCCAAAGGCCTTGCACAAATTTCATGCAACAAGCCTCTAGTGTATAATAAAATGGGTCTAAATTTTTTGCACTTAGAAATTATACCCATAATTTATGTTTTATAAAAATTACAGTTGGTGGAATAAAATGCCTTTTACTCCTTCAACCCTTAAAAAGCCTGTGTCAGAAGTCTTTAGTCAGTTTTCATTCATGGTTAACAACTAGTAAGGACACCATTGTATAGGACAGGGAAGGTATTTTCTTTCCTCTGCAATATGGGTAAAGTGTATTTTAAATACAGTGGTATGGTTTTGAACATGCCATATCAATGAACTGTTCAATCAGCTTAGTTTAGGGAATGTACAGAGGCTGGGTTAACATCATGCCAATCAAACCTGTATTTTGAATGGCCATAAGAAAAAACATTGTACCACCAGTTACAATGCTCTAGAACACTGTTTCCTCTACACCTTCAGAAAGAAGGCCAGACTAAGGAGCAAGAGTGTAAAAGTCAACAATTAGGAAAGGAGAACTGGACAGAGACAACAGGTGGGGAAAACGAGTGTCACAATAAGGTAGAGGTGGAGAGATGAATAAGCCTTTGGTTTATTTCTAATTCCCTTAACATATGACAGATCTAAAACCTTGGTTAAAAAACCTACTCATGTTGTATAAACTTCTGCCCCTCAGCTGCCCCCATTTCTTATTAAAGAGACCTGATGTGAACAGACATTATGCTATGCGCATGGAGATACCTGTTATAAACACTCTGAACTGCAATTCATCTTTTTAAACACCTTGGCCAGCATCCAGCTTCAGACTCATACAACACCTCAGAATACAAGATGTTGTCACTGAAGAAACCCTGTTTGCTTATCAAAGCAGGACAACCAATTAAGAGTTTTATTACTAATACCGTCACCCCAAGGGCTATAACATTAGATTTATTTATTTATTTTAAGTTCAATCTACTGAATTCCATGCTAACACACAGCAATGTACAGCTCGTATTACAAATGAATAACTTAATTAAAAACCATTGATTTTGCTCATTGACTGCTGCAAATTTTATTAAATATTAATGATAACACTTTGTATTTTTTATACTACTCATGAAAGTTTTATGTGCTCTCTCCCCTACAGCAGGCTTAGATTTTATGGCAAAATCTTAGGCAGCTCAAAGTACATACATAAATATTGCATTGGCCAGCTTGGTACAATATATGTGTATACATACAGCAATGTGTATGGATGTGTGAACATTTACACAAATGCACACTGAATTAGGAGAGCTGACTTAATGCAAGTGGGAGAGAAATTTAAATGGTTTAAGTTTGTGTTTTATTTTAGCTACCCAAAAGGGTCACCCAGAAATTCTTGAAATAAACTCCTTGTAAGGGGGAACTCGGAGTCTTTCCCTAGTGCATTCTCTCCCAGATTCTGTATGTGTAATACAAAGCACAGATATCACTCCATAAACAACATAATTTTCCATGTTAAAAGTCCTCTCTGGCAAGAGGTTTCACCAAAAGGACAAAATTCTCCCCTTTCCTCAGGTCACGTGCCCAGAAAGCCAAAAAGCCCATGAGCCTATGGAAGAGCTTTTAAAATGTTGGTAGAATTATTTTTTATTGTTGTAGTGAGTTTATTTTACATATTTCTGTGAGTTTATTTTACATGTTTATAATAGAGTCAGCACAGCCTTAGACTTTTCTTTTTGCTTTGCCCCTTTTTTATTAAAATCAAGACTTATATTACCCATTATCTTCAATTTTGAAATCCCCAAATCCCCCAAACACAAGTTTTTTAAGTTTCATTCAAACTCCTTTGACATCTTTTATCCCTGTAGATGGACAAGAAGTACCTCTGATCTCATTCCTCTAAAGTCTTAATGGGAACCATGAATGTTTGCAGTCAGCTGACAGCTGAGCTGTGTGGCGTGAATCAGATGACATTGTTTGGAATGATTTTCCATGATTTGGAAAAATGGACTTAAAATTTTGTAAAGCATTTAGCACAACATCACTCCTTTGAACTTCTGCAGTGACGTCCTTTACTCACTATCTCAAAGTCATTTTGAAACAATTGAGAAGTTAATTTGTTGAAGTCACTTCCTCAAATCACCTCAGAGGTCAGAGAGACAGGTCCCAGTTATACAGTCTTTCCAAAACTTACTTAAGAATACAGTCATAGCAACCCAGCCTTGCAAACAAAAGCTTGATATTATTAAATACTTGTCAAAAAGGCTCCAGTCATACTCTACATAGTTTGCAAATGCCCTCATAGTGAACACTGAGAGAGGGAGGAAGAGTAAAAGGCATACTTTCCAAAAGGAAATACTTCACAAGAAAACCATTAAGCAGTTTCTAAAGTGAGGAATTTGAAGGCAGGTTAGAGATCTTTAAAATATATGCTTCTTTAAAATGCAAAATATTTTCATAAAACATCGATAGAAGGTTAATGTGTAGAAATCAACTCATTCAATTTTGTACTTAATAGTGACCTAAGTATGTTTGGGTGTTTTAGTTGTGTATCCGTTATTCTTTGTCCCTGACCCCCAGTTAATCTGACCCCCATCCCATTGTCACCAGTCAACCACATTAAAATATGTGCATACATTTTTTCTGTGAACAAAATGCCACGCAGTTCTATCAGTCTTATTTCCCTTTCTGTTGTAGAATAAAGTTTCTTCCCTTAACGGTGAGCACTCAGGAAAAACAAAACAAAATAAAACAAATAACACCCAACCATTCTTGCAATGAAGCCCAGTGCTAGACCTGAGGGCATGAGCTCTGTAGGTTTGACACATTTTGAAAGAAACTACTGTCCCCAACTGAGCTTGACTGTGAACCGGATCTATATATCCACCTTTAGTCCTCCCAGGGAATAAATTAAATCTGCATCTTGACTGTGTTGCCTGGAAGAGCTTTTTAAATTATTTATGGTGCAATAGCAGGGAGTTACTCTCCTCTGCAAGCTGGTGGTGGGGTGAAGTGCATTCTGCCTCCTGTCTACTCTGGGCCACTGCTTTCCAAAGTCCAGTAATGTCTAGAGAAAAACAACGAGGCTGGAGGCAACCAAGGTGCATTGACAAAAAAGAGGCAGTAAATCACTCCTCACTCTGTGGAGATTGTTTTCAGGCTGGCAGGCTGCACTTTGCTCTGGTTCTGCCTGGGATGCAGCAGATGTATGCTGATGCCTGGCTGGGCTGGTGATGGGTTAAGATGATGTGGATCTAAGGTTGAAGTTTTAAAAATGGAAATAAAAGGAAATAAAGATTTGTAGAAGGGATTTTGCTAATTTGGGAACTTCTGCTTCTGAGCTGTGGTATATATATATATATATATATATATATATATATATTCCCTAAAAAATGTATACACACTTTACAACTGATAACTCAATTGATATTTAAACCATTGGAATTAATAATTAGTCAAAGTGTGTGTACATTTTTTTGGACGCCCTGTATACATATACATATATAAATACAAACATATACATACATATATGTACACACATATATATACATATATGTATACACATGCACATATACACTGAGTGGCCAGATTATTATGATCTCTGAATACATAATAATCTGGCCATTCTGTGTGTGTGTGTGTGTGTGTGTGTGTGTGTGTATCTATATATTATATATATATATTAGAGGCCTGGTTCATGAATTTATGCATGGGTGGGGTCTGGCCAGCCTGGCCAGGGAGAGGGGACATGGGCGGTTGGCCTGCCTGCCTGCTGGTCGAACTCCTGGTTGAGGGGACAATTTGCATATTAGCCTTTTATTATATAGGCTATACACTGAGTGGCCAGATTATTATGTGTTCAGAGATCATAATAATCTGGCCACTCAGTGTATATACACACATATATACATGTAGGTTGAAACAGCTTTACATTGAAAATCAGAAGATCTGAATGGTTCACACAGGGTTGGTTCAAGCATAAATTCCTTACAGCTTTTCAGTGACTTATTGGTGTTCTATAAATCACTGAAACAGAGCCACATGGAAGGCCACATGGAGTTGCTTTAGTCACACCCCAGCAGAGGACCTAGCCTATAGCCAACATCAGTTGCCAGCCATGGAAGGTACCATCTGGGATATCAAGTTCATTCAAAACCTCTGATGATTATAGCCCCAGCCAAGATCTGACTTCACTTGCATGAGAGAACCCAGTAAGCAATGCCCAGGTGACCTCAGTCAGCCCACAGAACCACAAGAGATAATAAATGATTTTAAAGCCACTAACATTTGGAATGGTATACTAACCAGGAACAGATAATTGGAACCGGTACCAAAACACAGATAGAAGAATTCGGCTTTGACAAGAAGGCAGAAAAGAGACAAGAACAAGTAAGATTATGGATACATTTACAGATTGAATGATTGAGAAATGAGAAGACAGAATTTGGGAACAATATTGTTTGGTAAGAAAGAGAAAAAAGATGGGGTAGTGGGTTTTAAAAGGGGATTAATATTTAGAGTATCACATATGTGCAACTGGAGACAGAACCCAGCAAAAGTTCACTGACATATTTGAAGGCCATGGTGATAATGTAAGTTATAAATTGCAAGAAAACCATCTGCCTTGGGTTGGGATTTTCCCTATCTGTGCTAAGCTATTCCAGTTAGGGAAAGAGAAATCATATGAGTGGACTGATCTTGATTGCAATTTTAAAGAGTAGGTGGGGAGGGAAGAGAGCATGAGATAGCTGTGGGTTCTGGTAGGTATTAGCTGAAGCAATGGACTATGGATTTTAGCCTGTGTAGGGAAAGGAAATGGAAATGGAGACAGAAGAGACTTGATAATAGAAGTGAAAGAAAAGGAGGTATAGGAATTAGAGGTCAAAAGATGTGAGAGAAAGGACTGAGAAAGTCTCTAGAGAGATACAGAAATAGAATATTATTGAATTCTTTCTTATGTTTGGATATTTATAATCTTACTAGGAATTAAGTGTTTTACCTAAACCAGTTATTTCCATTTGTGAGTAATTTTTAAACATCCCTGGGTGGGAACGTAATTCACAATGGAGGGTTAAACTGAAGATATATTTTTTCAGTGGTGTGCTGGAGCTGGCTCCTATCTACTTGTGAGAGCTAATTGTGAACATCTCTCTTTTTATCTGTGATCAGTGACATCACCTTGATAGCTTGAAATTGGCCATGGTGGTATAGTCACAGCACAGAAATCTGCAGACACTGCACATCAGGGCTTTTGTTGCCCAGAGAGTGGGTTGTTAAACATTTTTCCGCACACCACTTCTCATTCCCACTCTATGCTCAGTTTACCGCAAGAAAGAGAATTTAGTTTTGTTACATATTTTATTAACATATGCCTTATTCTGCAGAGGACATGAGTAGAACATCATTTCACCACACTTTTATTAGCTGCATGAAGCACAACTGTTGGATTCAACATAAATGATTTATTACATGTGAAGACAGACTTTGCCCTCTTTCCTATGCCAGCACATTGCAAGACCAAAGGAAAAAGGAAACAAAACAAGCTGAAGTAAGCAAAGTTTACTCCATTTAAGATGGAGGTTCTGTGGCAACTATGGAATTGAAAAAAGGATGAACTGCGAGAAGATTATTTTAAGAGGGGAAAACTGGCTGTCTTTGGTGTCTTCTCAGTGAGCTGTGGTGAAGAGGAATTGAATGCCTACCCATGCTCCCCATGCTCCTTGAAAGTCACAGGACCTGAAATTCACCCCAAAATGTCCATATTCTTTCCTTCTTTAGTTTGCAAACACTATAATATTGGCACTGAAAAGAATGCTAAATAAATCAATCACTCAAAAAAGTATTAACCTCCCTTACTTTCCCAATAGTGTAGCTAGTATATTATAGTCTAAGGCCAGACAGGCCCATCCTCCCAGTTCATCTTTTTACATTTTTTTTCAATTCAGTTTTCAAATACTTCCTGCATTGTTCTTTCTCCCTCGTTTTGCTTTAGGATAGTAACACAAATTAATGAGTTATCACAATGAAAGAAAATGTTACTAGGAATATGAATGAAAACATAATCCTCAGAGAATTTCAACCTAGTAGGTTTGAAATAAGACACAAAAATTTTATCTGCCTAGGCAAGGCAAACTTGGGGATTTTGAACTGTTACTTAGTAACTAAACTATATTAATATTTTTTCCATTCATGCACTAAAAACTTACTGAGAATGACTCAGTTGTGAATATAATGGGTAATAAAACTCTTTGAGTCATCTCAGAATTGTTATATAGATTTGGAAGGTTTCATTAAAATTAGAAGCCTTTTATCTTGTTCTGTTTCTATAAAATGAAAAAACATAAATGTGTTTTTTATATTTTGGGGAATATTAAAAGAGATGAATATGTAATAAATTGGTGTTGGGATGGAGGACGATATTTTTGAGGCAGAACAAAAGCATGAACAAAACCTCCACACCACTTGAACTCTGTTTTGTGACATTATTTATCAGGGGGCTTAGGTGATAATCCCATTAAACATTAGCAGGTGTTATGTTGGTCACAGAAGCCTTTCTTCCATATTTTCTTTTGAATACAGTAGGAAACAAACCTTATTTCCTACTGAGAAGAGATGAAAGTGAGGCACATGGTAAATTCTGTTTAATGGTTGCTCTGTTTGGTGAATGAAAATTACCTAATAGGGAAAAATAATTTTCTAATTCTTCCCTTCCAAGGGCACTTATTAAAATGGAATTGTTAAATGAATATGAATTATACAGCAAATTAAGCTTCCTTATATCAAAACAACACCACACTATGATATTTTGAAAATACCCCAGGTTCTTTTATTTTATATAAGGGGAATCTACCATATTGTGGATATATATTTTTTCATTACTTTTTGATGATAGAATTTGGGGACAAATATGGGGCTTTAAAATTTCAACAAGCTTCTCCTGAGGAACAAATGGCACATGAAATCCTGTGGACATAAAGATTAAATCTAGTCTGTTATGGAAGGAATGCTTGTTTTCTCCCTAAGTCCATACATGTAAATTCTAACCCCCAATGTGGTGGTATTTTAAGATGGGCCTTTGGGAGGTCAGTAAGGTCTGATGAGGCCCTAGGGTGGGGCCCTTATGATGGGATTCGTGTCTCTTATCAAAAGGGAGAAGACAGAGCTTACTCACTCTCTTTCTTTCTCTTGAGAACACAGTGAGAAGGCAGTCATCCGCAAGCCAGGAAGTAAGCTCTCACTAGGAACTGATTCTGAAGGCACCTTAGTTCTAGACTTCAAAGCATCCAGGACTATGAGAAATAAACATCTGTTGTTTAAGCCACTCAGGCTGTGGTATTTATATATGGTAGCCTGAGCTAATTGATATGTAGTCTCTGTCCTCAAATAGCTTAGTCTAGAGGGGAAAGAAGTACACACATGACTTCAAAAATACTGTGGCAGAAGTATGTGTGACTAGATATAAACTAGTTCTTCTCTGATATCTAATAAGCAACTGAGTGAAGAAACTGTGTCCAGATGTTAAAGTGATTTGTCCGGAGTAAAAAAGTGGTTGTTAATAGACAAGTGTGTGTGTGTGTGCATTTATATAAATAAACAAGTGTCTAATAGAATAATAGACAAGTGTGTGTGTGTGCATTTATATAACTAAACACTTCTTTTCCAATTACTCAGCAAGTTTTTATTGAGTCCTTATTGTGTGCTAACTACTATAGTAAATGTTTACATGAATATCTCCCTTTATCCTCACAAGCACCCTGGCTCCATTTGACAGATGAGAAAATGGAGGTTGAGAGAGATTTACAAATTTGCCCAAAGTCACATAGCTATAAAAATCAGAGCTGGGCTTTAAACCCAGATACCTGAAATATCACTGTTTTGGGAAGGTATTGTCTTTCAAATGGATAGAGAACTACTGCCCAACACGTGGGGTGCATTCTCTTTCAGCCTCTTATCATCACTTTCCTGTTAAGTCAGCTTAAATTCCATGGTCCTGCACCAGCACCATTCTCCTTGTCTTTCTCTCTTCCCTTCTCCTCTACATAGCCAAAGGGAAAATTTCCTACGTACAGAAGCCCTTGCCTAGGAGGTATCAAAATGGAGTGCTGTGCTTTATTACAACTAGTCCTAATAGCTGAAGCTGACAACAAATTTTGAGTGACCTAGAACAGCAGACCTTACTGGACCTATTTGAAATCTCTTTCCTGATGACTCTCTCTATATAAAAACCTAATATGCAAATTGTCCCCTTGGGAGTTCAACGGGGAGACTGGGAGTTCGACTGCTTGCTATGACATGTGCTGACCACCAGGGGCGGCATGGAACATGGTGGGCATCGGTGACATGGTGCTACAGCAGCAGTGGAGGTGCTGCTGGCCCTGATGGGCCCCAATGAGAGCAGGACCACAGCAGGATGGCGGAGCAGGTGAGTGGGTGGTGCCAGGACAAGGCAGGGTGCCAGGTGGTCCTACAGGGCTGCGAGGCTGGGGTGCAAGCTGGGCTGCCAGGGTGAGATGGGGCTGGACACACCCTGAAGCCCTCCCGTGGTTTCTTCCAGGCAGGGCAATCTCCTGCATTCCATCCCTTGCTGGCCCACTTGAATTGTACCTCTGTAGCTGAAAGAAGCTGGTGTCATCACCAGAATATGTCTGAAGACCAACTATTGGCACAATGTACCTCTGCAGCCAAAAGAAAGCATCATTATTGACAGAGTATGTCTGAAAAACTGTCATTGACAAGTACTACCAATGCTGGTAGGAATTGCCTTCACAGCGAAAATGAAGTAAATGAGGATGCAATTATCGAACATAATTGTGGTGGAATGATGGTTAGATGTCAATTTTGCCTATTACTAAATTTTTCCACTGAAAAACCATCTGATGGAACATTTACTTGATCTTGCAGCAAAGGTAAAGTTTGTCTAAATGTTATAAATTTTCCATAATACCTGGCATATTTTAAAAAATTAATAATAAACAAAGATTCTGACAGTAAAAATTTTATGGAAAATATTCATTCCATAAATCTTTCTTTTGTTTTTGCTTCAATGGGTCAAATATTGCATCACCATCAGGATATGGGCCGTACTGTTTTAGAATACACAAACAAGTTTATCACCGTACTGGAACTTTACATCCTTCAGATGGTGTTATTTGGAAGTTTTCTCAACTCTACATTTTAGACATGGCCGAAGCAATGAGTCAAAGATTAGCAATTCCAGAAAACCAAGGTTGCTCAGAAAGACTCATGATCAACATCAACAACCTCATGCATGAAATAAATGAATAAAATCATATAAGATGCTACATGAGGTAGAAAAGGAAGCCCAATTTGAAGCAGCAGCAAAAGGTATTGTTCCCATGGAAGTAACAATGGAGATTAAATATAATCGTAATAGTGATCTGGGTAGATATAATTATCCCCATTTAACCGAAGTTGCCGTCATGTTCAGAGACGAAGATGGAGAACCTCCTTTTAAAAGGGGCCTGCTCATTCATTGTAAACCAGGTTCCAATAATCTGAATGCCACTAAAATGAAGCAATTCAGTATCCTGTTTCCTACATTAGATGCAATGACATATACTATTCTTTATTGGCATGGCGAAAAAGGCTGGGGAATGGATATTGCATTAAGACTCAGAGATGACAGTGTAATCAACAATAATACAAGATAAAATGTAAGGACATGAGTCACACAAATGCAGTATTTTGGATTTCATCTCTTTGTCTGGGACATGGTCAATCCTATTTTAAATGCAGGAAAATTAACTAAACAGTATATTGTCCATTCATATTAAAAAATGGAAACCAATAGGATCAATTTCATTAAAGCAAACCAATCTAAGTTGAGAGTTGAAAAATATAGTGGTTTGATGGATTATCTCACATCTAGATCTAAAAATCACAATGTGCTGATTGATAAAATGATAATACTTCCATCGTCTTTTGAGGGTAGTTCCAGAAATATGCAGCAGCGATATCAGAATGCTATGGCAATGGTAATGAAGTATGGCAAGCCTAATTTATTCATAACCATGACGTGCAACCCAAAATGGAAAGATATCCTATCTAATAAAAGAGTCATATGCAAATTGACCATACCTCTGGTATAACCACCAGCCACACCCACAAGCCAATCCGGAGCAAATATGCAAATAAACCCAACCAAGATGGCTGAAGCCACAGAGAGCAGGAGGGAGGCTTGGGTTTCCCTAGCAATGTAGGAAGCCAAGCTTTCGGCCTGCCCTTACCGGCCCAGGCCTCTACTCAATGCTACAAAGTTTCAATTATAGAAGATAAATAAATCCCAAAATAAATGGTGGCAGCCAAGGAACTAGAGAGAGCAGGATGCTAGGGTTGCCTGCGGTGATGGAGGAAGCCAAGCTTCTGCAGTCCTGGCCTGCTTTGGCCTCCACTTAAGGCTACAAAGTTTCAATTATAGAAGATACATAAATCCCAACAGAAATGGCTGCCGCCATGGAGCGAGCAGAAGGCTTGGCTCCGCTCTAGGCTACACAATTTCAATTGTAGAAGATAAATAAATCCCAGATCCCATGGCCTCCGCTTGGGGTGCCAGGGGCATGTCCAGCCTGCAAACCACCACAGGCCCCTCACCCAGGCTGCCCCACACCCCAAGGGAACTCCCACCCTGATCTGGGACACCCTTTAGGGCAAACCAGCTGGCCCCCACCCATGCACCAGGCCTTTATCCTATCTAATAAAATAGTAATATGCAAATTGACCATCACTCCAACACACAAGATGGCTGCCCCCATGTGGTCAAAGGTCCTGCCCCGATGTGGACACAAGATGGCCACCAGCCAAAACCGGTTTGGCTCAGTGGATAGAGCGTTGGCCTGTGGACTGAAGGGTCCCGGTTTCGATTCCAGTCAAGGGCATGTACCTTGGTTGCGGGCACATCCCCAGTAGGGGGTGTACAGGAGGCAGCTGATCAATGTTTCTCTCTCATCAATGTTTCTAGCTCTCTATCCCTCTTCCTTCCTCTCTGTAAAAAATCAATAAAATATATATAAAAAAAAAAATGGCTACCACAAGATGACCAGCAGGGGAGGGCAGTTGGGAGGGACCAGGCCTGCAAGGGAGGGCAGTTGGGGGCGATCAAGCCTGCTGGGGAGGGCAGTTAGAGGTGACCTGGCTGGCAGAGGAGGGGAGTTGAGGGTGACTGGGTCTGTAGGGAAGGGCAGTTGTGGGGGGCCCAGGCCTGTAGGGGAGAGCAGTTTGGGGGGAGGGAAGGCCTGCAGGGGAGGGCAGTTAGGGGCAAACAGGCTGGCAGGGGAGCAGTTAGGCATCAATCAGGCTGGCAGGGGCGTGGTTAGAGGGTGAACAGGCTGGCAGGCAGAAGCAGTTAGGGGCAATCAGGAAGGCAGGCAGGCGAGCAATTGGGAGCCAGCAGTCCTGGATTGTGAGAGGGATGTCTGACTGCCCATTTAGGCCCAATCCCAGTGGGATTGGCAGTCGGACATCCCTCAAGGGTTCCCAGATTGGAGAGGGTGCAGGCTGGGCTGAGAGATGCCCCTTTCCCTGTGCATGAATTTTGTGCACCGGGCCTCTAGTTACAAATAATTTACAATGCTGGAAAAAAGTTGAAAACAGACCTGACTTGGTACCCATGGTTTTTAATATTAAGCTGAATGCTCTTTTAAATGATATATGTAAACTTGATTTATTTGGAAAAGTTACAATGAAAATTAATGTCATCGAATTTCAGAAATGTGGACTGCTTCACGCTCACATATTATTGATAATAGATAGTGAATCCAAATTACAAATGGAATATGACATTGACCGTATAGTTAAGGCAGAAATTCTGAATGAAGACCAATGTCCTCAATTTTTTCAAATTGTAAAATCAAATATGGTACATGGACCATGTGGAATACAAAATCAAATGTTAAATATTAAAATATTTCTTCTAGTTATTTTCCTTTCAATGTGCACAAATCTGTGCACCAGGCCACTAGTAAGTAATAAAACTTTTAAAATTAATCCTGCACAGACCTATGGATTCATTCCATTCTCTCTAGAGTGCTAGTTTTCAATTTTAATTGACATAATCACTATGAATGGTCCTACTCCCAATATTTAAAGACTAACTGACATTTCCTTCCAACTAACTACTCACAGTATTTCTTCACTGGTATATGGTTTCTTGCCTGAAAAGTTAATACAATTGGCTTTGCATCTTTTTTAAGTCCTGGTGTTATTTGTTTTGTTCTTTGACAATGGAAAATGCCACCTATAGAAAAGTTTTGTCTCTCTCTTTATTTAGGTTCATGTTAACAGCTGAAAAATGAAGAAAAGTAACACTAACTCACATATTATTCTCATTATAATATGTATACACACCACCCCCTGTGGGTGGTTTCAGTAGAAGGTTCTACTGAAATTATTGTGGTTGTTCATGAAGAGACGCACTGGTCATCCTAAGGCCCCTTGCTTTTCCTGGAAAATTGTGACACTGGCTTAGGCTTGAAAAGAATCATTTTGTTGCCCAGGGTAAAAAAGCATAGAACATAGTTAGGAAGTGATGGCAAGAATCCAGGCAAAAGTTAAAGGGGGACTTTTGATCTAAAAATTCATGGGGGGTTTTATTTTCAAGATTTTCCTTATGACAAATTTTCTGCATCTAAAATAAAAGTATCATATCATCTCTATAAATTACTATGGATTTCAACTTAACTTTTCTCTAATTCTCAGTCCTATCTACACTAATAAAAGAAAAAGATGCAAATTGACCATACCTCCGTGATGCTCACCAGCCAATCAAGAATGACTATGCAAATTAACCCAATGAAATGGCGGGTTAATTTGCATATTCAGGCACAGAGTGAAGACTGAAGGCTCTGCCCAAGTGAAGACTGAAGACTGAAGGCTCTGCTGAGCCGGAAGGCTGAAGGCTTGGCTCTGCTGTGGCCGGAACCATGCCTGAAGGCTGAAGGCTTGACTCAACCCATGGCCCGAGCCAAGCCTGAAGGCTGAAGGCTTGGCTCCGCTGCAGGAGTACTGGAAGAAAACTGGTGCCGGAAGCCATGGGAAGGAAGGTTTATTGCATGAATCTTCATGCAACGGGCCTCTAGTATTTTAATATTTCATTTCAATTTACCCTAAATTCTGTCTCCACTGTGAATCTGTCCTGGATCTGGTTCAACTATGGGACATCAGGACAATATAGATTCCAAAGCCCATACTAGTGTCTTTCAACTCATAAGTGATGTTCACTTTTTGTTTTGGCTTACTTTTATTGTCAACATTTGGAGTGCTTGTAATTCTGCATGGAGGTTTTGTTTGTTTGTTTTATGTTTTCTTCACTGTCCCTTTTTACTTCCATATAGAAAATGAGGCTATATTGGTCAACCTTTTATTGACAGTATACAAATGTTCCCTTCATGTGTATGTGTTCATCAATTAGAAGAGTAAAATATCTTTCCCTCAGAAATTTCCTGACTCAGAGCTTATCTGAACAATTGTTAACACAATAATACTTAATTTAACAGTGACTCTATCAACAGCCTAATAATCTGCAGCTTTTAACACATTAGCTTTAGAAAAAAAACATTCTTTAGAATGTTTTCTGAAAAAGGTTGCTTCCTTTACATAGAATACAACATTTTTAACAGAATTGAAATAAGAATTTTGAACATAACTTGTTTTCATATGATCATAAATGTTTTAATTATAATAAAGATATAATGAATACTACTCACATTACATAGTCTTCATGGGAAATATTTCTGTTAACTTAAAAAATATTAAAATGGGCACTCTCAACTTTATATGGTGTATCAATTTTAAAGCATGTCTGCAAATTGTTAAACACTAGAGGCTCGATGCATGAAATTCATGCATAGAGGGGGGTTCCCTCAGCAGCCTGCACCCTCTCCAATCCAGGACCCCTTGGGGGATGTCCGACTGCCTCTCGCAATCCAGGACTGCTGGCTCTTAACCACTTGCCTGCCTGTCTGATTGCCCCTAACCCCTCTGCCTGCCTGCCTAATCGCCCCTAACCACCTCTGCCTGCCTGCCTGATCACCCCTAACTGCTCCCCTGCTGACCTGATCATCCCTAACCACCTCTGCCTCGCCCCACACCCGGGACCCAGGATTCTCTCCTCTGGTTCATTACAGGAAACCAGGACCTGGGCTTCCCTCCCTCTGGCTGGCCACAAGTACCTAGGACCCGGACCAGCTTTGCCCAGGCTGGCCACAGCTACAGAGGACCATGGGCAGGCGGCTTTGCCCAGGCCACAGCCGCAGGTGCCTCGGACTGCGGGGCAGGCAGCTTGTCCCTCTCCTGGGCCACAGCCCCAGCTGCTGGCACCCGGGACCACAGGATGTGTGGCTTATCCCTCTCCTGTGCCGGGCTGCAGGCACAGGCACAGCCGCTGATGCCCAGGACGGTGGGGCAGGTGGCTTGTTCCTCTCCAGGGCCTCAGCCTGGCTGGTCCCCATTCCTCTCTTGCAAGCTCATTTGTGCCTGGCTGGTCCCCATTCCTCTCTCGTGAGCTCATTTGTGCCTGGCTGGTCCCCATTCCTCTCTCGTGAGCTCATTTGTGCCTGGTTGGTCCCCATTCCTCTTTCCCCAGTGTTGAGTGTTTGAGTATGGCATGAAGGTGTGCGGGCATGACAACCATTTGCATATTAGCTCCTTATTTCCTTATTATATAGGATTCCTCTCATTAAAAGGTAGGGTCCATGCCCTCCTCTTGAATCTGGACTGGCTTTAATGACTCTCTTATAGCCAATAGAGTACTATGGAAGTGATGCTAAGTGAATTCTGAGGCTGGGTCATAAAAAGCCAAGGAGCTTCTACCTAGTTCTCTTAAGATGCTTATTTTAGTGGGTGGCAAGTGGGGGGTACATAAGAAGTTTGAAGCTGTCACATCAGAAAGTCCACATATAGGCATTCTTTTTTTTTTTAAACTATCTCAGCCACCGAAACATGGTGCTTTTATTTTTTTAAATTTTTTTCCCATTAGATTTATTTATTTATTTGTTTGTTTGTTTATTTATTTATTTATTGTTTTTTTTTGTATTTTTAATCATTTTTTTTATTGTTTTAAGTATTACAAATAGTAGTACATATGTCTCCTTTTTTTTTCCCCCATTGATCTCCCCCCGACCTCCCCTACCCCCCAGTACATGCCTTCACCTGCCCGCCCTCCCCCCCGCCCCAGTGTCTTATATCCATTGGTTGTGCTTATATGCATGCATACAAGTCCTTCGGTTGGTCTCTTACAGCCCCCCTCGCCCAACCTCCCCTGTCTTCCCAATGTAGTTTGACAGTCTGTTCAATGTTTCTTTGCCTCTGTATCTTTTTCCCACCATTTCTTTCCTTTAAAAAGTTTTGCCTTTGCAGACTAGAAGTAAACATATAATAACAAAACAAGACAAAAAAAATGTTTGAGTCCCAATTTCAATGTCCAACAGTTCTGATTGACAGCCTAGGTGAATTCCAGTTGACCAACATGAACAGATGAGTGAGCCATTTTTTTTTACCCCAGTTGAGCCTTTAGATCATGTTTCAGCTCAGCAAATATGAGAGACAGTCAGTGAAAACTACATAGCCAAGTCCTTCTTGAATTCCTGACCTATAAAATTGTGAACAAAATAAAATGATTGTTTTAAGATGCTAAGCTTGGTGATAATTTGTTCATAACTAGTAACCATAACACAGAATATTAGAGCCACTGCATGTTTAAATGTCCTCTGTTCATTGTCATCTGGTCTAACTTATAGCCTTAAAAACTATATATGAATGTTCCCAAAGAAGTATATGCTCAGGGATAGAAATTATGTGCTAATATGAAGCTTTATTTTCATTAAAATGTCCTAACAACCTTGACTGTAAGCATTTTGGAGAGCTGGACACAATGAGAATAAAAATAATAATAATAGGTTCACTCTGCCAACTACTTTAATTAGACCTATTGTATTTTAAAGATTATTTCTAATTAAGCATGGTTAGGGAATCAAGAGCCTCTGCCTACCTTTGAGCATACTAATTTTCTCTGTCTTAGTTTCACAAAAAAATGTAATTTTTATTTGCCTTGCACATGTCTCCCAGGAGAATCAGAACTTTTAAGAGAGAAAGCTTGAACACTTTTCACTTTAGAAGAAAGTAATTTTATAATTTCTAAAGGAGGAAGTTCTGATTCTTAAATATATTAAGAATATACAGGTAAGGAGGGGGATTTGGAAAGCACAGAGTTATTGATTGGTGGTTGAAGTGGCTGGAGGCTAACTCTTCTGATGGACTGACCTACAGTACCTTTAAAGCTGAAACCTATTCCAGGGACCATTAGCTTTCACAACACCATGCAGATATATTTTTTGTTTATAAAAATGTACCAAGTCTCATCATGTAAATTTTATCAAGTGAATTAAAATTGACATTTACCATAGAAACCAAAAGAAGAGAATTTACATTTTTCTCTTATACTTTTGATAACATTTCATTCTTTTTTTTTTTTTTTGAGTCATACAATTGCCATCAGGAGACTACCATCAAAGAGAGCAGTTCTTTGAACTGTTTAGGACAGACATTCTGAAAGTGTGGCCAGAGGTTGCCGGTGGGTCTCACACACCCTTTTAGGATGTTTTTGAAGTCAAAGTATTTTCAAAGTGATATTAACATTTGATTTGATGTTTTTCAGATCATTCAGTAATGAACACACTGATTTCTAGAGGCTGCATGGTGTGTGATATTGCAATAGAGCAAATGCAGAACTATATGTGATGACCCAGTTGTCTTATTTATAAAATATAAAAAAGGTTTCCAAAACAGTAAAATAATGTCACTTTAAACACAATTTTTTTAAAAATATAATTATTTTATACAAGTATCAAGAAATAATACTTTTCTTAAAAATTAATATGTAATGTAATTATTATATTGAATGAGTTCAAAAACATTTTAAATTTCCTGTTTTAATTTATAAGGTATGTATTGACAGACATAACAAATACTCTTTGGGATCCTCAGAAAAGTTTTAAAGTAAAAAAGGACTGAGATTAAAAACATTTGAGAACTGTTTGGTTAGAAATTTATATTAGGAAATAACATTATTTTACTGACAATAACTAGTAACATTTATACTTCTATGTAAACCAAAATGATAAACTTCTAAATGTGTGTATGCTACACATCTCAACAATTCTGTAAGAATGAGAAACATTATTATGTAACATATGGCCTAACTGATCAACAGAGATAGGCCATACATACAGTTCTTTGGAATTCTCTGAATCAAGGGCTCTGGCTAGTATAAAAAGGTGTGCGTGTGCGTGTGTGTGTGTGTGTGTGTGTGTGTGTGTGTGTGTATGTGTGTGTGTATGTGTGTGTGTTTTGTGTGATTATTTGCTAGGATAGCAGATTAACTAGAATAAATGTTCTGTATGAAATACTATCAATTGAAGAATTAGGTTTTTTCTCTCTAAATTTCTCTCCCTTTCACTTTTCAGTCCAGGTAAGAGTCATACTATGTTGGCTAGTCATAATTTCCATGTTTTCTTAGCAAAGGAGGAAAATGAAAAATGGTGAGATCTTTCTGTTCCAAAGGATTGTTAATACTCACTTCACAGAACTGTGAAACCCCACTTCCACTGCGGACACTCTGGGGTGGCCAGCGTGGGCACAAAGACCAAGCCATCTTGAAGAACAGGACTGCTTGCAACTAGTACCCTGGCCTCACCACCACACAATCTGGTCTCAGGTGCAAGCTGGGACCCTACAACCACTTGGGACAAAGACCCGCAGACCCACAGACACCAAGACTCCAGACATCCCGGCTGCAGATTATTGTGAGTCACAGAGCCCATCCACCTTCCCACTGGCCTGCTGCTGAGGCATAGGACCTGCCAGACCCACTCTGCATAAGCAAGCTTCCTGCTGATACAGGGCAGCTGTGTGACTTAACTTTGACTCTGGGCAGGTGGACACAGGGAGTCTGTTTCCCATGGCACAAGAGTGGGCCTCCTGCTGACACAGGGTGACTGTGCAACCCGGCTCCCCAAGCAGACCAGGGACCCTAATTCTCCACGTGAGAGGCAGCACTGAGCACCAGTGACTTGACTCTTGACATACACATATGGGGACTCTGTTTCTCATCTTGTGCACATGGGATCCCTGATTCTTAGTGCATACATACTAAGCACCTGTGACTCCAATGCTTAGTGCATACGTACACAGGGACCCTGATTCAGGGTGCGAGGCCACACCAAGCAACAGTGACTGCAATACTCAATTCTCTGCATGTACACGAAATCTCTGACACATGGTGTGTGATAGGGGACTCTGATTTTCAGCGTACGGGGACTTTTTTTTAGTGCAGCACATGCAGGGTCCCTGATTCTAGGTGCACACACAAGGCTGCACTGAGTGCTGGTGACTATGATTCTTGGGGTGTGAGGTTCCCACAGACCCACGGCAACCACACCTCTCAATGTCAGAGCTCTTTAGTAACACTCGGGTGGCACAATGCTCCCACTGCACATGGCTCTGGCCCCTGCAACTCGGCATTTGGATTTTCTGGTGATAGTTAGAATGGGGAGACAACATAACAATCCCCAGAGGAAAGAAAAAGAATCGCCAAGAAAGGAAATAAGTGAAACTGAGGCATGCAATATGACAGAAAAAAGAATTCAGAGTAATGGTCATACAGTTCATAAACCAGATGGATGAGAATATTAACAACCTATGCAAAAATCAGGAAGAAATCAAAAGTGATATAGGTACAATCAAAAACACTATGGAAGGTTTCAACAGTAGACTAGAAGAAGTAGAGAACTGAAATAGTGAGTTAGAAGATAAGGTAGAGAAACAAGCCCGATCTGAACACCAACTGGAGAAAAAAATTAAAAGCAGGAGGAAAGACTAAGGAGCTTTGGGGCAACATGAAATGAAATAACATATGTATCATAGGGGTGCCAGAAGGACAAGAAGAGCAGCAAGTATTAGAGAATCTATTTGAAGAAATAATGACAGAAAACTTCATGATATGGGGAAGAAAATGGTTGTACAAGCACAGAGAGTCCCAAACAAGAGGAATCCCAAAAGACCCACGCCAAGACATGTCATAATTATAATGGGAAATGTTAATTACAAAGAGAGAATCTTAAAGGCTGCAAGAGAGAGACAGAGAGTTACCTACAAAGGATCACCCATCAGATTATCAAATGATTTCTCAACAAAAACACATCAAGTTAGAAGGGAATGGAATGAAGTATACAAAGTGATGGAAAGCAAAGGACTGAATCCAAGAATACTCTATCCCGCAAGACTATCAATCAAAATTAGAGGGGAAATCAGGAGCTCTGCAGACACAAAAAAATGCTAACGGAGTTTATCACAACCAAGCCAGCAATGCAAGAAATGCTAAAGGGACTGCTGTAAAAAGAAGAAATAGAAAGGGAGGAAGGAACACAGGCATAAAGCACAGAAATGGCTAAAACAAGTACCTATCAATAGTAACATTAAATGTAAATGGATTAAATGTTCCAATCAAAAGAGATTGAGTAACTGAGTGGATAAGAAAACATGGCCCATATATCTGCTGTCTACAGGAGACCCACCTCAGAACAAGGGACTCACATAGACTGAAAGTGAAGGGATGGAAAAATATCTATCAGGCAAATGGAAATGAAAAAAAAAAATCTGGGGTAGCAATATTTATATATGACCAAATAGACCTCAAAGTGAAGACCATAACAAGAGACAAGGAAGGCCACTTCATAATTCTAAAGGGATTGATACAACAAGAGAATATAACTCTGATAAACATATATGCACCCAATGCAGGAGCACCCAAATACATAAAAAACAAAACAAAAAACAAAAAACAAAACAAAACAAAAACTTCTGGAAGATAGCAAGGGAGAGATTGACAGCAATATAATCATAGTAGGAGACTTTAATACCCCACTGACATCACTGGATAAATCCTCTAGACAAAAAATTTGCAAAGAAACAGCAATACTAAACGACTCACTAGATTAGATGAACTTAATTGACATCTTTAGAACATTCCACCCCAAAACTACAGAATATACATTCTTCTCAAATGCACATGGGACATTTTCAAAGATAGACCACATATTGGGACAAAGGCTAAATCTCTCCAAATTCAGGAAGATTGAAATGATATCAAGCATTTTCTCAGATCACAATGGCATAAAATTAGAAATCAACTACAATAAAAACAATCACAAAAATTCAAACACTTGGAGGCTGAATAGCATACTATTAAACAATAAGTGGGTTACCAAAGAGATCAAAGAAGGAATAAAAAAAATAATCCTGGAAACAAATGACAATGAAAACACAACAATCCAAAATCTTTGGGACACAGTGAAAGCCGTCCTGGGAGGGAAGTTCATAGCATTACAAGCCTACCTCAAGAAAACAAGAAAAACTGGTAATAAACCATCTAAATCTGCAACTTGAAGAATGAGAAAGAAAGCAACAAGTTAAGGCCAGTGTGAGCAGAAGAAAGGAAATAATAAAGATCAGAGCAGAAACAAATGACATAGAGACCAACACACACACACACACACACACACACACACACACACACACACACACACACACACAACAAACAAACCACACACAACCAAACAAAACAACAATACAAAAGATCAATTAAATCAAGAACTGGTTCTTTGAAAGGATAAACAAGTTGATGAACCTCTAGCCAGGCTCACCAAGAAGCAAAGAGGACCCAAATAAAACAAGATCAGAAGTGAAAGAGGCAAAATAACAACAGACCCCACAAAAATATGAAGAATCATTAAAAAATACTATGAGCAACTCTATTCCAACAAACTGGTCAACCTAGAAGAAATGGACATTTTCCTAGATAAATACAACCTTCCAAAACTCAATGAGGAGGAATAAAAAAATTTGAATAGGATAATATCTATGGAGGACATTGAAGCAGTAATCAAAAAACATTCAACAAACAAAAGCCCTGGACCAGATGGCTTCACAGGGGAATTTTATCAAACATTCAAAGAAGAAATAAAATGTATCTTCCTCAGACTATTCCAAAAAATTCAAGAGGAAGGAACACTTCCAAGCTATTTCTATGAAGCCAACATCACCCTAATACCAACACCAGATAAAGACAATACAAAGAAAGACAATTACAGGCCAATATCCCTCATGAACATAGATGCCAAATTTATCAACAAAATTCTAGCAAATCGAATCCAGCATTACATTAGAAACATCATACACCATGACCAAGTGGGATTTATTCAGGGGATGCAAGGATAGTACAATATCTGTAAATCAATAAACATGATACACCACATAAACAAACTGAGAGATAAAAACCATAAAATCATATCTATTAATGCAGAAAAAAGCATTTGACAAAATCCAACACCCTTTCTTGATAAAAACTCTCAGCAAGGTGGGAATAGAAGGATCATATCTCAACATAATAAAATCCGTATTTGACAAACCCACAGCCAACATCATATTCAATGGGCAAAACTGAAAACCATTTCCTTAAGAACAGGTAAGAGACAGGGATGCCCACTCTCACCACTCTTGTTCGACATAGTACTGTAAGTACTAGCCATTGAGATCAGAGAAGAAAAAGAAATAAAAGGCATCCAAATTGGAAAAGAAGAAGTAAAACTGTCCTTATTTGCAGATGATAGGATATTGTACATGGAAAACCCCAAATACTCCATCAAAAAACTATTAGACTTAATAAATGAATTCAGCAACGTAGGAGGATACAAAATTAACACCCAGAAGTCTATGGCTTTTCTATACATCAATAATAAACTCAAAGAAAGAGAAACTAAAAAAGCAATCCCATTTACCATTGCAACAAAAAAATTAAGATGCCTAGGAATATATTTAACCAAGGAGATAAAGGACCTGTGCTTAGAAAATTTCAGGACACTGAAAAAAGAGATAGAAGAAGACATGAACAAATGGAAGAATATACCATGTTCTTGGATTGGTAGAATCAACATCATTAAAATGTTCATACTACCCAAAGCAATCTATAGATTCAATGCAATCCCCATTAAAATACCAATGGCATACTTCAAAGTCCTAGAACAAACTCTCCAAAACTTCATCTGGAATTAAAAAAAAAGACCCCCAATAGCTGCAGCAATGTTGAGAAAGAAGAACAATGTTGGAGGGATCACAATACCAGATATCAAGCTATACTACAAAGCCATTGTTCTCAAAACTGTCTGGTACTGGCATAAGAATAGACATATAGACCAGTGGAACCCAGAAATTGACGCAAGCCATTATGCTCAATTAATACTTGACAAAGGAGGCAAGAGCGTACAATGGAGTCAAAACAGTCTCTTCAATAAATGGTGTTGGGAAAATTGGACAGATATTTGAAAAAAAAAATTAAACTAGACCACCAACTTACACCATACACAAAAATAAACTCAAAATGGATAAAGGACTTAAACGTAAGATGGGAAACCATAAAAGCCTTAGAAGAAGCCATAGGCTCCAAAAGAGCAGACATCTGTCATAGCAATACATTTACCGATATAGCTCCTAGGGCAATGGAAAATAAAGAGAAAATAAACAAATGGGACTACATCAAAATAAAAAAGCTTCTGCACAGCAAAAGAAAACATCAATAAAACAACAAGAAAGCCCACTGTATGGGAGAACATATTTGCCAATGTTATCTCTGATAACAGTTTAAGCTCCAACATTACAGGGAACTCATACAACTTAACAAAAGGAAGATAAAAAATCCAATAAAAAAATGGGGAAAAGACCTAAATAGACACTTTTTGAAAAAAGGGCATTCAGAAAGCCAAGAGACATATGAAAACCTGCTCAAAGTCATTAATCATCCGAGAGACGCAAATCAAAATGACAATGCGGTACCATCTCAAACCTGTCAGAATGGCAACCATCAACAAATCAACAAATGACAAGTGCTGGAGGGGATGCGAGAAAGAGGACCCTCATGCACTGCTGCTGGGAATGCAGTCTGGTGCAAACACTATGGAGAACAGTATGGCATTTCCTCAAAAAATTAAAAATGGAACTGCCATTTGACCCAGTAATACCACGTCTAGGAATATATCCAAAGAAAACAGAAAGGATATATGCACCCCTATGTTCATAGCAGCACAATTTACAATAGCTCAGATTTGGAAATAGCCTAAATGCCCATCAACAGATGAGTGGATTAGAAAAATGTGGTAAATCTACACAATGGAACACTACACTGCTGTAAAAAAGAAGGAATTCTTACCATTTGCAACAGCATGGATGGAACTGGAGAGCATTATGCTAAGTGAAATAAGTCAGTCGGTAAAAAAAATAACACGTGATTTCACTCATTTGTGGAATATAAAGAACATTATAAACTGATGAATAAAAATAGATACAGAGGCAAAGAAGCATCGAACAGACTGGCAAACTACAGCACGAAGGCTGGGGAGGGTTTTGCGGGGGGGTGGGTGCTGCATAAGAGATCAACCAAAGGACTTGTGTGCATGCATATAAGCATAACCAATGGATGCAAGACACTGGGGGAGGGGTGTGAGGGCATGTGCCAGGGGGTAGGGGAGGCTGGGGGAAGATCAATGGGGAAAAAAAGGAGACATATGTACTACTATTTGTAATACTTTAAATAATAACAAAAAAATACTTCACTTGGTTCCTTGCCTCTTCACTGACAAAATAAGAATATTGAATCACTTTTGATTTAGGAATCCTGAAATTAGATCCTAATCAGGATAATGAAAATTAGTCACCCTGATCAACCTGAGCCCTCAACCAATCCTTGGTCTGACTATTACTTTTTAAGGAAATGCATACTTTGTTTTTTTCTTTTATTGTTTAAGAGGCCCTGTGCATGGATTCATGCTCTGGTGGGGTCCCTTAGTGTAGCCTGCAGGGATCTGGCTGAATCCAGCTGTCCAATGCTACCTGCCAGCTGCTCCTGCTCATCCCAGCCCTCTTGTGCCTGCTGCCACCACTCAGTAGGCTCGCTGTGTTCTCCAGGCTGTGGTGGCCAGCCGTGAGCCCTGAGTCTGGTGCCAATCAATTAGCTGAGCGGTGCTCCCTCTGTGGGAGCGCACTGACCCCCCCAGTGCAGGGGGCAGCTCCTGCATTGAGCGTCTGCCCTTTGGTGGTAGGGTGCATCATAATGACCAGTCAACCAGTCATTCAGTCATTTGGTCACTTAGGCTTATATATATATAGATTACTTGCTTTTAGGTCTTTAAAATCATATTTGTTGTCAGAACCAAGTGAATAAGTGTAGCAAAAAAGTAACAATAACCCATATATTTGTTATAAGACTTTTTGAAAAAGCTCAGTTCTTACAGTGCCAGCTTATGATTTTGAATTTTCTCTCAGAAAGTCAGTCCTTCAAAGAAAGATAAACATTTACTTATTATTATCTGTTAGTTATTGGGCTTTTTTTTTTGTGGGTACATAAAACTGTAAAATAAATAGACCACATTTTCCTAAACTAAGTTTAGGTTTCTAAACTCTCCTGGCATTCTAAATCATTTAATTGATTTAAAGGGATGGTATAATTTTGTGTCCTCTTGAAAAATACGGACTGTACATCCTATATGCTTCTTAGAATATACGTATATTCCTGCATTTTTTCATTCATTCAGCAACTATTTGTTGACTATGTACTATGCTCCAGCACTGGAAATAATGTATTGGAAAAGACAGAATGTCATGGATTTTATATTCTAATAAAGTAGATAAATTAAAATTTAATATAATTTTGATTAATTGTAAGTGCAAGCCAGGAAAATAAAATAAGAATATAAAGTGTGATGAGATGTTAAAGGGAACATAGTTAGAAGGGATGATCAGGAAGGCTTCTCTGATAGAGTGACTGGGTGGATTGCAAATAGCCATTTATTCTTTCTATTTCATTACAGCTTTCTCTTTGAAATCTGACTTTGCTGTTTCTCTCATCAAAAGATAGAGTATAGCCCTGGCTAGTGTGGCTCTGTGGTTGGAGCATTGGCCTGCACTCTGAAGGGACATGGGTTTGATTTCCGATCAGGTTCAATCCCTGGCCCATCAGAGAGCATGCGGGAGGGAGGCAACCAATCGATGTCTCTCTCGCCTCTCCCCTCTGCCTTCTAATTTTGGTGTAAAAAAAAAAAAACAATGAAAAATATATCCTTGGTGAAGATTAACAACAGCAAAATAATAATAAAAAGGGAGAATATACTTCTCTAGCCTTTGACTATGACTTGCTGTGCTAATGAAACATTAGAAAATGGGGCGCAAGCATAATCTTAAAAAGTTTCTTTAAACACTGGGATTTCTTTCCCCTCTCTCTTTACACCTTCATTTAAACAAGCCAGGAATAGTCAACTGGATGATGAGAGACCAGGTAGAGAGAGGCCTAAAAGCAACCCTCCCATCTCTGCTTGGTATTTGTGACATTCTTCATTTTGTGGGTTTGTTTCAAAATTTTTCACTCATTATTTCGCCAACTATTTATTCTACCCTCACTTCACTCTGATTCCAAATTATATTTAAGGCCACTTAGAATTGGTCCATGGCTCAGTGGAGCTCTGTTCACTTTTTTCCAAGTATTTATTCTCTCTGAGTTTCTATCTGACTTTAGATAATTTCTATTTCAATGCCCTTAAATTCATTGATACTTTCTCTGATACTTTCCAATCTGCTAGTAAGCCCATTTAGTGATTTTTTTAAAAAAATTAGAAAGTATGTTTTTCAAATCTAGAAATGCTCTTTGGTTGTGATTAAAATATTCTGTTTTTCTACTTATTACAGTTGTTTTCCTTTAAATTATTGAATGTACTTATAATAGCTGTTTTGAAGTCCTTTCCTGTTAATTTATCATCATTGTCTTTCCTGGGTACTTTTCTATTGGCTAATTTTTCTTTTGACAGTGGATTATATTTTTGTGCCTCTTTGTACGTTTAGTAACTTTTGATGGAATGTAGGACATTTTTAATATTACACTACTGTCCTTATTTAAAATGTGTTTTGATGAGCAGTTATTTGTGGGCCTGCTTTATCCTTTGAGATTTGTTAGTTAGTGCTATTAGGGTGAGTCAACAGTAGCTTTTACTCCAAAACTACTTTGGTTCTAATACTAAGAAGTAGCCCTTTTGGGGTATCTATTGAACAGTTCAGGTGTTCAATAAGGTCTCTCCATTCCATCTGGTTGGAATTCAGACAATCCCAGCACTCTAAGAACTCTGTAAATTTTTAAACTTATAGGGTACCTGGTTTTTCTTTTCCCAGCCTTGTGGAAATTCATCCAGTATATGAGAAGGTTAGCATTCAGCCAAAGACTCAGGGCAATTTCATAAATTTTGGGAGCTCCTTCTCTGCAAAGCTCCTTCTTTTCTGTATATTTGTTTGCTTTTGTTTTTGTTTTATTCGCCTGAAAATGTTAGCTACCTATGTGTCTCCAAATTCAAATCTTTGTCTTCTCGACTCATTGAGATTGCTGTTCCCTGCTTGGGTTCCCCCTTCCTGCACTGAAGTCCACAAAGTGTCTACAGGTAGAAATCTGGGGTTATCATGGGGCTACCTCACTTGATTCCATCCTCTAAGGAATTAGAATCCTGTGATACCAGTTTTCCAATATACAAACAAATTTGATTTATGTATTTTGTCCCATTTTCTAACTCTTTACGATGGGAAGCCAAGCCCATTACTAATTTTCCCCTGAGTATGCAAGTGGAAGTCCAGAAGATTATTTATTTATTTGAAAATGGAAAATAATATAGTCATGTCATATGCCAATAAGAATAATCCAATTAAGAAGGGAAATCTGGGGATACTTGAAAGAAATGATATTTTGGAACCAAATCCTTTGAAAATATAAGAATGGATATAAAGCAGTACATGAGTAGAGGGGTTGGCTTTAATAAAGAGGATGGAAACTATCTATTAACTCAGAGTTAAAGGTGCTAATAATTCAGAATAAAAAAACAACATATAATTAAAGTTAATAATAAAGTAAAATTAATAAAGTAAAAATTAATATGTAGTGAAAAACTATTTCCATTATTTATTATTTGATCTAATGATTTGACTGAGCAAAACAGCAAATACAGGGTTGGGCAAAAGTACATTTACAGTTGTGAGTACATAAAACACAGAGTTTATTCTGGTATTATTATTTATTAATTTTGTATTATTTATACTAACAACTGTTAATCTACTTTTGTCCCACCTTTTATAATAAAGCATTTGTTCTTTACCTTTGGTAAAAGTGGAGTCATTTTTTTCTTACTCAATTATAAGCCTTAAATATTTAATCTCTCTGTTTCACTATGCAGAAATTTTCTTTTGAGTATTTCTATATCCAGGAGGATCAAATAAAAGGTAAAAAAAAAAATACTATGTTGAATGACCATGGAGAAATTCTGGGTTTTGATGCTGGTCAACTGATTGCTTTTGAAAGTAAAACATTAGTATTCTATTGTTTTCTAGCTTGGAAAACGAATGCAATTTTGTATATAAAATGTGATTGATACCACAAATAGGGTTAGTGTTAAGATTAAATAAAATATAATTAATTTGTCAACAATAGCTGTTACTGAAATGCCAAATTCCTTCTTTTCTCCTCCCCAGGTGTTGGAAGTCCTGGCTCACATATTTGTGCCTTGCATTGATAAATTTTAAGTTCTCTGGAAAGATTAACTAAGTAGGAAGACATTAGATATCATCCACCAAAGAAGTCTAATGAATTTTTTTCCTCTAAATACCCTTACTAGAATTATTCTTAGATCCAGTTTCCCCAAACTGAGATTTCCTTACCATCTTTACTTATTTTTGTCTCTTTTGTTCATTGATGGATCTCCTGAGCTTAGAATCATGCCTGGTACATAATAGGAAAGGAACTCAGTAAATATTAAGTTGGAATTAATGCTGAACATTAGTGCCTGTTAATATCTCCAAGGATTCTAGTATTCCATGAAACAGATTTTGGGAACTGTTGTCATGGTAATAAATGAGTTAAAGTTAACCATCTTGATTCCTTTCCTCTCTATTGAAGCCTCTGTTGCACAACGAATGGGAAGCTTTCTTTCTTTACATATGTCAGAAAGAGGGTCCACGTCTGGTAGCTAAACCTTTTAAAGTCACAATCTGTGGTGGATTATGTGCCAGGGATATTGAAAGGATTAAACCTTTCTATTATCTGCTAGTCTTTGATGACAGGGCTATCAGAGACCCTGGCTCTCACTCTGGTGCCAATGGATTTAGAGGAGCAGACTGTACCTTGCTGTTGTGTGTACTGTGTATACATGTCAGCTGCAGGAAGTCCATCCTAGATGACAGCAATGTCACTTTGGTATCCCATCCTCTTTTACACCTGATCACACTTGCAGATGGGAAAGCCAAGAGCACCTCTGAATTACAAGGCTGGAGGAAGTGACTGGGAGAAGAGATGCCAAATGGACATCTTGACGTGCAGAGGGGGCTTTAAGATCCTTGAAGTGAGCACTGTGAAAATATATAAAGCTTGTGCATTGTGCACAGATTCTCACTGTGACTGGAATCCAGTTGCACTAAGTGGTAACAATTCAGAAACCAGACAGAGGCAGGTGGATCTACAATTATGACCCAAAGATGAAGTTTCCTATCAAGGGACAAAGGTCTGACAAGACTTTTGTCTACTCAGCTGATATTTGACCCTCATTGTGTTGATGATGTGAACTTACTCTTGCCTTCCTGAGAGGAGGACTCTGTTGCTAATATTCCTCAGCTGGAATCCACCTTCTGCCACTTAGATATGATCAAATCCTCATGTAAGAGGACCCAAAATTATTATGAGTGAACAGGTTCTTCATTCTTCTTGTTCCCCACATGCCATTGGCCCTTAAATCAGCTACTGGATTTGGGTGGGATGAGGTGAGCAGTGGTGATAACTGGTTTGCATTTAGATGGTTTAATATCTATATATATATAAAAGCCTAAGTGACTGGCCATTTGACTATCGACTGGTAGCTATAATGCACAATGACCATCAGGGGGCAGATGTTTAACACAGGAGCTGCCCAGCTGCGCTGTGGTGACTTGGTAGCTGGGGTTCTCGGGTGACACACCCAGAACCAGAGCAGAGGGAACCTGATTCCAGGGGATGTCGGAGAGCCAGTTTTGGCCTGATCCCCACAGGCCAGGCGGAGGGACCCCACCAATGCATGAATCCATGCATTGGGCCTCTAGTTCATACATAAAAGGGGGAAATCAGTTGACAGAGAAATGAGAGATGAAAATAGATTTGGATTTGAGAGTTGAAAGTTAGAGAAAGAGTGCTCAGGTTTGCTATGTAGTGGAAAAGTAGAGAGGAGAGAAACGAGGAAAGGGGCTTGGGGAAACGTTGTGGGTTATGAATTGAACACAATTTACTTAATCTTTCTGAGGGAAATGCAAATAAAACTGGAATCATTTTTCCAATAATTCTTTTTGGTTCCTGGATGGTGTTCCTTGAATGAGTTATTGTGCCAAGAATAGGCTATGTGGACCCTGAAGTTTATTTGGGTTATGTTTGAATTAAATCAATTTCTTACCTGTGGCCTTTTAGCTGACTGGTACTTATATATTCATTTCTAGAGTAAATGGTCATTCAGAAGGAGCTATTTGTAGGTTTGGCACAATATCGTGTTTGTAGTCACATCACACTACACAAATAAGGAATTTGGAGTAGAGAAATATGCCTTTTAGCATTCTTTAAATACTACACTTCTTTTATATACAGGGAATGGCAAAAGTAGGTTTATAGTGGTAAACTATGACTTGAAACACAGTTTATTCTTATAGTATTATTTGTTAATTATTATATTATTTTCCATATGAATAACTATAAACACACTTTTGCCCCACCCTGTATGTGTAAATCTTATTTTCCCCTTTAACATCCTTGTTAGTAGGCATTCATCATCACATGGTCAGCCAGCACTCATTTCCCCTTTCTAATTGCCTCCAGATTATTTCTAGGGAAGCCACTCACCCCCGCTCCTACACAGTATTAAATTCTGGTGCCCACCTCATTAAGAAGACCAAGAGGGCTAGGTCCTTGGTCTCACTGTCTCTATGTGGCCAGGAGGAGGGCACGTGACCGAAGTCTTTTAATGGGAAGAATTTTTTGCTAGACTTTGACCATGAGTAAGTGATGTTCTGACTGGAAATGCGTGGAGTGCATTCTTCCCAGCCACCACCATGTGACCCAGCTACCTGTTCCTACCACGAGACCACTGTATTTATGAGGTTCTGTTTCCTCAATCTCCAGAACTGCTTTTGTTTCTGTTCAGAATTCCCAAAACTGGTTTTGTCACTTTCCAGAGGATTCTCTGAGCTCACCAGATCCTTTCACTAAATACCCTGTTTTGCCTGATAATTACGCCTGTTCTTCTTATTGCAACCAAGAATCTAAGACTGATAAAGGTGTTAAAGACAAAGTGAAAATGATGATTGATAGTTGCATTATATATGTACAAACTGTCCTGCATACAAGTAAAATTAAAATGTTAATCCTATGTTCTAAATAAAGAACACACAAAAATAACTTGTATGTCTCCTGTCCTGCTTCCAATGTCAGTTTCTGAAAACTGAAGACCTGTATAAAGGTATTTCATCTCATGTTATTGTTTGCATATATATACATGTGTATGCTTTTTAAATTAATTTTTTTCTTTTGTAATAATTATAGATTCATATCCACTTATTAGAATTAATACAGAGATCCTTTCCCCTTTAACCATCCTCCTCCTATGGTAACATTTGCAAAACTTAAGTATGATATCACAGCTCTGATATTGACATCAATACAATCCGTGGATCTTACTCACATTTCCCCAGTTTTTATCATTCATTTATGTGTATATGTTTAGTTTTATGCAATATTATCACACATGTAAGGTTTTGTATTCATCACTATAGTCAAGAAACAGAACAGTTCCATCCAACAAGAATTTATCATGTTGTTCTTTATAATCTCACACCTTTCTTGTGCCTCTTCCTGTCCCTGAGTGGCAATCACCAATCTGTTCTCTAATTCTATAATTTTGTCATCTCAAGAATTTATATTAATCGAATCATGTAGCATATAACCTTTGGAATTGGCTCTTTTTGTTCAGCATAATTCCCTTGAGATCCATTCAAATTGCTGTATAAATAAATAATCTATTTATTTTTGTTTCTGAGTAGTAGTATTTCATGGTATGGATGTAGTACAGTTGATATAAACATTCACCTGTTGGAAGACATCCAAGTTATTTCCAGTTTTGGCTATTACAGATAACGTTGCTATGAACATTCAAGTACACATTTTTGTATGGAAATATAATTTTTTTCTCTTGCATTAACACTTGGGAGTAGATGATTGCATGAGATGGCAGCTGTATATTTAACTGGTTAAGAAACTGCCAAACTGTTTTCTAATTTACTTTATCATTTTGCATTTCCACCAGTGGTGTAAGAACATTCCAGGTCCTTCATATTCTCACCAACACTTGAAATAGTCTAACAAGTGGCAGGACTAGTTCATTCTAGTTTTAATTGGCATTTTCTAATGATTAATGATGTTGGGAATAACTTCTTTGGGGATGTGCCTGTTAAAATATTTTGCCTATTTTTAAAAACTGGGTAATTTGTTTTCTTATTGTTGAGTTTTGAGAGTTCTTTATATAATCTGGATATAATTCCTTTATCAAAGATATGATCTGCAAATATTTTCTCCCATCCTGTTGCTTGGCTCTTCCTTCTCATGATAACTTTCAAAAATAAGACTTTTTAAATGTTGTTATGCTTTATTTTATGAAGTCCAATTTACCAACTTTTGGATTATGGTTTTAGAGTCATATCTAAGAAATCTTTGCCTGCACAAAGCCATAAAGATTTTCTCTGATGCTTTTTTCCAGAAGTTTTATTGCTTTAAGTTTCATATTTTAGTCTGTGATCATTTTGAATACATTTTTAAAATTTGGCATGTGGATCAAAGATCAGTTTTTGCATATGGATGTCTAATTGTTCTATCATCATTTGCTGTTTATGGTGGGAGGGCAAGTCTGGTACCAAAAACCTGCTATGAACATTTGTTGTGGGAAGTTAAGTTTTCATCTTCTGGGATAGATGCCCAAGAATGTAATTGCTGAATTTTATGAAAAACTGCCAAACTATTTTGTGGTACATGTTTTCAAAAGGAAGTTATGAGGCTTAAGAACTTGTATGAATTTGGTTTCTGCTTCTTACTTTTTAGTAATTTGGGGCAACATACTAAATATCTCTGTGCCTCAGTTACCTTACTGATAAACTAGGGACAATAATATTGCCACCTCATTGGGTTGCTATGAGGATTCATTGCATTTAAAAAGCAAAATATTTCAAAGAATGTCTAGTGTGTAAGGCATGATCAGTTATGTTAGCTGTTATTGTTTGCAATTGGTGTTACTACTATTATCTTTGTCACTGTCCAACATCTTGAACACTCTCCTTACATGTTGTTGATAATTTCCCACATTATAAGATCACAGGAAGAAGCCAGAAAACTTGCATTCCCATCTCTTCTTAAAGCTGGGATAACGACCTATGACTTAGCTTTGACCAATCAGGCATAGCTATGAAGGCCTTGAATTCAGAAGTGAACAGTAAAAGCAGATGGCCATGTATGAGCAATTCACTCTTCCAAACATATTCTGGGGGTAGCCATAGCAGCATTCCAGAATTCAGTCCCAAGTGCATGGGTGCCAAGCAGAGAAGCATTGTTTTTTTTCTGTCATTCATTTGGGCTCTTTTCCCTAGTTGTATAGCTGCAGAGTATAGCTGTCTGGCCTTTTTGGAGATTATCAAACTGTCTTATTATTTAATAATTTCCCTTGTCACTTAAATTATCCAATTTTAAAAAGCTGTGTGTGTGGCTTAAAAAGATCAATATCTTTATACATAAACATATATACCAATACAGAAATATTTTAGCCACATATAATATATAAAACACATTTTTTAATATATGAGACAATTTTCAGACAACTGGAGAATTTTGAATAAGGCAGACTATATCATAGTACTGTTTCACGTTAATTTCCTGATTTTGATAATTGTACTATGGTTATATAACAAAATATTCTTGCTGTTAGAAAATATACACTGAACAACGGAGGAGTAAAGGGCTTTGGGTTTGTAACTTATTCTCAAATGATTCAGAAAAATACATGTATGGAAAGAGTGATATAGCAAATATGACAAAATGTTAAGAAACAGAAAATCTGGGAGTCATGATATTGTTTGTACCAGTCTTATGATTTTTCTACAAGTTTAAAGTTATTACAAAAAATAAAGGGGAAAAATAGCCCTAATGGATTTTCTTGTTTGCAATTATGAACACTATTAATACAGAAGAATAACGAGGAGTCAAGGATAGAGAATGTTTTAGTCAGCTCAGCTGCTACAAATGGGCTGGGTGGCTAATAAACAATAGAAATTTACTTCTCACAGTTGTGAGTTCTGGAAGTTCAAGATCAAAGCACCTGCAGATTGGGTGTCTGGTTAGATCACTCTTCTTCTCAAGGTTCCCTTCTTGCTGTGTCCTCACATAGTAGAGAAAGCACAGTGTTGGTTCTTCCTGTAAAGTTGATAATTCCATCATGGGGGCACTGCCTTCCTGACCTCAGCTAATCCTAATTACCTCCTCAAGGCCCCACCTACAAAAGCCAGCACCTTGGAGATTAGGGCTTCAACATTTTGAGGAGGGGGGTGCACAGATATTCAGTCTATAGCAGACAGGAAGGTTGCTCTGGTGATTTTTCCCCTTTACTCCCCACACCTGGGCAGTCTCTACTGAGACAATGTGAGGGTAGTCAACAGACATGGACTGGGCAAGGGAGGGACTCCTTAAATATGGGGCTAAGCTGCTACCTGAAACATTGTGGCACCCCCTCTGACTCCCTCTCAAGCTCATTGCTCAATCACCATTTCCTAGATGGTTGACAAAGCTTGATAGAGACAAATAAAATGGCTTTTTCAATTTACTTGATTCATAGAGGCAGGAATAGGAACCTGTTCTTTTTGATGTCTCTTTTCTGTCTCCCCCACTAGCCTGGGAGGATGACCCAGGCCACAAGAAGTCCAAAACAAACTTTCTCCCTCCTACTCTGAAGGGAAGAGACCAGCAAAATCCCACAACACCATGGGAGCCTTCCAGAAGGTGGGAGAAAACACAACTCTTGCCAAAGCTAGCCTTCTGTTATGTGCGGCTCTGAACTACTCTAATTAAAGACTTCTGTTTTAATCTCATTCATAAACGTAAGCCAAGCTTTAATTTCTCGTGAAGTGTCTTCCGGTGAAAAACAATATTTCTAATCTTTAGCAATTTTTAAGTTTCACATGTCATGCTCTTAAGAAGTGTGATACATAAAATGATTCCATCTCAACATTCAAGGCACTGTTGCTAATTTTAAAGCTTGCAATAGACAAAGGGGAAAGGAATCAGCATGAATATTAGGTGTACAAAATGGTTCCACTCCTTAACTCAAGGGCATTCAAACTTATTCAGAACCATACTATTTTTATTGCAATGAAGAGATAGTCAACAGATCAAATGGAAAAGCTTTTATCTAAAATGCACTTGTTTAAAGGGTAGTTCCATAGGAAAAAGAAATAAAATTTTCTCTAAACGATTTAATATGAACTGATATGCACAATATAGCAGGAAATCATAATCTCCAGCTATCTGACAGACTTGCCTACCTGTAGGGTAAGGAAAAGTAGAGAAAGAATGAAGAGTTAGGGAGGGGGAGGGAAAAAGGAAGAAGGAGAGAGAGGGGAGGAGAATGGAGGGGAAGAAGAGAGAGAGAGAGAGAGATCATCCTATATAGTATATATATAGTATGTGTTGTGATAGTCTCCTGCTGGTTAAAATTTGATGCTTACAATACTGACTTGAGTGTAGTAATTTCAATGTAGTCACTTTCCCCCTGGATGTATGTTAAATATTCTATCTTCCATTCAGACATAATTCCACTATGAAATATGGCTGCCCATTAGAATCCCAAAGGAGCTTAAAACTGCATCATACCTGAGTCTTAGCTGAGACCAGTGACTGAGAATTTCTGGGATGGGGCCTAAGCGATTCTGTGAAAAATGAAGGACAGGAGCTACTGCTTTAAAACATACACTCTGCTTTCTACAATAGATTTGCTCCTGAAAATGGAAACCTTTCAAATTTCACTAGAACTTGAGAGTGAAAGTCATTCTATAATGGCATTTTTTTTTTCCAGCAAGCCACTCTCCCTTTTAGAAACATGAATCTGAAATTTCTTTATGTTGTATTTGCTTAAAATCCTGTGAAAGTTTACAGAGAGAGGTGCCTGTCCTGGAATATATGTGCATTTCTTTACACATGTGCACAACAAGGGGTGGGGTACCACACAAGCTTCACATTTACATTTTTCCTTGAAACATTTTCTCATTTGAGCCTATGAAGTAAATAGGTTAGACGGCATCATCATTATTTTACAGACCAATGAGGGAGAATTGAAATGACATTTAAAAATTATCTTTATGACAGGATTAGCATAGTTTACTTTGCACCTAATGCAGTGCTTTTTCTTCCTTTTCTCTTTACCTATAAAGATATATAAATATAAAATTTATATATAAAATTATTTGTACATAATACTCCTATATAATAATATATGATATATAATATATAATATAATATATAATATATAATATATAATATGCAATATGCAATATGTAATATGTAATATGTAATATGTAATATATATCATTATATTTATATACATACTAGAGGCCCAGTGCACGAAATTTGTGCATGGGGGGGTGTGTGTCCCTCAGCCCAGCCTGCACCCTCTCCAATTTGGGACCCCTCTCACATTCAAGGACTGCTGGTTCCCAAACACTCGCCTGCCTGCCTGCCTGCCTGATTACCCCTAACCACTTCTGCCTGCCAGCCTGATCACCCCCTAACCACTCCCCTGCCAGCCTGATAGACATCTAACTGCTCCCCTGCTGGCCCAATTGCCCCTAACTGCCCTCCCCTGCCAGCCTGGTTGCCCCTAACTGTCCTCCCCTGCAGCCCTGGTTGCTCCCAACTGCCCTCCCCTGCAGGCCTGATCACCCCCAACTGCCTTCTCTTGCAGGCTTGGTTCCTCCCAACTGCCCTCCCCTGCTGGCCATCTTATGGTGGCCATCTTTGACCACATGGGGGCAGCCATCTTGTGTGTTGGAGTGATGGTCAATTTGCATATTACCTCTCTATTATATAGGATTACAAAATATTATCACATCTTCCATTTTTGTTTATACATATACATACATGTTAATATAATATAATATAATATATCCTGCAAATAAAATATTAAGGTACTGCTTAGTGTATTTAGACTATCTTCTTCAAGACTAATAATGGACTTAGCTATCAAAATTGTACATAAAATACGTAGGCAATGAAAGAAATCATACCAGATGTAGCTTTCTTAACCTTACGCGAGGAGGCACAATGAAATTGCAAGAGGGAATTACAAAGAGAAAACTGAAACTTGCCATCACTTGAAAGTGCTCAAATCTTATTTAAACAGCATGGACAACAGTTGGATGCCCAAACTCAATTTTTATTTTAGGAAAATATAACTTTTCTTTAGATTGCTTTCTAACCTCATTTCAGCAAAATAGAGCTTGATCTCAAGATTCATATGCACCGCACTCTGCTTGCAGGCAGACCTACAAGTGTGTTCTTCTGCTTTGTGTTAATATTAAACTCAGCTCTGAAACATCCAGTACAGATCTGGACCATTCAGGGTTCCACCCTGGCTTAGCATGTTACAGTCAACTCTGAAGGCTATTATTGCTTTTTCTCACAATTTATGGATCCCTTTTAGATCAGGTGATAAAAACATCAAAATGAAGACAAATTCCTGAACAGAAAGTGACAAGGAAACTATCACATTCATAGATTCTTCTGGGATTTTTTGAAAGGTATTTGCTTATCCGAACAGTATTTGCCAAGGTGAAAAGACACCAGCAGATTCCTTAGACTCACACTGACCAGGCAGCAGCTGCTGCTCTGTTGATACAGGGAACATCTGTGAAAGACTCTGGGTGGCAAGTGGAAAGATTTCATTGTCAGTCAGGTCCTAGAAAGCACAAAGGAGCTGGGACTCAACACTGTAACCTCAGGATATAAGCAGTCTCTACTATATACAGGGCATTCCCCCAAATGTATACACATTTTAACACCTGATAGCTCAGTTTTGAAAATGAAATGTATTTTAATAAACACTGTCTTTATAATTGTTCAAAGTGTGTGTATACATGAAAATGCCTGGTGGTAACAGAAGAGGAGGTGAGAGCAGATTCCTCATTGTATATTCACAATGGTTGTGAAAGGAAATGCTGCTTCTATGGGAGGATCTGTTCAAATCAGAATAAACAAATTTACAGATGGGGAAACTGAGATACATAGACACACTTACATCTTGACTTACTCTATTGAATTAATGAATTGCACATCACTGAATCAAATGGTTAGATATATTCAATTTTACCTTCTGCTTTTAGAATCCCTCTTTGACAGCATTTCCCAAGACAGTATTTATCTTGGAAGATACAGCGCAGAAATGCATGGCAGGCTTTAGCCACAACTGTATGTGTGTGTGTGTGTGTGTGTGTGTGTGTGTGTGTGTGTGTGTGTATGTGTGTAATTTTGTTTTGTTTTATTATTTTATCTTGTTTTAAAGTTTTAGGGAGTTTCCATAAATAATATCACAATAATACAGTGTTATTTGCAAAACAACTCCCATTTTCTTTGGAGCAATAGCTGAAGGCTAATGGACTTGACACTAGGACTGTTTTTTTCTTTCTTTCTCCTTTTAAGAAAGCTAATTTGCACTTGGACACATGTTTAAAATAGATTTCTCATTTGAGGCCCTCGAAGAATAAGGCTACCCTCTCAGAGACTCTGGTTATTCAAGCAAGAAAATGGCCAAAGCTATTTCTCATCTATGATGGCAAAAGTCACTCATCGTTAAATAAAACATTTAAGCAGTAATTTAAATATTACAGCCTATGAAACCGCTTAGGCAGTGAACAGGAACTGGAATTAGAAGACCAGTCCTATCCTTGAGCAAATAATTAAAACTTTGCTGTTTCTCATTCTTGTCTACAAGAACGGAATGAAAATTCTGGTTATTCATCCATCTAACATGAAGCTCTGAGAACTAATGAGTAGTTACAAGGCTCTTTCTCAAAAGGAAGTCCTTGTGGGAGAGGAGGTGAGCAATAAATAGCACCTGTACTTTCCTCAGTTTCCAAGACAACTCTGATTGCAGAATTTCTTTTCCTTTGTCAGGTCATATGTCAGGCTTTGTGCCAAAATTTTATCCTAATCCTAACCAAACTACTCTTCCTCATGGACATAAGACATAGTTAAAATTTCCTACAGAGAATCCCAAGAAAACTCAATGAAGAGTACCTACAGAGTAAAAGGCTTAGGAACTTTCCTTATCATTAGGCATATGTTAATGTGTATGACTGATTTGCTGACATTATAAAAGAGTCATCTGTCAGTGTTTCCCCAGGCTTCTCATTTTTCTGGGGACACAAGTGCAAACAGCAGTAGATCAAGTCTTCTCTGCACAATTTCTCCCCACTTAGCAGAATCTTTGACAGAAAAAGTTCAGGTATCTTAGAGAGTCAGTCTCTCTCTCTCTCTCTCTCTCTCTCTCCTCTCTCTTTCAGAGAAGGCAGCAGTTTTGGCCAGAAGTATTAATAAAGACTCCTTATTTTTCTCCAACTTTTACAGACTCTCCACTTTGTCTGGCTCACAGGAGGGTATGGCTTGCTTTCCCCTTGTTTTGAATGTTTTCAGACAGGCACTCATATAGAAAAATATTTGACACATTAGGTCTCCCAATAAATGTACTCTTGGATATTGGTCAGAGGTCTCAGATTAGGTTTCATTTAACAGATAACTTCTAATATTGAAGAGAAAAATAGAAAGATTGTGAAACAGGAACAAGAATGAGAACAAAGAAGTAGAAAAGTCAAGTAAAAAATCACTAAGAGAATCCAGAATGCCAGAGTGAGAGGGATCTTAGGAATCATATAATTCAATTTTGACCTGATTTGTGATTCCCTTTCACAGTATCCTCCACAAGTGGATGTTCAACCTATATTTTCATAACTCTTATGCCAAGGAATTAACTACTATCACTTGTCAAAGGTACAAATTTTTATAATTCATGGAAAGACAACTGAGTGGGTCCAAAAAGAAATTGGATCTGCAGTGTTAGGGGACGGGTGACTTTGTTTCAAATATCAAAACATGGTCATTGATTAATATCCTTCTGTCAATAGGTGATAGATCAAGCAAGCAGAAAATCAGTAGAGATATATAGATGATTGGAACAGTACTATCAATCAACTTGATCTAATTGAAATTTATAGGGTACTTCATCCAGAAACAGCAGAATACACTTCCCAAACCTACATGGAACATTCACCTAAAATAGACCACATTCTGGGCCATAACATACACCTTAAATTTAGATGAATAAAAGTCATAGAAAATATGTTATCAGACTACAATAGAATTAAACTAAATCAATACCCAAAAGATAGCTATAAAATCTCCAAATATTTGGAAACAACACACTTCTAAGTAAGCCATGGGTTGAATAAGCAGCCTCAATATACTTTAAAGTAATCTCACTTAAATAAACATACAACTTAAAAAATTTCATGGTATGCAGCAAAAGCACTTCTTAAATGGAGATTTATAGTACTAAATGTATATATTAAAAAAGAAGAAAGATCTGAAAATAATAACTGACTTCACTTTATGAAACTAAAGAAAGAAGAACAATTTAAGATGAAAGCAAACAGAAGAAAAGAAATACTAGAAAATTTAGGCTAGAAATCAATTATTGAAAATAGAAAAACAATAAAGAAAATCAATAAAACCAAAAGCTGTTTTGTGCTTTTGTTGAAAAAAAAAGTAAGATTATTTATTTTATTAATTATATATAGATATTAATTTTATCAAATGTATTAAAATATATACCATAACCAAATGGATTTATTTCAGGTCAAATAAAATAGAATAAAAGAGAGAGGACACAAATTGCCAATATCAGAAATAAAAGATGGATTATCATTACTGATCCCATCTACATTAAAAGGATAATAAAGAAATATTTCAAGCAACTCTATGGCTACAAATAAGATTACTTAGATCAAATGGACCAACTCCTTGAAAGACACAAGCTACTAAAACTCACATGAGAAATAGATGTCCTAAATAGATCTATATCTATTAATGAAATTTAAACAATTATTAATAATCTTTTAAAAAAATCAGGTCCAGGTGGCTTCATAGGTGAATCCTACCAAGCATTTATGAAAGAAATAATACCAATTTTCCACATTATTTTCCAGAAAATAAAAGCAGAGAAAACACTGCCTACCTCATTCTAGGAGGTCAGCATCATCCCAATATCAAAGATACATAAACACATTATAAGAAAGATAACTACAGGCCAATAACTGTTATGAAAATAAATAAAAAAATCTTCAACAAAATATAACAGATGAAATTCAACAATGTGTTAAAAATATACACCATAACCAAATGGATTAATTTCAGTTATTCAAGTCTGGTTTAATATTTTTAAAAAATCAAGCAATGTATTATATCATATTAAAAGGCTAAAACAGAAAAATCACATGATCATATCAATTGGTGTGTATAAAGCATTTCAAAATTCTAACACCGATTCAGGTTTTGAAAAACAACAACACTCTCTTGAAAAAGAAAAAATACATATTGGGAAACTTTTAATTTGATAAAGCACATCTACAAATTACCCCTGCAGTTAACATCCTTCTTAATAGTGAAGGTGTTAGTGAAAAGTGGACACTTTCATCCTAAGATCAGGAACAAAGCAAGGATATTCTCTCACATCATCCCAATACAATATATTACTGGAAGTCCTAACTAATGGAGAAAAAGACAACAAAAAGAAATAAAAGGTGTAGAAATCAGAAAGAAGAAATAAAACCATTCTTACTCATAGACAACATGATTGTCTATGTAGAAAATTACAAGGAATCTAAAAAATATGGAACTAAGCAAATATAGCAAAATTATAAGATATAAGACATACAAAATGCATTTTTCCTATACACCTACTAAAATTTGAAAAAAACAACACATTTGCTATAGTACCAAGAAAAATGAAATAGTTTAACAAAACAGGACCTGCATACAGAAAACTACAACACACTGATGAAAGAAATAAATTTTAAATAAATTGAGAGACAGTCTGTGTCCATGGTTTAAAAGTCTCAATATTAAGATGACGAATGCTCCCAACTTGATCTATAGATTTAATGCAATCTCAATAAAAATCCCAGCAAGTTATTTTGGGATATCAATATACTGATTCTAAAATTTATATCAAAAGGCAAAAAACCTAGAAGAGCCAAAATGACGTTAAAGAGGAAAAACAAAGTAGGAGGATCCATATTACCCAATGTTAAGACTTACACTTAGTGGTCAGATTATTATGATCTCTGAATGCATAATAATCTGGCCACTCAGTGTATATCCTATATAATAAAAGGCTGATATACAAATTGTCCCCACGACCAGGAGTTTGACCAGCAGGCAGGCCGGCCAACTGCCCATGTCCCCTCCCCTGGCCAGGCTGGCTGGACCCCACCCATGCACGAATTCAAAATTCATGCACTATACACACACACACACACACACACACACACACACACACACACACACACACTGAGTGGCCAGATTATTATATGTTCAGATATCATAATAATCTGGCCACTCAGTGTATAAGAACGAACATTTCCAATTGCTGGTGAGGATGTGAAGCAACAGAAATGCTCATTCATTGCTGGTGGAAATGCAAAATCATACAATCATTTTCTAAGAGAGTTTGGTAGTTTTTTACAAAGCTAAACATAGTCTTAGCTTATGATCCAGCTATGCTCCTAGGTATTTACCCAACTGATCCAAAAATTATGCCCACATGAAGGTTTATAGTGGTTTTATTCATAATTGGCATAAAATTGGAAGCAACCAAGATGTCCTTCAACAGGTGAATACATAAACACACTGGTACATGTAAGTACTGGCATACTGTTCAATGATAAAAAGAATGAGCTATGACTTGTGTGCATGCATATTAACCTAATCAATGGACACAGACAACAAGGGGGCAGGGCATAAGTGGGGGGTTGGGGTTATAGGGGTATAAGGACACATATGTAAAAAATAAAAATTAAAAAAATAATTAAAAAATTATAAAATAAAAATAAAATATTAAATCTAATCTATACTAGTGGTCACCATAACCTTAAGAGAAAGTGTTTCATGTGACAAAGATTTTTAAATGAAACTCTCTGTAGCAAGAAAATTATTTTGGAAGGAAACAAAGAGAAGTTTCCTTCAAAAGTCATAAGGATTGTAATTGAAAGTCAATATATTTGGCCTCTTGAACTAAAGTAAGTAATTTGTGTTTTTGCCTCCCTGACAAAGTTTATATAAAGTTACAAAAAGAAATTGACAGCCAGTTTGAAATGGAATTGCCATGGTCTAGAGCAAAGAATATCCTTACATGATATTATTCTACAATGTCATTATAACTTTAGATATTTTACAACAGCATATTGTACAATTATCCCAAACAAACATATAAACTAATTCTTTGAATGTTTGGCAGCAATTTAAAGAAAAAAAAAGGACATGAAAGGATTTAATCCCTTTCAGAAGGAATTAAGGCACTGGGAAGGCACTTGAGCATCTTATATTGGCCCCTCTTGCATTTGTGTCAAGAGGGACCCTCTTCTCACAATCCAATTGCCCTCAGCTATTGCCTGAGCTTTCTGTTCATGTGAGTTTGAAGCCTCGTGGGGGCTGGTACCATGGATCTGTCTCACACCCAATCGTGTGAGCTGAGCCCTCACTGGAGAAGAAACCCGAGTTCCCCAAGATATGTGATCAGTGCTGGGACCCCGCCAGCAGGCCAGGGGATCCCAAGGCAGGTGCTGGGCATGGAGGCCATGGGGGCATAGCCTACCAAGGAGACAGAACTGAACCTCACATCACCCTTCTTGGCCCTGGAGGATGACTGGTTAGCCAGAGACGGGTAAGATTCCTCAGGGAAGGAACAACCTAAACAGGCACAGTCCCAGAGGAGCCATTAGGAGAGAACTTGGGGATCAACAGAGGTGGGGCGTAGACCCTCACACCCCCAACCCTGAAGGGGCCTCAATCTTCACCCCTTCTGAGGGAGGTCCCCTGCCCCCATGGCTGCTTTGCTTCCCACGCCCAGCTCATATCGGGATACAGGTGACAGACAGAGACTTGGCCCAGCTCTGATCGGGACCCAGGTAACAGACGGAGACTTGGCCAACAGCAGCTGCCCTATATCTAAATCCAGCTTAGCATCAGGAATGCTCAGAGCCAACTCAAGAATGCAAATAATCCTTTCCACTAATATTTACAGGGTAAACTAAGATTGTTGGTAGAGTATTACATTTGACAGTAAGATAGTAATCAAGTTTTCAGATTAATTTAAATAGGCTAATTGAAATAAGTGAATATTGAAGAAAATTTAATTGTACTGGACAAAAAGCTGTTCCTAAAGTAGTAACTAAAATTTCTATTGGTAGTTCATCTCATGGTAAAATTCCTGAACATGCAATGAACCTAAAGCAGTCATATTTTTGGGCAAAAAAATTAAAATTTAAAGTTATCAAGACTGCATTATAAAATTTACAAAAGCCTCCATTAATAAAAAAAAAAGGGGGGGTATAGTAGGGTAATATCATGTAAGGAAAAATATCCTATAAGTAAATTACATCTAGAAAATTTTTACTTTACAAAATTAATTTTCATTTGTAATGCTAACAGCAAGACACCCATGAAAAACACACATGGTGGCTAAATAAGACAAAGGAAAATAGTTTGGGCAAAAATAAAAAGGATCCCAAATCAATTATATAGAAAAGATTCCTTTATTAACTTGTGATTGAGAATATGTTTGTATATTTTCAGAAAACAACTCTAAGACCATGTGAATTCCTGCAACAGAGAGGAATTGACAGGTCTGCTCCAACCAGGAAGACAAGAGAAAAAGCAGTCCAGAGATGGAAGACACTGACGACGCCTTGCCACGTGAGCAGTCAGCAGCTGTGCACCGCTGCAGGTTGCCTAGGACTAAACCAGAGAGGGTCGGACCTGCATTGCCACCATGTGCCCACCATCCAGATATCATTCCTGACATGTAGACATAAGGAACTGTTAGACATTGAAACGGGGACTCAGAACTGTTGGACATTGCAATTGGGACTCAAACATTTTTTTGTTGTTATTATATGTTTATTTCTAAGTCTCCAGAGGCAAAATTTTTTAAAGGAAAGAAATGGGGGAAAAAATAGATACAAAGGCAAAGAAGCATTGAACAGACTGTCAAACTATAGCGGGAAGGCAGGGGAGGTTGGGCAGGGGCGGAGGGAGAGCTGGAGGAGATCAACTGAAGGACTTGTACGCATGCATATAAGCATAACCAATGGATACAAGACACTGGGCGGGGGGAAGGTGAAGGAATGTACTGGGGGGGGGTATGGGAGGCCAGGGGGAGGTCAATGGGGGAAAAAAAGGAGACATATGTACTACTATTTGTAATACTTCAAACAATAATAATAAAAAAAGAATGAGCTATCAAATTGCCATGAAAATACATGGATGAATCTTAAAAGCATATTGTGAATTGAAAGGAACTAGTCTGAAAAGTCTGCCTCTACATTATGTTAATAGTATGTATATAACATTCTGGAAAAGCCAAAAATGTGGAGATAGTAAACATATTGATAGTTGTAGGGATTGTAGTGGGGAGGTTGACTAGGTGAAGCACAAGGGAAATTTTGGGATGGTCATACTATAATGCATGATGTTGCAATGATGGATACATGACACTGCATTTGTCAAAACCCTTAGAAATTTACAGCAAAGAGTGAACTTTAATTTATGCAAATTTTAAAAATCACTTAGGAGGTAAGGGGATCCCAGATGGAATTCAGAATGTGACAGAAATTATATAAATGAGTGGAATCTGAAAGACTAAATGCAAAAGGACCTATATAGAAGCATGGTACTCTAGTTGCTATAGTTGTTTCCCAAGGAGTACAAGTATGGGTTGACATCCTGAAACCACTATATATGTGAAATTGAACATTTAAGTAAATGGAAGGCATAAGGTGAGAGCCAGGTGTCTCACTGATAGAGTAGAGTTTGCAAATAAACAAGGGTAGAAGGTAAGGGATTACAGCTGGAGACATCAGTATGAACATATGTTTCACTTAATAGAGATATGGATAGTTACTTATAGAAATATTTAGAGATAAACCAAAGAACTTACATACTTATATGCATAGCCCATGGACATGGGCAATAGGGTAGAGAAGCTCTGGAGGGAGGGCTAGGAGCTGGAAGGTGAGGGATAAGGGGGAGAATAGGAGACATCTATAATACTATCAATAAAAAACATATTTAAAATATATTAAAAATATATGCATGGGTTAAGATATACACTTATTTCTTTGTTGTCAGCTAAGGTCTAGATGCGATGACAACGCAGTATCAATGAGCATACCTAGTGCCCTAATCTTGTTTTCTAATCCCATTCTCCCATAAATGGAACCAGGGATTCTTAGAGAAATGGCTAATTCTAGGACTGGGGCAGGAATTACACACAATACTAGTACACACGGAACATTTTGTGTTTGAACAAGGAAGTATTCAAAATACAACAACAAAACAAAACATAAAACACAAAGTAGGAGATATCTCAAGGACATAGAAGACAACTAAAAGAACTCCCAATGGCCAAAGTTGGAACAATTTCAGCAACAAAATAAAGTCATATTGAATTATAATCCAAAGTATAAAATAAATATCCACAAGTCCATCCTGATATAAATAAATTGTTTAATAACTAATAAATGGAGAATCAGAGACAAATCTCCCATGCAAAAGAATTCCAAATAATTTTTTAGATAACACTGCCCTCAACTAGGTGGAGCATAACTCTCTACTCTTTAAGTGTGGGCTGCACATTGACTTCTTTCCAAAGAGCACAGTATAGAAAGGGGGAAAAGAACAAATTTGTAGTGGAGAAATTTGGTAAATACTAGGTCAGGGGTCCTCAAACTACAGCCCATGGGCCACATGCGGCCCGCCGAGGACATTTATCCCTCCCACCGGGTGCCGCTGCCTGTCCTGCTTAGCAGCCAACTCATCCCGGGCCCGCAGTGCGCATAGGAATTTGTTCATAGTTTTTTTTTTTTTTAAACTATAGTCCGGCCCTCCAACAGTCTGAGGCACAGTGAACTGGCCCCTGTTTAAAAAGTTTGAGGACCCCTGCACTAGGTGATCAAGGTCAACATCAAAAGTCACAAACTTTATAGATAGTATGTACACTTGATATGATATGATGGTAATGGTAGCATTTTGCCTATGTAGTCTTCTTCCCCAAAACCCATAATCCAGTCTCATCATGAGAAAAACACTAGACAAATTAATAGGGTCACTCTACAAAATACCTGACAAGTACACCCTAAAACTGCCAATGTCATCAAAAATAAGAAAATCTGAGAAACTTTCAGTCAAGAGGAGACTAAGGAGGCTTGATGACTAAATGTAATGTGATATCTGGGGTGGGACCTTGGAAGAGAAAAGAGATATTAGGTAAAAAAATAACAACAACACACAAAACAAAAAACAAACAAAACAAAACAAAAAACTAAAGAAATCTGGATGAAGTATGGACATTAGGTAATCCTATCTAACAAAGGAGTAATATGCAAATTGACTGTCACTCCAACACACAAGATGGCTGTCCCCATGTGGACACAAGATGGCAGCCACAAGATGGCCAGCAGGGGAGGGCACTTGGGAGGAACCAGGCCTGCAAGGAAGGGTGGTTCTGGGCAATCAGGCCAGCAGGGGAGGGCAGTTGAGAGGAACCAGGCCTGCAAGAGAGGGCAGTTGGGGGTGATCAAGCCTGCAGGGAAGGGCAGTTGGGGGGGACCCAGGCCTGCAGGGGAGAGCAGTTGAGGGGAACCAGGCCTGCAGGACAGGGCAGTTAGGGGTGACCAGGCCTGCAGGGAAGGACAGTTGGGGGGACCCAGGCCTGTAGAGGAGGGCAGTTGCAGGGGGGACCAGACCAGCAGGGGAAAGCAGTTAGGGGCAATGAGGCTGGCAGCGGAGGGCAGTTAGGGGTGACTGGGTTGGCAGGGGAGGGCAGTTAGATGCAATTGTGCTGGCAGGGGAGCAGTTAGGCATTAATCAGGCTGGCAGGCAGAAGAGGTTAGGGGCAATTAGGAAGGCAGGCAGGCAAGCAGTTGGGAGCCAGCAGTCCTGGTTTGTGAGAGGGATGTCCGACTGCCCATTTAGGCCCGATCCTACCAGAATCAGGCCTAAACGGGCAATTGGACATCCCTTAAGGGTTCCCAGATTGGAGAGGGTGTAGGCTGGGCTAAGGGACACCCCCCCCCCCCCCGCCCCATGCACTGGGCCTCTAGTAATAATAATAATAATGTATAATAATATTGGCTTATTAACTGTAACAAATGTTTCATACTAATATAAGATGTTAATAATAGTGGAAACTGGGTATGGTGTATATGAAAACTCTACTACTATCTTGGCAATTTTTCTATAAATCTAAAACTATTTTAAAGTTTTTTTTTTTTTTTTAAAAGCTTATTAAAAACAAAACAAAACATGGTCACTGGATCAGGATCTTGTCACTTTTCCAGTATTTTTCCCTGGGGCAGAATATGGAGGTGTATGGGTAGGTCCTGTTTTCCATAACATTGACTCCACATTAGGAGTTGATGAGTGGCAAATGCCACCACCTTTCAGACAATTAATACTGTGTGCTAATATTGTAATATTTTGTGTTGGGAAAATGCTAAATGTAATGTGCTTTGTAATTTGACCATTTGGTAAGATAAGGCATGGAAGATAACATAAATAAATGCTACAACAGGGGTATAGACAAAATGTGCTATAAAAATTCAGGGGATAAAAAAAAAATCAAGGCAATCATGAAAGACTCCATGCAGGAGCTGGTTCACACAGAAGTGAGCAGGGAATTTCTGAGATAGGAATTGATTGTGGACAGAAGTGGAGAGGAAAGAAAGTACTAAGATTAAGTCAGCTTAACCAGAATGCAGTATTCTTACGGAAGGCAAGTGGAAAATGAGGCTAGGGGGTGTGGATATTATGTACAGGCAGTAAGTAGGGAGCCATCTATAGTTTCTTACTCCAGAAGTGACAGAATAGAATTAAATAGAATGTTAAGCAGTGATTTGCCCGTACACACTGTCTCCTCTTTTTTCTCTCCCACTTTAGTCCATTCCAGAATGGCTTCTGCACAGCTACCTCTCCACTGGTAATTATCTACCCCAGTGTTGTCATTTCTAATAAGTCACACTTCTAGTTGTAGTTCCAGTTCCTCAGCAGCATTTAACTCTGCTATTGATTGCTCCCCCATGAAACAATGTTTTCTATTAGCTTCTGTAACACCATCCTTTCCTGATTTTCTCCTCATTTGTCTAGCTAATCTTCTTTGACTGATCTTCTTTCTATATCCAATCTTTAGATAATGGGGTTCTTCTAGTCCACCCTCTCAGTTTTCTTCTTTCTCTCTATACTCTCTCCCTAGTTGACCTCATTCATTCCTGTGGGGTGGTTCATTTCTATATGTTTGATTTTTATGCCATAATTTATATCTCTAGCCCAGAATTCTTCTCTGAATTCCATTCTTACAGATACAGCTGCCTACATGACACCTTTGTGTGGATGCCTAGGAGTTATGTAAGAGCTATCTCAAATTTAACACATCCAGCTTTGGTCTCTTGGTCGCCTCCTCTTCAAATTGTTTCCCAATCTTCCACATTTTCATAAATGGCACTACCCTCTTCCTAGTTCTATACAGAAACCTGAGCATCATCCTTGATACTGCCTTTTACCTCACCACCCAGACACAGAAAGACAAATCTTGTATGATCCCACTGATATGAGGAATCTAAAATAGCCAAAAAGTCATAAAGCCAAGGGCAGAAAGGTAGTTACCAGGGGCTGAGTGTGGGAAGAATGCAGAGGTATTGCCAAAAGGTACAAAGTTTCAGTTATGCAGTATGTACAAGTTCTATAGATATATTAAGTACAAATAGGCTATATAGTTATTAATATTGTACTGTACACTTAAAATTTGCTATAGAGTAGATATTATTTTTTCTTACTACAAAAGAAAAAAATATTTTAAAAATAAGTAAGTAAAGAACTTGTTAAATCACCTTAAATTTGTCTACTCTTTTCCATTGCCCTAGTCTAAGCCATTATGTTATCTCTGGCATGAACATCTAAAACAGTCTCCTAACTGGTCTTCTTATACCATCTCTCTCATTTACCTCATTCCTTTTCCTCTGCCATAACAAATCTGGTCAAGTCATCTCCTATTTAAAATATGTCTGTGGCTTCCTGTGGCTCCTAGGATAAAAGTGACAATATTTAATGCACTTTGCCTAGTCTTGTTCCATCACCACTTCTAGCCTCACCTTGCTTCAATTTCCCCTTGCTCTTTATATTTCAACCACACCAGCTTTCTTTCAGAACCTAAAACATCAGTCTCATCATACAGAAACCCTTACTGTCAATGACTTCCATCTCACATGGAACAAAACACAAACTCTGACATGAACTACAAGGCCTTGTACAATTGGACTCATGCTCACTTTTTCTATTTCATGTCATGATACATTCCCCTTGATCCATTAAGATGCAGCCAGACAAGCTTTTCACACACTGTTGTTGCCTTTAATACTTACTATTGACTTGTTATAAGATCAGCTCCATCAGAGCTTAAATACTACCTCTTCAGAGTTGCCTTCCCTGGCCTCCTTATTTAAGTAGGTTTCTCACTGTTCTTTATCCCAACATCCTATTTATATCCTTTAAATCTCAATGGGCATGTAATTATGCATTTGTTTACATGTTTTTTTGACTCTTTGCCCCACTAGATCATAAACTTCAAAAGGATAGGGCTACCATGACATATAAATTCAGGGGTTGATGCATGGGAAAGACCCAAACATGTAAAAATTAATCTGGCCACAAGGCATAGGTAGTCCAAGATGCAAAGCTAAAGTTAGGAGGCTAATACAATAGTCCAGTGACTTGTATTCCATCCACTTATATAAAGAGCACAAATGTGAGAGATATTAAGAAGGTAAAGCAGACAGAATTTAAGGAAGGCAGGATAAAAACATCCTGAACTGTTTGGCATTCGGAATCTGATAGGGATGATTAGGAATATATCATAAATATATCAGGTTTCCTTTTGGGCTGTTAATGAATTCTATAATTTTATTGTCTTATCACAGAAAACCAAATCTGACATTTAAGATGTTTGGTGAGCTTCCTAGTTCTTATAAAAAAAGTAAAGGCTTTGGGACCATGTAAAAACTTGGATATAATTTCCAGATCTGCCACTCCATAGGTACATGCATCCTTGGCATGGTAACTGACCTCTCAAATTCTTGGAATCTTCTGTAAAATGGGGATAAGAACTCCGTGCTGTTGTGAAAATTAAAATTAGCTAATACTCATGGTCCAGAAGGGCCATGGCCTCTGCATATTTATAATCCAACTGACTCTTCATTATTTTTAACTCAGGTCTGTTCCCACACTTTCCATGATCTTAGTCATTCAAAATCCTTGCTCATATTTCTACCTAGTTTCAAGGGATAGTGTGAGGACAAATGAGATATGCTATCTGCTCCTAATTACCCATTTTGTAGCTTATTTACAGCAAGTTCTTAATCTTGGTTTGGCAACATCCTGGCCATAGGTGATATCTTGGCAGCTTCTTTATAGTCAGTTGCTATGTGCTATGGAGGAGTTCAAACTGAACATCAGTCTAATAAACACAATTGGGAAGGAAAAATACCATGTGCATTCTAGAATCAAGCATAGATGCCTTTTGAAATTATTTGTGGTTTTGAATTATGTCTTCTATTGCTTCACTTACATTAAACAGGTTGATTAGGATGGGCTACCTGCCATAATTCAGAAAAGACAATGATTTTTGGAAAGAAGACAAATCATAAACATAAGGCATTATCATGCATGAAAATGGATCCTCAAAACTCTGAAGGGTAAGACGTAGCTTTACTTTTTCTCTTTGTTCCATTTTTATTCTTTGAAGAACTCATGTTAAAAGTATTTATTTATATACTCCTGTTTTTATATTAGGCTAAAAACTCTAAGATTGGATATACTGTTAATATATCTGGCATAGAGAACTCTGAAATTGTGTCCTAGGATGATTCCTAGATAGTTGAGAGAGCTAGTTGTTATAACCCAGACATCTTATTCTTTACTATTTTTAAGAGGCTGAATTTGCATTTCATCCTTTCTCCCCACCAATTCTAGTGCCATGAATACATGTTCGCAGAAGGTTTTTTGTTGTTGTTGTTGCTGTTTTTGATTTGTTTTAAACAATATTTCCACTTTAAAAACAAGGCATTGGGGAAGAAAGAAGTAACTTTGAGGCTATTAGCAAAGACCCTAAGGAGAAGATCCTGAAATCAAGATGGGTCCATGACCCTGAATTATGGACTATGTAGTCAACTGATTAATTGTCCACCACTGTTTTATTGAACTGATTCACCTGCATGCCTGTCACGAAGCTATACTCACTCTTAGAAAGGGTTACTCTCCCCTTTGTTCTACAGTCAGAATGACATTTGTAAAGTAGTTGAGTGCAATGTGACACTGCAAAAGAAGACCCTGGACCTATTTTGTTGCTTTTTAAACATGATTATAATATTGTGCTGCTAGTGATACCTTTTGTCTTCATGCCTGGGATATTACAAGAGGCCCCGAGGTCATTCACATGTATCTGTGAGTAGCTGTAGAATTCTTGTCTTGAACCCATTTGTACAAAGTTCCCCAGAGTATTGTACATTTAGCAAACACATCAGACACTGTACTCATTTTCTTGGGGAGATATTGCTATGGGATAGGTCATCTAGGTAGAGGTCAGCTTTGAGTATTTGAGTACAATATCACAGGTCCCTAATGTGTCTTTGTGAGTTGGGTCCCTTTGTACAGGGTAGAATAAAGAGTTGTCGATACCCCTACACTGTGGACAGGATAAGTCCAAGAAAACTGAGCTTGTCATCACATTCCCATCCTTCTTCCAGCACTTTAGGATTTACTGAATCATGTCTTCAGGCCCGGGACCTTGTAAGAAGCTGGACACATGAAACTGTACCCACCACATGGTACAGGGAAGACAGAGTGGCTCTGTGAACCCTGTTCCAGAAGTGCCTTTGCTGCCCTTTGTGTTAGCCATGACCCTTAGCCAACCCTGAGGAGGTAAACAGCAGGGAATCTGGGATCATATTCAAGTATCTCAGAATACTCATTACACCATCAGAAGTCAACACTGGAGCAATTTGTTCTACAATAATGCTAACATACTTGAAATTTGCAATTGGGAATTTAATTCATCTCAGCATATAAGAACATTTATTTCTTTGTTCCACTGGCTTCGGGTCGGGGGAGGGAAGTTCTTTCGGGATACCACCATTGCCCATTTCCAGGTCTTTAGGTTTATTTTGTGCAATTCTCTCATGCAGCCTCAGAGAAGCCCAACATTTAAGCTACAACAGGGATCAAACAGAAAGTTAAGCAAGGTTGGAGTAATCAGGGATTTGGAATTAGATATGGTGACGTCCATTGTTTTTAACATATTAAAAACAAGTTAGGGGAGTGGATTCTTTGACAGATGGGTACAATTGTGTTGAAAAAAAAAAAGTTTTGCAATGTATTTGTGTTCTGCAGCTAGGCAACGAAAAATGACTAACACACAGGAAGTAAGTACTTGTGTGGTGCTTCTAGCCAAATAATGGGAATTATAAATCTCTTGATTTCCTTCTGCGAATATTCTTTATGTAAAATAAAAAAAAATTAAAAGAATAAAGCCCCTTGAGTTTAGAGGGCTTGTTTTTGACTGACTTCTCTCCCACGGTCCCTTTATTATTTTTCTTAATCTTTCTCACAGGGCATCAGGAGTGGGAAGTTATGTAAAAAGAAAAGAAGGGAGTGGATTGTAAGCTATTAATTAGAAAAAATCCTACAAGGACTCAAGGAAGAATGACATAAAATGAGGAGTCAATTTTGCTTGGCTTCATTATGGGGTGACACAGTATATGAACTATGTTACATTTTTTAAAAGATTTCAGGAAATAAAATGGAATTGAAGTAAAGACTATTGCTATGAAATAGCTATGATTGCATCCTAACTCAGACGCTAACAACCTGCAATAAATACTGTTCGTATTATTATTATAATTCTACAATACTTTCCTGTTGACCTTTTTTTTAATCCATGCCATTGAATAGCTCACAATTTGTATTACCCTTTGGAAACCTTTTCACAGCCTAGGCTAAACAATTGCTTTTATGTATCCAAGTGGGAAGACTTCTATTACTGTAGATCACCCATGCAGTTTTAAGAAAGGAGTCTTAGAAAATTTCTCAGTGAAAATTGCCATATCTTGACCCTTGTCTGGCTGTCGTTCAATAACCTTTCTATGCTGATGCCAGGCAGGCAGAGAAGTAAATATGACAGAAATCATGATGGGGAGAAACAATTAGAACTTGGCCAGTGGTTATGGGTTGCTCCGATTGTATTTTACAAAAGGCAATTGCACATTAAGGCTGTATTACATAGTTCCAAAGATTAACCAATCACATGGAAAGTTGAGGAACTCCATTCAAAAATACACATCACATCCCAGGAAGTCAACCTCTGCAGGGCCAGCAGTCAACCATCTCAGCTCTGCCAGGGCCTCTGTGTGCACCTGTGTCCCAATCATCTCAGTCGCTTCCCCCAACCCCCCCCCCCTTTTTTTTTAAACTTCTGGCAATGTTGGCTGCACAAGGCTTAGAAGCAAAAGTACATTTTAAAAGATTTCAGTAGAATGGTAATCAGAAGAAATCCTTGAACCTGACATCCCAAAGCTTGTTGTACCTATAAATCTGACAGGGCAATCCCCTTGGATTAACTTCTGATTAGAAATAAAGATATTAAGTCCAAATTCCAGAAAATGATTAAGGATTTAATAAATATATATATGCCTATATATCTCTATCTCTATCTCTGTCTCTGTCTTTATCTCTATCTCTGTACCAACAAAGTGCTTAGGAGCAACCAAAATTTCAAATTCATTAACTAATAGAAAGTCATTTTTGGAAAGAACATTCTCCACAAGGCTAAAGACAGAATGAATCCTAAAATGTGTCTCAGTGTGGTGATGGTCAGAGGGAAGGGGGTTTGGGAGCTGGGTGGAGGTGGGCAAAGGTGGGGAAAATGGGGACATCTGTAATACTGTCAGCAATAAAAAGAGTTAAAAAAATAAAATGAGTCTCAGAGAAAATGTGTTATATCCAGTTAAGGTCTACAGCTTGTTAATAATTAGGTAGAGTCAAATTTAAATGTTTCCTGACTACTGAATTAGGAACTGATTTTCAATGAAAAGTACTTTTAAATAATTCTGTTGTTAATAAACAAATAAAAAGGACTATTCTGTAATCATATAATTCTTTTCTTGCTTATTTTAGCTTCATAAAAAATGAATCAGCCCTGCTAGTGTGGCTCAGTGGTTGCACATCAACCTATGAACCAGAAAGAAAGTCATGGTTTGATTCCTGATCAGGGCACATGGCCAGGTTGTGGGCTCGATCCCCAGTAGGGGGTGTGCAGGAGGCAACCAATTGATGATTTTCTCTCTTCATTGATGTTTCTATCTCTTTCTCCCTCTCCCTTCCTCACTGAAATCAATAAAAATATATTTAAAAAAAACACAAATCAAAAGTAGACAGCACGGGCAGGTTGAAAAGTCATTATTCAAGATAAATATTAGTCTGTATACATTGATAACAAAAATAAAAAGATAAGATTGATAATAGTGAACCATTCCTCCATACAGATGATTTTTATGAGTTAATTCTGAGTATCATAACTTGTAAATTCACATTATAATTTCTTTCTGATTTCAATTTTTACTTCCTCTTCTAGACTTGGAGTTTCTGGGAGGCAGGTGCTACCTTTCATTTTGTGATTTAGTGGACCCTGATGAAAGGCAAATACATAATAATTGCTGAACTTCTTCAACCTCCCTTTCTCCTTATGCCTATGATAAACACAGCCTCATTTCCAGTGAGCCTATGTATTTACTTCTTATTTCATTCATTCATTTCATTCCACAATTATTTACTAAATGCCCACCACTGAACCTCAAAATATCAGTCTAAGTACTGGACATTCTTGGTGTAGAATCTTGTTCAATAAATATTGGCTTAGTAGATTTGTAAATGACCACATTAGACTTATTTATCCACTTACTTATTTGATTAGTTTTAATTATGATAAAATGTATATAACATAAAATTCATTATCCTAACCACTTTTAAACATACAGTTCAGTAGCATTAAGTATATTCCCATTGTTGTGCAACCAATCTCCAGAACTCTTTTTATTTTGGAAAACTAAAACTCTATGTCCATTAAACAACAACTCTCCATTCTCTTCTCCCTGCATCTCTTGCACCCACCTTTTCTGTCTCTATTAAACTGACTATTCTAAGTATTTCATATGTCTTTTTGTGACTGACTTATTTCACTCAATATAATGCTCTCAAGGTTCATCCATAGTGTAGCATGTGTAAAAAAATCCTTTTTTTCAAGGCTGAATAATACTCTAATATATGTATATACTAGATTTTGTTTATCCATTCATCTTTTGATAGATACTTGGGTTGCTTCCAACTTTTGGCTATTGTGAAAAACGCTACTATGAACATGCTTATAGAAATATCTCTTTCAGTCCCTGCTTTCAATCCTTTTGGGTACAAACCAGAGTGGAATTGTTGGATCATTTGGTAATTCTATTTTTAAGTTTTTGATTAATTGTCATACTGTTTTCTATGGTGGCTGCACCATTTTACAGTCCCAATAGCAGTGCACAAGGGTTTGAATTTCTCCACATCCTGGGCAACACTTGCTATACTCTTTTGATAATTCCATCCTAATGGGTGTGAGGTAGTATCTTGTGGTTTTGTTTTGTATTTCCCTAATCCAAATTAGTTTTCTTTTCAAGGGTGTTTTATTATACTCTGGAGAGACATTTGCACTAGTGACAAGTGATATTTGTAATTCACACTTTTCTACTCATGATTTTCATTCTTTGCTTTCATCATTTCACCTTTGTAATAAACACATACACATTCATTAAAACACACACATGTTTTTGGGTAACAATATTATTGGCATAGAGAAAAAGAAAATCAATGCTAGATATGACACATGAATACTTTTGAAAAATGTTTTAAGAACTATTATTCTCAAGCATAATTCAGTCCCACTGTGGTACCTTTGGAACCATAAATGACTTCTTGTCCAGAGGTAGGGCTAACATACCCATCTTTGGTAGCTAGGGTCAGGACATGATAAATTAGTAAAATCTATAGATAAATCCTGTTTAGCTATTTTTAAAACACTTTCTCTTACCTAATGCTTTTCCAGAGTGGTCTGTTCTCAGGGTTGCAAATGATTTAGTTTTGTTATCTTTTTTTCCTATTTTCTGAATGAGACATTACTGAGAGGTTAGCGTAATGGCTATGAAATAATTATTAGCATGTTAGTAAAATGAGGGAAGAAGGGCAAAAATATCTGGGTAAATATTATTTTGCTGATATTTAGATATTTAGCTCCTGAAAATTCATGGGCGGACAGTAGTATCTGTTCATGAAAATATAAAAATATCTGCAAAATGGAGAAAAACTGCCCCTCACTGGCCCAGGGATATGTGTCAGGATAATAGAATTCCCTACTTAACTACCTAAAAAAAAACAGTTTGATCATAGTAACATTTCCAGGAAGCCATGCCATTATAGTTCTATCTGATTAGTCTCATGCCACCTAGAACATTCCTTCACTTGCCATTCCCTGAAAGGTTCTAGGGAAGGGAATCAGGTCTTTGTATTTCAGTCCCAACTAGCTTTGACTTTGTGTATAGTGTGTGTCCTCACCTATAAAATAAGGGATCTGAATCTATGGATTTTTGAGGCCACCCACTTCTCAGCACTGAAATTCTACAAATCTGCTTCTCATGATTATTTTGTACAAACCGCCCAAGTGTCTATGGCAGTACAAATTCTAGACCCCAAAGGCAAAGATCCAAAAGAAGGCCACAAGGTGAACAAGTGTTCTTTATTTTCTAAGGCTACTCAGATGCTCTTGTGAATACTTCCATATTCACTCTATTTATTGTTTCAGTTTCATCATCCAGCTTTCAAACTTTCCAGAAATAGGGTCTCCTCCTGTTCATCCCCAGTGCATCGACCAAAGCATGGAGATCAGATTCCATCAGAGAATTCTGTCATAGATAGGGTTGCCCAATCAAGACACAGGATGCCCAGTTCGATTTGAAATTCAGATGAATGACAAATATATTTTTAGCATAAGTATGCCCCATGCAATGTTTCAGACATACTTCTACTAAAAAAAGATTTATTGCTAATCTGAATATCAGATTTAACTGGATGGCCTGTATTTTTGTTTGCTAAATCTCATAACCATGAGAGCATGAGTCCTGTGGGTATGAAGCCCATCCAGGCCACATGTGGATGAGTGACTGAGCAGGTTACACAGCCTCCAAGCTCCTTGGCTTCCTTACCTGTCCAGTGGGAATAATGATAATCTTTCTCAAAGGAGGACCAGGCTCAAGAAAAATGGGGACCCTGAAAATTTAATGATTTTTTCCATCCAATTAATATTTGTTAAATATTTACATGAAATTTATTCTGTGAAAGTAGGAGTAAACTGTTTAATATTAATAATAAATTAATGCTCAAACGAGAGGTTTTAATTTATCAGAAACCAAACCTCTCGTGGTTTGATTACCTTGGCATTTGTTTAATTAAGCCCCTTAATCCGAATCAGTAATGATTAATATTAGAGACTGTACAGAGTATATGCTCATTAGAGGAAGATAGTACTATTGTTATTCTTAAATCATCTCTGTATGAGCAACCTACTGCCTAACCTTAAGATATTCTTTGGAGATGAATTTACAAGCATCATATAATCAGAGCTCCAGATCTGAGAGATGATTTGGTTTAAGTTGATCATTTTACAGATAAAACAGAGACTGGGAAGATAAAAGGATTAATTCCAAATTTCCTAGCCTGGTGTCCTCAGTGCTCTTTGCTGTTATGTCATGCAGCCTTGTGGAGAGGTACACTAATGCTCTAGATATCGAGATAGGTGACATAACTCCTGAAGGATTTACCCCTACAAAGTAAAAATATCAAGCATATTTAAACACATGTGCAAACATTAACTGTACTGTTATGAAAGTTTATAGAAACACAGAAATCTTAATATCACTGTTGGAAGCATAAAACATTGGCATCCTTCCCAAAAAAGACCCATTGCAATCATACAGGGAACACTGGGGGGATGAAAGCTAATGATCCTACTAGAACCATCTCCAAATAAATGCCACGTTCCAATTGCGAAACAGCTCAAATGAGTCTCTGAGTCTCTTTGGAAACTATTAAAATGCTTGTGCAGATTAAAATTACAAATGCTTATTAAAACAGTATGCCCAAGAAAGTGGCAAAGACAACAAAACAAACTGCCTGATGAAATATTTCCATTAGGTGGCTCCGTTCCATGCTATTTTCCTGACTTTCTCTCTTCATCAGAGGTGGGAGTGAGGGCTGGAGAGTTAACTTTCCGTGAGAGCCGAAACCTTCGACTTAATATTCATTGTGCTAAACATTTTCTTATGTTTTTTGGCAGCTTGAACGTGCAGGCACATATCTAAGCTGACCTCCTTCAGCTGAGGTTGGCTCACAAGTCTGCTGTGCAACAGAGACTAAATATTTCTGACATTGCTTAAGCAAATGGTCATTTTAGGTGGCTTTACACTTTACATTTTTCCTAAAAGTAAGGCTTTACATTAATAGTGTTAATGCTCCAGTAAAAGACTCTGCATAATAATCATCCCAAAGTCATGTGTGGCTAAGGAAGTGGGAATATCTGCGATGTGAAGGCTGTTTTGACAAGAATTTCACATTCTTAAGTTTAGTTGACTTTTATTCTTTTCTCTCCAGAGTTTTGGCAAAGTATCTCAGGTTCCAGATAGGCATTTGAAATGTTGTGGTTCTGTTGATACAATTGAGAGGTGAGAAATATTATGAGATGAGAGAAAAAGAAAATTCTGTCTTTGCCAGCCAAGTAGTTATTGTTCATTTATCAAAAGATCTGAAATAACCATACACACTAATGGTATGAGTTTGGGCAATATTTGTGCTTTGTTTTTCTATATAAAATGTGGATGATGATGGTACTGCTTCAGGAGTTGTTGCAAGGATGAAAAATTATATCATATATATATTTGCAATCCTCACCCGAGGACATGCCCAGAGAGAAGTATGGAGAGAGAGAGAGAGAGAGAGAGAGAGAGAGAGAGAGAGAGAGAGAGAGAGAGAGAGAGAGATATCAACTGCCCTCCACATGCTCCTGCTCCCTGACCAGGGATCAGCAACTCAGGTAAGTGTCCTGACTGGGAATTAAACTGCAACCCTTTGGTGCATGGAAGGATGCTCAACCAATTGAGCCACTCTGAATGGGCTGAGATGAAAATTTAAAATGTGGAGAACAGGGCTTAGCATGTGATTATTATATAAACTAGAGGCCTAGTGCACGGAATTTGTACACTGGGGAGGGGTCCCTCAGCCCAAGCTGCCCCCTCTCACATACTGGGAGCTCTCAGGGGATGTCCTACTGACGGCTTAGGCCCACTCCCTTTGCGGGAGGTGACCGGGTTGATCAGGAGAAGGCACCAGCCCCATCACCCCACTGCTGCAGCCACTGCCAGTCACCGCAGCCACTAAGGTATTTCATCAACATGGACTCCAGCCCCTTTACCATGAAAAAATGACAACTTTCTTTAAGCATTTTCAAGATGTGTCTTTCATAAGATATGACATTTCTTTCTTAATTTTTCTTTGTATCTTCACCTGAGGATATGTTTCTATTGATTTTTTTCTTCTTCCCTTTGATCCCAGGCTCAGCCCCTTCCCAAGCCTAAAGCCTCTGCCCCAGGCTTTAGGCTTGGGAAGGCCCCCTCCCCCTCCCCCCCCACCGCTCTGATGGCCAGCTGGGAGTGACCTGGGTGCTGAGAAGGTTCCTGGGACCCAGGTATGTATGCAAATTAACCGCCATCTTTGTTGGGTTAATTTGCATATTCACTCTGATTGGCTGTGGGTGTAGTGGAGGTACTATCAATTTACATGTTTCTCTATTATTAGGTAAGATGGCAGGTGATACTACAATTATAAAGGATTGATTATTAATACTATTATATCCACCATGTTTAGCTTAGTATTTTTAAATGCATAGAATTGTTTTGATGGGTTTATAGACATTTAACACAATTCAGTCACTCCACTTTTGTCTGTAGGAAAACACACACATAAACATTTGATTTTCAAATCAGAAAACTACACACACACACACACACACACACACACACACACACACACACACACAGATACACACATACAGCTCAGTTAAAAAAGTCTCTAACTGTATTTCTCTTGCCTATAGTTTAAAATGCATTACGTGTAGAGGAAGAGGGAAATCTTAAATCTAGAAAGTCATAGCATGAGATGAATTGTGACTCCTTATTTCTATAACCCAGATGGGGTTCTAGCCCTCTAAGCCAATTCCATCCCTGCCAGTACTCTGATTCTTACTCTCCCCTCCTCATCCCATAAAACTGCCAGAAAGGTCTGTGAGTGCAGAATTAGTGCAACTAAACTGCTTTAAGGCAGTACTTAGATAGTGAAATTTGACATAATATGTAATTTCAACTATAGGCTAATTATACATTTCTTTTTAATTAGAACTCTAGAGGACACAGGATATATATACTTTTTTTCTTTATGTTTCCTTGTACCAAAAATATGCTTTAAAAAGTGCTATCTGATTGTGATTTTTTCTTCAAGAAAACAACAAGAATAGAATTACATGTGTCATTTTTAAGGGCCTTTTTGTTCCAACTCAAGAAAATATCTTATTTTCAAGAGCCTGCATACATCTAAGCTCTTATCAAGTAAGTAAATAGTTTCTAAAATTCCATTTTGGATTTATCTGTATTCCTCATTGCCTCACAAGTGAAAATCCTAGAAATGGACAAAAATTTTCTTTCTAAGTAGATTCTTCCAAATGCATCAATCCTAGGCAACCAGCTCTTTTCCAATCAAGATAAAAAATAAAAATATTTAGTAAGTAAGTAATCTAATTTACTTTATTTCAAATAACTAGGCTTCAAAATATATTTAAAAATGTTATTTATCTCTCTGTGTGTCTCTATGTCTACTTCTGTCTCTTGCATATGAAAAGAGAATAGAGAAAGAACCTAAACTGGGAGAAATAGTAACATAGTAAATTGGTTCTACACACAAGTACAGATAGATAATTGCTTAAAAAAATCTTTCTCTCAAGGTTCTTCAAATTGAAGTTTGAACTTTTTCTCACTGAACCCATATAATTTATCTGTGGAATTTAATCTGATGGGGTTTTGAAGGCATTTTATTTTGAGTAAAAAAAATTTCATGTCTAAACTAGTAAAACAGCTTTAACTATTGACTTAAAAATGCATGACTGCAAATGTATTACTGTTATTTCTTATAAGCATGCTTTTATAATTTCCCTCCTTTAGGCAGGGAGAGCTCTTGAACTGGCAGCAAAATGTGCCTGTGAGGTAGTAGTTAAAAGGCCAATAGCTGTTATAAACGTTTGTACAGAGGAAAATGAAGGCAGAAGTAGATGACAAGATTTTATTTGGTCAAAGTCAGAGGGCAGTAGAGTTTGCATCACTGTGCACCTCTTATATGTCAAATGACTTTTTAGGCTTTGCAGATGCAAAGGTGGGTAAAGTCCAATCACCTCTATCGGAGAGCTTTCCAGCTGGGGAGGAGACAAAGGCTCTTGAATAAGTAGCTATAGTACAATCCGATTCTTGCTGGACAGATATTTAAATAGTGTGCTCCAAGAGCACGGGAAGCCCCAGAAGCTTTGAGTAGTGAAGAAACAAGATTACATTAGTCTTTTAAGAAAATGACTGGGTAGTCGTGTTGGAAGGTCTGGAATCTGGAAGGAAATGCCCGTAAGCCATGTTATAATCTAACAGCATTTGAGAGTAATGATGAGGATCTCCATTATGGCAGGAGGAGTAAGGAAGATGAGAACCTTAACTTAGGAGGTGCTTCCAATAAAACGAATTAATGACAATTAATTATACCTGGTGAGAGACAGGAGTTAAGCCAGTGGTCGGCAAACTCATCAGTCAACAGAGCCAAATATCAACAGTACAACGATTCAAATTTCTTTTGAGAGCCAGATTTTTTAAACTTAAACTTCTTCTGACTCCACTTCTTCAAAATAGACTCTCACAGGCTGTGGTATTTTGTGGAAGAGCCGCACTCAATGGGCCAAAGAGCCGCATGTGGCTCGCGAGCCGCAGTTGGCCAACCACGGAGCTAAGCTGTTGGTGATTGGCATTTTTCAGACCTCTGTCTTAGGTCCACTTCTCTTTCCATGCCAATGCCACATATATGCATCCAACTATCACATATGCAGTATATTTCCTCTTCTACACAAATGAATTATAAGTAGATTTCTTCAGCCATCTGCTTAGAACTCCAGATCTATATATTCAGCTCATAGCCTGAAATGTCTTCTTAGTTATATTAGATGTACTTCAGACTCAGATGTCCAAAATCAACCCCAATTTGATTCTCTTACAGGATTCAATCTCAGTAAATGACATTTCCACCATGCCAGAAACCCATGTGGTGTCCTTGGTACTTTCATTTTTTCTCACCCTCATATCTAATATCACTCAAAATCCTTAGATTTTATTTCCTAAGTATCATTTGAATCTGTCCATTATCTCCAGTCTCCTTGCTATTGTTCCACCCCAAATTACTGTCATCTCTGGCCTGGATATCCACAATAGCCTCCAAAATGTTCCTCCCACATCCATCCATACTCACTTTCCCTACTACTGTGGGAATGAACTTTCAGAAACATAAATCTCTTTCTGTTGAAAACTATTTGAGTGCTTTCCAGTGTTCTTAGGCTGAAAGAACAAAATCCTCAATGTGGCCTAGAATGGGTCTTAACATCTTCTCCTGCCCTCTGTGCCACATCGTGTTCTGGCCTCAGCTTTCCATAGGAGTGCCTTTCCTGACATCCCTAACTGGGTCGGAGGCTGATACATAATTCTCATAGCACTATGTAGTCTCTAGTTACCCCTTAGCACAGGTGCAATTTTGTATTTATTTTTGTATTAGCTCATAAATGTTTTTCTGACTAGATGGTTTGTCATGTTTGATCAAATAATTGAATCCATACCCCTCACCTGGAAACTGACCTTTTGGCCACTTCACAATGGACATTTCCTTTTGCTTAGACCACAATCCACTTGAAAAGACCATTATCTCTCCCCTCTGGACCTTCCCAGGATCTGGACCTGCCAGAGAATTCTCCACCCAGAAAAATCTCACCTAGAGTCCATTAAAAAAAACTCTGACTCCCCATCTTTGGGTGCTGATGCCATTTTGGGGCTCAGCCCATCTGGTTTGCAATAGATTTATAATCCCTCACCACTTTGGCTTCGTGCATTCCTCCTTCGGCAACCCTAACAATTATAAATGCCAGGATACAGGGCCAGGTCTTTATGATCACCACTGAATTCTTTAACACACAGACTGGTACATAATAGGTGCTCAATAAATGCTTGAGTAAAAACAGACTAAATGAACAAGTCCATGGTTTCTAATGAGGAAGAACAAGGAGATAGATGAAGTTGTTGATCAAAGTTGAGAAGAGAGTTGAACAATGTGAAAAGTTGGGCAGATGAATTCAGTTTGGGACATGGTTAGACTGTATTTTCAGATATCTACAGAATACCCAGGTAGGTGGTGGAATATACGAGGTACAAAATATTTTTCAGAGAGAAGTTGAAACTGAGAGTCATTGTGTTCATGTACTTAAAACTTTGCAGTTCTAAGAGAGCAGGTACAGAGAAAAATTGCAAGCTCAAATGCCTCCAGGGACCACCTAGAAAAGGTATGAGTGAAATAATGAAGTAAGAGACAAGTGGCTGTAGGTGTGAACAGGAGGATGTGTGTTCTGCTGTAAGGTATGCAGAATCAGATTAAAACAAAACATTCTAGCAGCAAAACAAAATACTTCTGCAAATTCCATTCCGCCTCTAGGAGAGCTGATTTACATCATGGTGAATGAAGGAAAACAAAGTCAAAGATAAAGCCTAGGTATATAAAGGAGCAGTTTGTGAAGGAGAGGAAGAAATAATGATCATAGAAGAGAGAATGGTGGAGGGTAATCTCTTGGAAGCCAAGATGGGAACTCTTTAAGGAAAAAGGGGTGAATCAACAGTGTTAATGCTTCTGAAGAGTTCAGTACAATGAGGATTAAAAATAGGCCACTGGATTTGGCCTTTAGGATTCAGCAAAAGCAGTTTCATGCTAAACTCAAGCTAAAATCTAGCTTTCAGCTCTTGAGCCAGGTTGATTTTGGCACTTTTTCTACAAATCCAATTACCACAAAGCACTGTTTCTGGTCTTACTTTACTCAAGTCCCTTTTGCTAAACATAAATATTTAACATTCTCATTTTTTAAAAATATATTTTTATTTATTTCAGAAAGGAAGGGAGAGGGAAAGAGAGATAGAAACACCAATGATGAGAGAATCATTGATCGGCTGCCTCCTGCATGTCCCCTACTGAGGCTCAAACCTGCAACCCAGGCATGCGCCCTTGACTGGAATCAAACCTGGGACCCTTCAATCTGCAGGCTGATGCTTTATTCACTGAGCCAAACCAGCTAGGGTTTCACATTCTCCTTTAATGTTATTCTTAAAATAAAAATAAAATTTAAAATACAACTAAAATAAAATCAAAGCAATTGCTATTTTGAATATGCTTCATTTTATTATAATTTGAATATTCAATAACCTGGAGTGGTACACAGAATAGTTATTATCTCCTTTTTATCAGTAAGAATAAAAAGCTCAGGGATTTATCAAGGATCACACAACAAGTTAAATGCTCCAACCACAATTAGCTCCAATCTGAGCTCCTCCCATATTGCTGATCTGGAAACTTCCTGGTGAGTCTACTTGGTGGTATGCTATTACCAATATCAACCAAGCATACCTCTACCAAAGGAAACACCCACCTCCCCTCCCTGCAGGCCAACCCTACAGACAGAGCAAGCCCAGCAGACCATGGTTCAGGAGTTCAGTTTCCCACCTGGAAAAAGTCATGCTGCTTGTTGGAGCTCTGCATGTTGGGACCTTCTTCAGACAACAGGAAATACGCTGACTGCTTTTTATTATATGCCCCTGCAAGTAAGTAGTATCTGTGGTTATGTCTTTAATGGAAGCTGAACCTCATCTCTAGTGAGAAAGCCCTTATTTTAGATATGTGATTTGAGTGGTTGGGAAGTGGGATCTGCTTGGTACCTGCTACATGGAATCACTATGCCCGTGTCTGCAACTTGGCAATCTCATTCTGGAGGTCAGATGTCAGCGTCACTGAATGTGTACCTACAGGTCTCAGGACTTTTTATTGAAACAAAACTAATGGCATATGATTACCTCTTAACATTTTGCCCGGTAGTCTCAAAATACAGTTTCCGAAAAGATGCTGCCAAAACAATGTTATTTACTCCAAAGTAAACCCCAGGAATATCAGAAGTGCTTGATTTTATGTATAAGTGATATTGATAGCACTTCTAGCTTGTTTATTGAGTGAGTGAGTGAGAACTGTGTGCTAGGGGGTTTATAAAGATCACCTGTGAGTTAACAGCACCCCTTCAAAGTAGGCCAACTTCCAATCAATACTTGCCTGAGGTCACAGAGCTGTTAAGTGACAGACTGGATCTGAATTCTGGTCCATCATGCTCTGCAGCCCACTCTCCCTCCACATAGTAGGCTTCAGGAACAAGTTAGGATAAGTAATGCTGAAAAAGGGAGCAGGTTCACTAACATTATTTTACTATATAATAGTGTCAATGCCCAAAATTCAGGACAAAAAAATAAGGCCAGACAGATGTGTCCACACTCTCTGACTTATGAGAAACATCAATTTTCCTCACCAATCTCTGCCTCCACGGCCTGCCATGTTTGTTGTGTACCATCTGGAAACTTCCAGAACCAGTTTCCAAGTCACCTGTCTGAATTGCTGACACCACATAACTCTGACCTACAGACTTTAAATTTCTTTTCCCAACTCCCAATTTCCTTTCTTAAGGAAGGGTCAGAGTAGTGCATATTAACATATTTCATCTTTTCCATACTAGAGGTTTTCATGTTGAAAATTCTAGTACAGACTCTGGTTACATGCTGTCTTTTTAAAAGAATATCTGCTTAACCTTAATCCATTACTTAAAATCTGGAATACACCAAACCCAATTGTTATATAGAATCACCTAGGGAGAGTTTAATGGAAAAGCAAGGCAGCAAATTAGTACCATATTATTAGCTTGACTAATACTAAGTTTGTTTATTCAAGGCCCCTCAGAAGAATGGACTGTGTTTTTAAGATATGACTTGTTTTCAATATCTGTACAGAGACGTGTCGCTACTGAACTGGACATTTAATTTCCCACTTATTCATTTTTCCCTTACAGATAGCTCTTTGGCTATTCAGTATGTGCATAATGCAGGGAAAAATAATGATAAGAAAAGGGACACAGAGAATATCATAATTAAACCATGAATTTGCAAAATACACTCACTATACCCAAAACATCCTGATTGCTATGATGAGGTAGATTAAATTTTCAGCAAATATCTGTTTAAACAGAGGTTTATTTAAAGTCATAAACAGAGAGGCAGCTTTCAGAATCATCTTATAATACAAAATTAACTAAATTTACCTTCGATTAGTTTTTAAATCACATATAAAGAGAAGTCAAAATGTAAATAAATAGATTTGTGAAACTTTAGGGCATCTTTCCTGACCTTTTAGGACAGGTTTATTTTTTCCTCATATGAATTCTCAGTAACATAAGCCTACGAGTGTACCACTGGCAAAGGCAGTAACTTACTGCCTCAAGATATGGTTTAAACTTTTATTTTATGGCTACGAGATTAAAGTTCTGAGCAAATACAGTTTACTCTGAGCAGGGGTCAATGAAAGTAAAACATCTATGTGAGAGAATGCTGTGACCACAAGTTAAAAAAAATTCACTGTTTTTATAAAGAAAAAACATTGGCAAAAGAGTTAGAAATGATGATCAAAAGGGATTTAAAGCCAATTACTGGAGAGAAAAACCCAAGCTATGAAATAGAGTTCAGGACTTCAAATCCTCTTACTCTCCCTTTTTCTACTTTATGATGTTGGAAGTTTATATGCAAAATATATCTCTCTGACCCCCTTCTAATGGGCTGGTTGAGAGTGCCAGTGATACTGCTGATGTACTGAATGGTGACCTGCAGAGAATAAGCAAAGACAAGGAAACCAATTTCATAGCAGCAAACAAAAAAATTTACTAGAGAAGTAAAGCTTAATATAGCTTTCTCCTCTAGAGAGCTCTGCCTGATTGTGGACAGAGCTCAAAACCAGGTTTCAAAAGCATCACAAACTAGTTCCATTATAAGAGCTCTGCACAAATTACCTTCAATAAATGGAAAACGCCTTGGGTAATGAGAAGATAGTGATGCAAATACTCCTCCAGGAATTGGGGACACAGGTTTTACAAACTCCATGTCCTCAAGAGCTGTGTTCCTCGAACACACTCACTCCACTTCCGAAGATGAAATTAAGGACCCTTCCTTTCCTCCAGAAATATTAGTTGAGAAAACTGCTTTATGCAGTGCTGCTCTATCCTGCCACTTCCTGTCCCTCATCACCAATGCCAGTGCCCAGAGATGAAACCTGCCTCCTGCTTCAGGAGGGAGGAGGGGCAGGAGGGAGACAGAGGCCACGGTGAGGAGGGGACCTGATTGGCATCTGGGCCAGGGCAGGTGCTTGAGAGGGTTTTTGCCATTTGGGAGGATGATATCATGAAATTAATGTCTTTAAGAAAGAAATTCTGCCTCAAACCACTTTCCTCTCCAGTGATTTTCTGGAAGTCCTTTCTTATATAATTCTAGTTCTTTGACAAAGGACACTGACTCTTTTGATCTAGTAATTTAAGGGTAATTTATTGTAAAGTGGTAATTGATTAAGATTCAAGAGTAGATAAAGATCTCAAACTCAAGCTCTCTCTCTCTCTCTCTCTCTCACACACACACACACACACACACACACACACACACACACACAAACACGGAGGAACTTGGCTCACACATGAGTATTCCTGAGTCAGGCCTTCAGATAGAATCTATGGGGCTGTGACAGAGGAGGCCTCACCAAACTTCTCATCCCTGTATCCTTCTGCTCCCCGCCCTCTCCACTCTACACTAGAAGTCTTAAAATGTAAGTTCCCTGATGTCAAATTATGTTGGTTTAAATTCATAGGGAGCTATAACTGATTGATTGATCTGAAGAACCTTCTAAAGTAGGAGGAAGTTAGAAATGCCATGTTACTTCATTTGGCCAGGGGTAATCCTAAATATCTTTAAAAATTCTATTTTTGTTCTGTGGTGATTGTAATGAATGACCCATCACCATGGGGGCAAAGAGGTACCTGTTATAAGCAGAAAACAGGGGCTTTTATGAGATGCAAAATCTCTTTGCTTGTTATGATCATGCATGTTTTCAATCTAGCATTCAATCCAGGAATGAGCTTTCTTTTTGTTTAATAATAAAATGCCTAACCACATCCTAAAGAAGAGGTTGATTTGCTGGTAATGAAGATGGCAGTTGTGGATACAGACGAAAGGCATGAAGAATAAAGTTTTATTTCCTCAGAAGTCATTTTCTGGCCCTCTAGGGCATTGGGCAATAAATTATCCCAGCTGCCTTCCTTCCACAACTCCTATAATCCTCTTAGACCAGGTTTTTCAAGGATCCTGTTTTCTTCCCTCCCTCATTTCAAAATCTGTCCCCTTCCCCAGTGGGATGAGTTCCTGCTATGCCTGGATAAGATTCTAGGTCATTGTCAAGGTCAGATGGGTTAGAAGATTGGCTCTTCCTTAAAAGGCAGTGTGCTCTTGCCTCCACATAGCCAAAGTGAAAGGTGATCCTGGGTCAGAGAAAGTCCAACTATCCCCCCCTCACTCTTTGTACACTCTTTTCTCCCCAGGGGCTAAAGCCCAGTGAAGTTCAGGTCAGATCAGTACTTAACACATAGGGAACATTTTCTCTTGCTGCTTTCTCTGGTCCAATTTCCCTCTTGCTGACCTGGCTGTTTGGCTCTGAAAGGTCTAATTCTCAATGGAGCATATATGGTCCATTGGCTAACCTAGTAGTCAGCGAAGTGGCCTATGGGCTAAATCCAGACCTCTGCCTGTTGTTGTTTTTTTAAGTAGAATTTTATTGGCATTCCATCTTGCCCATTAATTTATATATTGCCTCTGGCTGCTTTTGTGCTACAATGGCAGAGTTAAGTAGTTGTGACAGAGACCATATGGTTTGTCAGCAAAGCCAAACATATTTACTAACTGGTCCTTCATAGAGAAAATTTGCCAACCCTTGGTTCAGATCACTGTAAAATGGACCTGAAATATTCAATGTTTGGTTACATACAACTGAAACATTCCTAACTAATAGACTGAGGTTTCAGCGTAAAACAGAGCAGAAATTATTTGGGACAATCTAGATTAGATTAAGGGGGAAATGGGTGTCCTAACAGTCCAGCCTAACTCATTCAATTTATATATATTGGGGTTTTGAACCAATGCACATTTAATTATACACTACGAGAGGCCCAGCATGCATGAAATCATGCACGAGTAGCTCGCCAGCGCGAGCCACCATGCAAACCACGAGCCCCTCCACGCTGCACAAGCTGCGAGCCCCACGGCCCCACAGTGCTGTGCGAGCCTCGAGCCCTGCCCTGCGAGCTGTGATCCTGGCCCTACTTCCCTGCTGAGAGCCGCTCGCGGGCCTGGAGGGGTGGGGGGGAGAGGGACCGAGAGGTGCTCCATGCACCTCCTGGTGACTGACTGTTTGGTCGTTACAGCGTTAAGGTCACTTGTTTTTTATAATATAGATTACTTCTCAATTTGCCATTGTTTCTCTCAGGCCATGAGAGTCAGGGTTTGGCAAAAATGGCAGTGGCGAAGGCTGGCTAAGTATTATAGAATGTTCCAGCGCCTCCAGAGATTCCCAAACAAATAGTTTTCATAATCCTCAGTTAAGAAACTGATGGGCGCCATCTTGGTCCCTCTAACCTTAGTCCCTCTGAAAATTTGTACATGAGGGATCTACCTCAGGCCCAAAATATTCTTGGATTCCTAAGAAAAATGCCATTTAATAGTACCCAATCTTACTTTTTCCATCTCTGTGTAAAAGAATTATATTTTTTATGTTTTGCAAATGTGCGCATTTCATAAACACTCTACCAGAGTGGGCATTCTAATGTGGTTTCTGCTTTCATGGAAGTTACTCTGTAACCCAAAGAAATAGATAAGTAAATAAAAAACACATTCCACTTTGTACTGCAAAGGAAACTATCAACAAGATGAAAAGGGAACTGACTAAATGGAAGAAAGTATTTGAAATCATATATATAATAATGTATATCCAAAATATACAAAGAACTCATACAACCCAAAAGCAAAAAAAGCCCAACAAATAATCCAATTTTAAAATGGGCAGATATCCCATCTAGTGTGGCTCAGTGGTTGAGCATCAACCTATGAACTAGGAGTTCACAGCTCAATTCCCAGTCAGGGTACATGAGTAAGTTGTGTGCTCGATCACCAGTGTGTGTGTATATGTGGGGAGAGGTGTAGGAGGCAACTGATCAATGATTCTCTCTCATCACTGATGTGTCTATCTCTTTCTCCCTCTCCCTACCTCTCTGAAATCAATAAAAATATATTTTCAAAAATAAAAAGAAAAATGGGCAGATAATTGGACTAGACATTTCTCCAAAGAAGACATACAGATGGCCAGCAGGTACATGAAAGGTGCTCACCATCACCAGCCATCAGGGAAATACAAATCAAAACCAGAATGAGGTATCACCTCGCACCTATTAGAATGCCATTATCAGAAAGAAAAACAAGTGTTGGTAAGGATATGGATAAAATGGAACTCTTGTGTACTGTTGGTGGGATTGAAAATTGGTGCAGCCATGGAAAACGGTATGAAGATTCCTTAAATAATTAAAAATAGGCCTACCATACATATAACCCAGCAATTATGCTCTGGGTATTTATCCAAAATAATGACAACACTAACTCAAAAGTTATATGCACTCCCATTCATTACAGCATTATTTACACATGGTGGCTTCCTCAATCCCGCGGCAGCAGCCCCAGCTTTGTCCCAAAGGACGTCCGGTCCGGTCTAATTAGCATATTACACTTATTATAGATTATGTTGTATACCTGAAACTAAGATAATATAATGTGTTAATTATATCTGAAAAAAAAATCCACATTCCAAATAGTTACTTCAGCTACATCTCTGGAGAGTGATAACTAAGTGTGGAGGAAGTTGCAATAAGGCAAGTGGCCAATTTGTATAGAATTGTTAGGCAAAGTTACACCGAGGAGCTCAGGTTAGTACAAACCTTTTAAACATGCGTTTTCCTGGAGAATAAGGGAAGCGTATTCCAGCTTTTGGACACTTACTAATGCCTGTTATGGTCAATAATGAAGACAATGATGGTTGGAAGCCATTTGCCAAGGCTTGGAAGATGTATGATGTTCCATTTATAAATGCCAAACTTAAATGAGGACAATTTTCCGGTTTATAAAACCTTTCACTTATCCACCAGGAAACATGATAAAATATATAGAATTGCAGTTTCCATGGGCCTTTAACAATTCTTTCTGGCTTAAGTATTTGTGTCTCCATAAGAATGAAAAACTAGTGCAATGAAAAACAAAACAGAATTCCAAAGCCATGGTTAAGGATAACACCTGCAACCTGGTTAGATTGCAATACTCAGCCCATAGGAGTAGTCACATGACTGCTAATGTCAGTAGGTGTCAGCAGAATTCTTCCCTGTAACAGCTGATTTACATTATAGCCCTAGTTTGGAGATAGAACATCTGAAAACAGGTTTATAGTTCAGTTTATCAATTCTATAGAAAGATTGGAATAAAAGATATTTGAAGGAAAATGAGAATCAATATAAAGATAATTGCTTGGCTTCCAGAAAAACTCTACAGTATGGGCAAAGGATGCATGGTATGGCTCAGAGGTGGCACTCAGAATTTGTGGGAGAATGTTTCTTTGTTCTATCTCACTGATCATATAATTTATGAATGGAAATCCTTAGATATATAATCTGGTTCAATCTCTCATCTTATAATGAGAAATGTGTTGATGTCCAAGTATTGGCTGGGCAAAATGCAGTGTCTAGTGATATGAAGGATGCACATGGACACAACAATGAATTGGATATGGACCTTATCTATCTTCAGAGAGTTTACAGCGTACTAATGGAACAAAGATATATATCTACTAGAGGCCCAGTGCATGATATTCAGGCACTCGGAGGGTGGGGGGGTCCCTTGGCCTGGCCTGTGCCCTTTCACAATCCAGGAGCCCTCAGGCAATGTCTGTCTGACTGACAGCGTAGGCTCGCTCCTTCCAGGGTGTGGGCCTAAGCTGGAAGTCAGACATCCTTAGCACTGCTGCAGAGGTAGGAGAGGCTCCTACCACCATGGCTGCTTTCGCCAGCCGTCAGCCTGGCTTCTGGCTGAGCAGCACTCCCCCTGTGGGAGTGCACTGACCACCAGGAGGCAGCTCCTTCATTGAGCGTCTGCTTCCTGGTGGTCAGTGCACGTCATAGCAACTGGTTGTTCCACCATTTGGTCGATTTGCATATTTCCCTTTTGTTATGTAGGATATCTATATCTATATCTATATCTATATCTATATCTATATCTATATCTATACATCTGCATCTACATCTACATTTACATCCTATATAATAAAGAGGCAATATGCAAATTGAAGGTCATTCCAACACACAAGATGGCTGCCCCCATGTGGTCAAAGACGGCCGCCCCCATGTGGACACAAGATGGCCACCATAAAATGGCTGGCATTGGAGGGCAGTTGGGGGCAACCAGGCCTGCAGGGGAGGATAGTTAGGGACAGCCAGGCCTGCAGGGGAGGGCAGTTGGGGGCAACCAGGCTGGCAGGGGAGGGCAGTTAGGGGCTACCAGGCTGGAAAAGGAGGGCAGTTAGGGGTGACCAGGCCAGCAGGAGAGGGTAGTTAGGGGCATCGGGCCAGCAGGGGAGCAGTTAGGTATTGATCAGGCTGGCAGGGGAGTGGTTAGGGGGTGATCAGGCAGGCAGACAGGTGAGCAGTTTGGAGCCAGCAGTTCTGGATTGTAAGAGGGATCTATGCCCATTTAGGCCCAATCCCACCTCTTGAGGGGTCCCAGGCTGGGCTGAGGGACACCTTCCCCCCCCCAGCCCCGGTGCATGATTTTCGTTTACTGGGCCTCTAATCTATATATATTACAAAGGAGAAAATATGCACTTGCATTTGAAGATCTCAGGTTTAGATTCAGTGCTATAAGCATTCATGGGAAGGACATCTTCCTTCTTTTGGAAGGTGGGATAGCAGCAAGAAGGGTTTAGTGAAAAGTTCTCACCTTAATTTAGGAAGTAAAAACCTGGAACAGGACTAGACACTGCTGGAGACACAGTGACAAAAAAGACAGTCCATGTCTTAAAAAAAAAATAGGGGTGTGGGGAGTAGAGATTTTTAAAAAAATAGAATTGAAGAAAGGAGAGTGGATTAGTTGAGCTCTTGATGTACCTCTTCCTGTTGCATTAAAATATAGAGAGGAGGTAAACAAAGATGCTCTGCATGAGAACACACAGGAAACCTGAACACAGAGTCCTCTCCTACAGCACACACTATCCATAGCATATGATTCTAGTATTCTGGGACTTTGAGCCTAAACACACACTTGGAGAGTGTAGGGAAGCAAGGGGCACATTCTGGTGGAATAAAAGTGTCAGGTGGTTCTCCTCTAGTTTGGGAAAATAGCTTCACTGTGGTCTCTGACCTTTGGGAGATGTTTACCTGATTACATGAGGAATATCTTATTGTGTTTCTTTTAACAGAGAATTCAAATGATCTGAATTTGGTGATATTGTCCTTGATACTGTGCTGGTTCAGCCCACTAGGGAAACAGACCCAGTCAGGAGGGGGAAAAGTAATCGTCTGTGAATATTTTTCTACTGATTATTTGTGTCAATGGAGCGGAAATAACTCATAAGGGCATTTTTTTTAATTTTTTTTTTTTAGAATGCTGGAATGAGATGAAAATGCAATGGCATTTTTATGTGATCTTATAATAATTTTTGTCATTATTGGTTATATCATGTGCTACATTAGTTATGCTTTATGGAAAATAGATTATTCTCTAATATAATATATTATTTAAGAGACCTAGATCTTGTATTCACTTTCATAAACATATACAGTAATTCATTCTACCTAGAGAATTGTTATAGAATCTTCTCTATATTCTCATAGCCTACTTCCCCCTGCTTTTGCAAAGTTTTTTAAAAAAATACACTGTCCTAAGTAGGTCATGATTCTTCAGACTTTCCTGTGGGAAAAAGGAAGAATAATGTGGTGCAAATTTTTCCCACCTGAGGCATAGTTAAGGCAACATGCTTCGTCAAGTTACCAATGTACCAAGGAAAGGTGCAATGCCAGAACAGTATATAGTATCGTTTTTAGGTGCTCTGGCTCAGTAAAGACCAAGACCACATTGTGACAAAAGGGAGCACCTACTTCATAGGGTTGTTGCAAAGATTAAATGGCATATTAACTATAAAGCACTTAGCATAATACCTGGCATATAGAAAGCATTCGTAATTATTATTTCATCCTCTAAGAAGACTAACACCTGAACTTGATATTGCAGCCTTCCCTCAGTGGACACCAACAGAGCTTCCACATAACCTCTCCTTACTCCAAGTATCTCCAAGTTGTCATGCAATATGAGCATAAGAGTATCTACATATGGCATTCATTCAAAATTACACAGCAAACTTTCCTCTTTGAATTTGGAATTTATCTTGGGAGATTTATCAGGCATGTGTAAGGGAAATGTCCCCTAAATGAGCTAGAGAAAGCAATGAAAAACAAAGAAAGAAGGCCAAACATGTCAGGATCTGGTCTATTTTTTCCATCACCATGTGCTGTTCTCATTAATGGGAGTTTCTCACACACCCAGAAAGGGAACAGCAAAGCGCGTTTTGTCATAAAGCATTAAGGCTCATCCAGATATTTCAGAGATGTAGTAAGCCATAAATTTTCTCCAGACCATAATCATCTTTGGGAGGTTAAGTACTCATGACCTAAAACATTTTTGACCTTTGAAATATTATCAAGATCTTTAAAATCTTTTTTCCCAATAACAAGGCAAATTTACGAAATGTACTTTGTCATGTGAAATTGAAAACTTCTTTCCAATTATACACCAAAAAACACTTTTATTTTCTCGTTGGTCAGATCCTTAGCCTAGATAATAGATGAGAGGTAGACAGTGGCACATGGGCCACATCCAGCCCACTGCCTATTTTTGTAAATAAAGTTTTATTGGGTTGCACCTAACCTTAGTTACTTACATATTGTGGCTATTTTCACTTTAACTGGCAGAATAGTTGAATCATTGCAATAGAAATTCTGTGGCCACCAAAAACTAAAGTATTTACTATCTTGCCTTTATAGGAGTAGTTTGTCAAGCCCCAATCTAGATCATTCTCTTGTGTAGAAGGAATGAATTTTGCTTGAATAATAGATGCCTATCAGACAATTTAAAAATTTTCCATGTTATCAAATTCAGACACTTTACTGATTGGAATGGAAATGAGGACTTGAAGATAGAAATAGTAATTGGGAGTTAGGAGTGATTCATTCATTCATTCATTCCACATAACATACTACCACTACTGTTGTAAATACTGGCATTAGAGTGTGAACAAAATAGGTAAAGCCTCTGGCCTTAGGGAGGGTAAAGTTGATGAGAGAGAAAAATAGTGAGCACTTCATTAATTCATTTACTCACTAATTCAGTATCTGTTATGCGCCAGGAAATATTTTAGGTATTGGGTATATCCAATTAACCACACAAACCATATACTCTCTAATGAGACAGAGAGATAATAAATAAGTACTTGTGAAAATAGTAGATATTGGTAAGGGCTGTGATGAGAATACTAATTAAATCATATGAGACTGAGGTGTTTTTTTTTAATAAGTCAAAAATGGTTGAATATTGGCAATTGTATATGGTTCAACCTATCAGGGATATATGCTAGAGAGTGGCTTTTGAATGACTTTAAATTGTGGGGTCTGAGACAACTTCACCGAGAAGGTGAATCTGAGCTAAGACTTGTATGACAAGCAGCATCCTGCCCTGCCAATAGCAAAGATTTCCAGGTAAGGAGAGGAGTAGCTTGTGCAAATATCCTAAGTCCAAAATAAGCTTGACTTGGCTGAGGAAGAGACAGAAGACCAAAGTGGCTGGAGCAACATGGTCTCTGGGGAGGGAGGGAGGAGATATGGCTGGAGAGGTAGTCAGAGCTAAGTCAGATGGAGGTTAGAATAAGGATACTGGCTTTTATTTGAATAGTAATGGGAGGCTTTTAAATAGAAAAGCCACACCATATGATTTATGCCTTTTGAAGTTTGTTTTTCATTCCTCTTGTGTGGCAAATAGATTGTGAGAGCAAGAACTACAGCAGGGAGATGTGTTAGGAAGTCATATAGAGATGATAGCAAGGAAAAGTGGAGAAAGTGAAGAGTCTATAGATGTTTAGGAGTTGAAATCAATAGGAAATGGTGACAGTGTGGATGTAATTAAGTGAGAAAGTGGGGGCTTATGGATGATGCCTAGCTTTCCAATTTGAGCACCTGGCTAGATAGCTGTGTGACTCATTAGCTTGTGAGCACCAGAAAGGAATCAGGTCTTGGGGGAGATTTTATATATATGTAGAGATCCAGTCATCTTTAAGACATGCCATTGGCTGTGCTGAGAAGTCTGGGAACTCAGAGGAGAAGCCTGGGTTGAGCTGTCTTAAATTATGGGAGGAGAGATGGAAAGGGAAGGGAAGGTGAATAAAATCCCTCAGCCAACATGATGGAGTTCAAGAGAAGGGTATAGCAACAATTTGTTCCGTTAATGAATTCTGTAACCTCATCTAGTCTGTGCTCAATGCCTTCATCTCTTAATGGTAGAGTTAAACTAGATTTGGGGTTTTCTAGACTCTTCCAAAGAGGTGATGCAGGGGCTGGAAGCATATAGCAAAGGCTAGGTATTCAGAGGTTCACCCCCTGTTCTCTCCCTCATTGTCAACTATTTTCCCCTCAAGTAATACCCATAAACACTCAATCTTTTATTAATCATATTGCCAGGGTGCTTTTTAAAATTATTTTAATCTGAGGTCTAAATTGTCATTTCCTGTTTCTTCTGTGCACTAAGAATACTTTTTATTGATCTAGCTGATTTTGAATGTTTTCTTTGAGTGAAACTTTTGTGTTTGTCCTTTCTCAATGGTCAAGAGGGGAGTCTTATTGTTGAAAATTATTGGCATGTTTTCAGGTGGAAGTTAGATTTCTTTAATGCCCCTTAGCATAGACATTACATTAAAACAGCCAATAGCATGATTCACTGCCTTGATTTTTCCATTTGACAAAATATACCAAGAATGATATATACAGTTCTTGAGAAAGGTTTATGACCTGAACTTGTATCCCAGCAGCAGCTCATATCTTAAAACACTAAAATATGGTGTCAGCAGATTTAAAAAGTTGTTCCTTGCGATCACTTTTCAGGAGCAACAGGTTTGGCAGAATTCCAGGCTGCATACCTGGAGGCAACATCAGAAAACATTCCAGGTTTGAAACCTTTCCACTGTCATAAATTAAGCATTCTGCTCATTTATTAATCAGACAAGGGCAGGAACAGTGCTCCTTTTCCTGACCAGAATGAGGGCTCTCCTCTCTGGGATGTCTAAAGCATTTTATTGATGTAAGTTATATCACATACAACCTTGTATGGCATCAGCACACACGTCTTCATTCTCCTGCCAGTTGTCCCATTTATAAGGCCATCCTATATCTTTGATTCTCTCACATATGATGGCAGAGATTCATTGTCAGTGACTGACTGGTTAGCCAAAAAAAGTCCTCATTGTAAACAATGAAGGAATATAAAGTGCAATTCATAAACACTATCCCCTTTACAATTCCCTACTTCAGGAAAGCATTACACACAGTTAAAAGGATGATAAAATTATGCTTGCCAAGAAGAGGTGAAAACAATGAGCCTGGCATACCCAAAGTGGTTGATATAAAAATTTATATCTTTGCCAGGTCTTGCCAATCCAAGTTTGGGAAGCTTTACTTACTGTAGCCATAAAGTAAATTTTACTGATGTTAGGGGCACATTAGGGAGAAGGCAACATTATGACTGATTTTTAAATGGATTAAGACTTGGGATCATCATCCAAAAAGGACTTTTAAGGGCCACATCATCAAAAGTTGGATTGTCCCACACATTCTTAAAGTTAGGGCCTACCTTATCCACTTGTGTAATAATATTAATAAGGTAATCACCAAAAACAATTTTTGAAAAGCACTGTTACGAAGTATTTTAATTTTAGAAATAGACTACTAATCCAGTTAAAGAAAAGAAGAATTAAATTCATTTTAATAGCAGTATTATAAGAACATTTATAGAAGTACTTTTCCATCTCTCAATTACAAATAAAATTTAAAGTTATAAATAGGAAAAAAAAACACACTGAAAGACCCATAAAACTGCCATTTCACCTAGAGATCCTTGGAATTACTTAATGAAAGCAAAAATCGTTATGCATAAAGATGTTCACTGAGTTGTTCTTAATACAAATCAAGGACTGGAGCCAATCAAAATTTTCAACAAATGATACTTTAGTAAATAATGTACACCAACATTATGGTGCTTTATTTAGCCATTAAAATCATAGTTATGAATGGTAAACAGAAACATGAAAATATGTTTGATATTTACCTGGAAAAACTAAGTAGATTAAAAATGACACATACAATATGATCTACAACACATATATACATAAAGTTTTAGAAAGCAAGAAAATCATTAAGATGGATATTGGGGTTTTTGTTTCTATTTGCTCTTTTGTATAATATTGTTGCTTTAAAAAAAAAAGTAGACAGACAAAGAGGCAGACTTCACGAGAGGGAAATAAGAAATAGCTAAGTAATCCTGTATAATGAAAACCTAATATGCAAATTGTCCCCTCAGGTGGTCGTTTGACCTGGAGACTGGGAGTTCAACTGCTCACTATGACATGCACTGACCACCAGGGATCAGCGTGGAACATGGCGGGCACCAGGGATGTGGCGCTGGCAGCGGGTGGCAGTGGAGGTGCTGCCCGCCCCAATGGGCCCTGAGGAAAACTGGACTGTGGCAGGATGGTGGAGCAGGTGAGCAGGCAGCGCCAGGCCAAGCAGTTTCGAGCGGGGTCCCAATTGCAGTGCCCATCGCCCCACATATGGCGACCAGTCGCCGCAGTGAGTGGGGCCACCGCCCAGCTCCCAGGTGCTGAGGGAGCTGGGTGGGATCTCCACAGGCTACCCCGAGGGACCCCACCTGTGCACAAATTTGTGCACCAGGCCTCTAGTACAAGATTAATATCAGGAAAAAGAGATCCCAGACAGACACATACTTCGAATTCTATATTTAGTTCCAATGGAACCATGTTTTGGGGTAGATATTTAGAATAATTTGATATTTTATAGAATCACTTTTAATAAAAATCCCTTAATTTAATTTTTTTATATATTGAAACTTGTCAGAAGTGCTTTTTTGCTGAGAAATACCATTTGGTGTTATGCTAAATTTTTTTTTTTCAATTTTATTTTATTTTTATTGTTTCAAGTATTACAAATAGTAGTACATATGTCTCCTCTTTTTTTTCCCCCCCCTTTGATCTCCCCCCGACCTCCCCTACCCCCCAGGACATGCCTTCACCTGCCCACCCTCCCCCCCCCCCACCCCAGTGTCTTATATCCATTGGTTGTGCTTATATGCATGCGTACAAGTCCTTCGGTTGGTCTCTTACAGCCCTCCTCGCCCAACCACCCCTGTCTTCCCAATGTAGTTTGACAGTCTGTTCAATGCTTCTTTGCCTCTGTATCTTTTTCCCACCATTTCTTTCCTTTAAAAAGTTTTGCCTTTGCAGACTGGAAATAAACATTGCCAGGGCCAAGGGCAAAGAATATCCTTACATGATATTGTTATGCTAAACTTTTGAATTCATTGTGAACTCTACAAAAAGAGTAAGCTGAGACTTGGGTGGAGGGAATACATGAATGTTGCCACTTTGAGTTCCTTGGTTTTAATTTTCCTGGGCCACTGAGTGGTGCCAAGGTCAGAGTTCACATGTTTAGGAGCATTCAGAGAAAGACCTCATTTTATAAATTCTACTCATTCAGTTTTAAGGTCAGTTGAGTTTTTCTAGCTTTTCCAAATTTGACCTGAGGAGAAGGAGAGGACATAGGAGGAACATATTTCCATAGATTGTAAAAAGAAGAGCAGGAATAAATAATGCTTTCTGGAAAGAGTTTGCTTTTTTTTTTTTTTTTTTAAATCTGAAGTCCCCAAAAGTTTGCTGCATCCCATCCACTCTCATCTCTTCAGGGCCCCATGAAATACAATAATAAATATGAGAACAGGTTCCTGGGACTGAGCTGGTGTCAGGAATCATTTCAGTAAGACTTCGCACACGCTCATTAAAATGCACCGCATTCCCCTCTCAGAGTGAGACTGAGGACTTCTCACGCCTCGCTTTATACAACTGCTGGGGTTGTGGCCCTGAGGAAAAAGAGTGTTTCTCCACGCCGATCTGGTTGTCACGCCACCACAGGCTTTTCGCTTCTCATCCAGCGCTCCTTAATTGGGGTGGGGGTGGGGAGGAACTTGGCCCTGAACTGAAACAGCGATGGGAGAGAAAGAAAGCAGGCCTACCTTAAAACTTTCCAGTCTTTGAGTGGATCCAAGTCAGAGATTAAGGAAACCATTGTCTAAGAGGCAGCTGAAGGCGAATCCAATCCAAGAGGAGGGGAGAAGGGGTGGGTGCAGGGGAAGAAACCAGCCAGCCTGCTTCTTGGCTCAGGCCACAGCCATGGGGCGCCCAGGACAGCTCTTCTTACTTCTAGGATTGATAAGCACTTGTCCTGGCTTTTCTCCACCCCCCAAATCAATCTTGTGCTATATTCCTTCCCAGCCCCGGCTCATTTCTCCACACCACCGTTTAAAGCTCTTGTAATCTGCTCCAACTGATCAAATTTGACCTTTTTTGTAGCCCACTTTATTCCAAGCACAGCTCTCCGTTAAATCTCTCTTTATTAACACCGTCCTCCTTGGCTTTCTTTTGGAACAAACACAGATCAAGCCTGAAGCCTCCAGACTTTACCGCAATCATTTACAGATTACTGCAAGCTGCAGCCCTCTCCTCCTTTGGGGCATTGCTGCTGCCTCAGAGATTTTGCTTTCAGATTCCTGTCCGAAGACTGGTTAGGTTTCGTGTGTGTGTGTGTGTGTGTGTGTGTGTGTGTGTGTGTGTGTGTGGTGTGTGTGTGTGTGTGTGTGTGTGTATGTGTGTGTGTGTGTGTGTGTGTGTGTGTGTGTGGTGTCTGGGACACCAGCCTTGGGCTTAGAGCTTCCCTCAGAAGCTGTAACTACATGACTGTTAGGATTTGTTTTTTAAAAATAATTTGGAACCGGGCTGCTAACAAGCTAGAATTTACTGTGTTTTCTGGCAGAGATTTTGCTACACTGCTTTTCTCCCCTCCTCTTTTCCTTGTGTTTTTAAATAACATGAAGGGGGGAGGGTATAGAATCTAAACATTAAGAAAAAAGGGCGTGGCTTTTTCTCCTTCAACCTGTGTATCTTTTGCCCTTTATTTAAAACTGAACATCCTTTGGGTAATCATCTGAAACCATTCATAGCAGATATTTTTAAAATATCAAGAGCAGGACTGTTTGTCTTCAGTGCTCACAGTGCTGCTGGTGCTGATGTAGGTCCTTCCTGAGTGTGTGGATTTCTTATGCTTTCCCAGGCCCTACCTAAGAATCCTCAGCCCAGGTGCTTCCCCCTGTCCTCACAGGATCCTGGAATTTGAAGACCGTGAAATCAACTAGCCCAGGCATGGACAGACCTTGGTTTCTCAGGTCATCAAGATTTTCATTACATGTGCATGCCACAGGCACTGTATTGGTCTGGTAGTCTGTCTTGGTAACAGATTCCTCTTGTTCTCACACTCACTTTAAAAGGAATTTTTAAGATTATTACCATACATGGAAAGTCAGCTTCACTGGACTAACACAATTATGATTTACCTAGACGCATGGACCAGGTAAAGGCACTGATCTTTGCTTCTCTTGGTTAAAAAGATTCTAGCGAGTGTTGGGGGTGTTCAGGACACCCTTGTACTAACCGGAACTTTGCCTCAGAGGAAGAGTAAAGATTTGAAGAGTATATGGTGTGATTCAATGTTCTGTAATGACCTTACTAATTAAAATCATCAGCTGGAAGGAAGGGTTTCAAGTTTTTGCCTTCAGGCATAACCTACCAACTAAGAGAATCTGTTCCTTCCATAGGCAAAGAGGTGGTGACAGCTTCGGGAAACATGCCACTTTTATTGCCTGGAAGTTCTTCTAGTCAATTCCAAATGCACATCATTTTAAATCCAGTCCCTATTTCCCTACTAGCCTTTTCTCTAAGAACCCTATCCTTAAAGTATGCAGCAAATCCTCAGTTTAGATGTTTTCTCTTATATAGCCATAGGTACTTTCCTTAATGGCCATAAATTACTCTTCAGAAATGAAACTATTTTTATGCTAAAATTAAAGAGAATTTCATACCTTTTACAAAAACCATTGCCTTTCTGGGGCTTCTTGCTTCTTTCCCGGCTGTCTTTGCTGTCCCACTGTGGATCTTGGGCCACAGTGTAATAATGTGTAAACATTTACATAACGCATCTAATCCCCAAGTACTTCACCGACTGTGGGTGATAATAACAGCATTTGTGCAGAGTGTATCTCCAAAGTGTTCTGAAAGCTTCGATAATGAATAAAATATTTCTCCCTTTAAAAAGTTCGCAAGAGAAAAACAACAAATTATAATGCAATAGTTTCTGTTACTATAATGACATCATCCTTATATCATTAACCACCACACCCCTGAGTCCACATCTGGGAAAGGAAGGGGATATGTCTTTAACCCTTGGAGTTCAGGGTTAATGGATGAAAGGGGTAGGGACTTAGCTTTCAGCCAAAGGACGAAAGGACAAAAGCATGCTCATAAATTATGAAATACTGCTTCGAAGCAGTAGGCCTTCCAAAAACTTTTTAAAGGCAGTAGAAACTTTCCCTTGAATAAAATCTTGTACCAAGTCCAAGAACTGAAACAAATAATAGTGAAAGTTTATTACGAGGTACTAGGCACTGTTCTAATTTCTTTGGGTGTGTTAACTGTTTCAGTCCTAGTAACTAACTTGTTAATGAGGCGAGTTACCAGGAGCACCCCCATTTTGTTAACACACATTAGGACCTTTGCACATGTAGAAGAAAGCAACTGGTCTGAGCTAGTCATGTGCAGGGTGTATGTGGGTCCTAAAATGTGTGTCTCTGGAACCCCACTGGAGCTACCACTGCAGAAATATTGAAGCAGAGTCAGTGCGTCTGTTTGGGGGTAGGACTGGGGTTGGGATCAGGTTAAGGGTGAGTAAGAGGGATTGCATGAATCTTGTGCTTTCACTCCTAAGGAGGACACACTTTGAAATCCACTTCCTAAAGGTACTTGATGTGACAGAGTTAAATGATCTTTTAAAGGTTGTATTAAATGGGCTGAATATTTTGCTCTTCTCTTTCTTAATTTTGAAGATCAAGTGTTTTCTTAACATGATGTAGATTAATTCCATGCTTTATATCTTGCAGATTTCCTTCTCCTGTTCCCCTAAGCATTCCCTGATTCTGAACAGCTTCAGATCAAATGGATCCATTTCTTACCAAGAAAAGGACAATCAGAATGATTCACCACTCACCTTCAACTATGAGGGTGAGTGATCACTAAAAACAAACAAACAAACAAAATACTTCCTTGTCCAAAACAGGGCCAACTGTTCATCTGTAACTCAGGAAAAGCAATAATAAACTTTCTATACATAAAACTCAAAGGTTAGGACTAATCTTCAGAAACTTGGGCTAAAAATATATAATTTTCCTTTATGTTGTGATATGAATTACAAGATTTCACTTCATTTGTCTTCTTTTTCTTAAATTTTGATAAATTTACCCCTTTAAAAATCTAATTTTGTTGTTGCTTATAATGGCTCAATACTTGGCTTTTCTGAATGGTCCAAATGTGTTAAAAAAAAAAAAAGAATCAATCAATTTAAAGCAACATTCATGATTGTCCTACTATTACCATCAGCAAGACTTACAATTCTCATTTGCACATAAATAAAATCTGTGATACCCTTCCTTCTCCTCAAATACAGAATCCAAAACCAAAATCCAAATCCAAACCAAAAGCAACCCCACTGTTTATACCTCTTTCATCCAAACAAGCAATACCCCAAGCCCTGAGCCACAAACCCTATGAGCCTGTGAATTCCACATGTATTGAGATTAGAGTCACCAGGAAGCAAATTGAAATGCAGAATCTCAGTGAGGAGACACCAGCAGGAGCCAAGGCATCTGCATTTCCTAGCAGACCCAGGCGCTCACAGAACACCCTGGGAAATGCTAAGATGGAGCTAGCAAGCAGAAAATCTACCCTGGTCATGCAGCATCCCAGGTGGGTTTTCATATGGTTGTGGGCAATGTCATTGGAGTCAGAGGTGTGGCTCTGTGGGAACTCATCTTATAGGATACAGAGGAGCAGGAAACACCTGGAGGTACAAATTAGCCGAAGAAAGAAGGAAAACTATTGGTTTCTGTTGGACGAACTATTAAATAGAGCTTCAGAAAGAGAGGTATGATGTCTCAGGAAATTTCTCTCCCATAAAATGTCTAACTTTCTGATCATCAGGAATTAAAAAAAAAAAGCAACCTTCGTAGGGAAAAATGGAAAATGTTTCTTTATGTCCTGTTTTCATTTTCTCTCTCTTCATCTCCAATTTCTGATTCCTAGGAATCTGATTAAGCTAAGTGTTTCGTTTTCTGTGCCCAACTCAGTTACTTCCTGATAAAATATCCCCTCCTGCTTGTTCCAGATTTTTCTTTCTTTTACTTGCCAGCTTGTAACCTTTTTCTCAAGTGGGTAGGGTCTCTCTCTCCCTTTAAGAAACGGAAAGGACTAATTGGAAATGCATTCTACTTCTGTTAAAGAAGCGTTTCTGGTCTTCGGATGTGCCAGGGTTTGAAAGCTGGCAGATGGAGTGAGCTCAGAAACTCCAGCACTTGTTCTTGATCCTCGAAATAGGATCCGGCTTTGCATGCTTTTATAGCACACTGCAGTGTGGCAAGGATGGTAAACAAGGGTTGCCAGATAACATGCAGCACACCCCGTTAAAGTGGGATTTCAGAAAAACAAGGAGTACATTCTTAGTGTAAGTATGCCCCGAATATTGCATGGGGCACATTTACAATAAAAAAAAAACAACAACACCCAGTCATTTGTATATTATCTGAACTTCAACTTTAACCCCATGTCTTGTGTTTTTACTTTCCAAATCTGGCAACCCAATGCTAGACTGACTTTTAAATAAAAATGGCAACATAACTGTGATTATTATTTTTCTTTTATGGATTTTTGTAAAGGTGTCCCAATGTCATTAACTAGGCATCAAAATACATTTATTTAAAGGTTCTTAAGGCTTTATAAAAATTATATTAGCTGTGATAAGCCAAACATAAAAAGCCCTACTTCAGGTTGCTTTTTCAACAAAGCAGTGATATGATTAAAGTATGTCTGACTTCCAATATTGGAAATAAGGAAATGACACACAGCCCTCTTGTCTTCAGACTGGCTAGCTGATTGCATTTTAAGTGTTGATAAGATTGATGTGTTCAAAAGCACTGAAGCTCATGTTTTATGAAATTTGGGAGCATCTCTATATTTATTTTATACGGTGACTTGACAGTTAACTCAGCTGCTGTGTTTTCTTGTTTTTGAACCAAGCATCAGCTCCTACCATAAGAAATTTGCACCTGAACAGTTAATCATTCATCTTCAGTTACATAGAATGTGTATTGTACATATTTTCACTCTAAGGATGTCTATAGAGACACACTTCCAAAGATGGTGTTTTTCCTCCCTTTAAAAATAAATGCATTCACTTAAAACTTTAATGGGATTTCAAGTGCTTTCCTGTTTGACTCACAAGAACTGATATGATGAAAATGCTATGAGCAAAGGTCTGTGTTTAGGTGCTTTGTCAATGAGTTGAGAATTGCTATTATGGAATACTAAAAAAAATGCTATTCTGGAAATTTTTAAAAATCTACAGGGTCTCTAAAGAGACAGCTACAAAACCTGCTAAGCATGGGGAAAGACCAAATGTGTTGTTATTCAGTGTCTACATATGTATGGAATATTTTCTACCCGGCGAAGGCCCTCCTAACAATTGGGAAGGAATACATCTTTCATTGAGTCTTAGTCAGCTGAGCAGGAGGGCAAATGGATTGGAGCTGCGGGAGGGGGAGTGTTGAGTCTTTGCCAGGCATATTTTAAAAGTGAGAAAGAAAGAGAGGAGAGGAGACTCACACCCAGCCTGCTGTTTTTCATGCCATTCAAAGGAATCACAGGCCAAATTTGGTACATACAGTGAAAAAAAAAATAGAGCTTTAACTCCTGTACTGCCAAGGAAGATGAGATTTTTAGAAGCTGTGTAATATCCTTCTTTTAATATCCAGTCTGTTTTTGTTAGCACTCAGGGCTTACACCAAAAGGGACAAAGGAATGCCCAGAAGGAAGAGGCATTGTTCAGACAGTCCCCATATCCCAGGCCAGGGAATAAAACCTGCAACATTGATTTTATAATCGTTTTTTTTTTCTTTGTTTTGTTTTCTTTAAATGGCAGTTTCAGATTACTCGGGTATTTGGGTGCCTAAAGGCAGGACTCTTCACAGGGTTTTAAGAGGGAAATCTGAGTTTTAGAGCAAAATCAAACAGTGTTGCCAAGTCTCCAGTCAATGCAGCAATGTCAACATCTGCTCATGGGGAAGGACTGACTAACCACAAATACTACCCTTGAATCACTAAACGAAATAGATAAGCTTTCCATTGTTACCCTCAAAGAAAAAACCAGCAGACCTAAGTGGAATTAAAGAATGCAACAAATTCACTTGAAGACACAGATTTAAATACTTAATGACTTGTTCATTTAATTCAAAGTGGTAACCACAACAAACAAAAATATTGATTATGGATTGGCTGTATAAAGTATTTATTTGTTAATCAAATGCTCCATTAACATGCCAAAGCATTTTCCAATTAGTCTAATAGGTAAGGCGCCTCTCACCATGGTGAAGGATCAGGTTTCTTTTTCTTTTAAATTTCCAGTATGTTGCTCATCAATACTTTGGCAAAATACAATAAAATTGAATTAAAAATATATGTGTAATCCCCAATTTTTATTTATTTTTTATTATTTTTAAAAATTGATTTTTAGAGAGAGAGGGATAGAGAGAGCAGGAAACATTGATCTCTGCCTCCTACATGCCCCCTACCGGGGATCAAGCCCGCAACCCAGGCATATGCCTGACCAGGAATCTAACTGGTAATCTTTTGGTGCATGAGACGATGCCCAATCAACATGCCACACCGGCCAGGGCCCCATTTTTTAAATTATTGGATTAATAGACATAAAATTACTCCATAAAATTGTTATGTGTCTAAACTCTTACTCTTGTTTCAAATTTGTTATACACTGAGTGGCCAGATTATTATGATCTCTGAATGCATAATAATCTGGCCACTCAGTGTATATCCTATATAATAAAAGGCTAAAATGCAAATTGTCCCCTTGACCAGGAGTTCGACCGGCAGGCACCCCTGGCCAGGTTGGCCGGACCCCACCCATTCATGAATTCATTCACCGGGCCTCTAATACACACACACACACACACACACACACACACACACACACACACACACGCTGAGTGGCCATAGTATTATGCATCAGAGATCATAATAATCTGGCCACTCAGTGTAATTTATTATAAGCAAACAATCCACAGAGCAGCATTGGTCTGCTTTCCACACTCTAAGGAGTACTGATGAAAAGTATCCAACCATAATAAGAAAACAATTTATTGAGACTTTTAAAGAATAGTTTTAGGATCTGTATTGAACTAAGCCTTATATGAGCCAAGGTGAATAGGAACTATACCCATTTATACTGTTGATAAAAAGAAAAAACACACTATTTTAGTAAATAATGAAAAATTAAAATTAATGAACTTAAAAGCCACCTAATGTTCAACATTCCTAAAGTCACCATTTAACAAGAAATCTTTAAGTCATTTATTAAATTGGGACTTGAATTCATTGAAAATACTTCTCTGTTGACTGGTAAAGTGGAAATTAGTAAGTGTGACATAGCTCCAACTGGTCCCTCTCATTTCTATTTTATTTACTGATTCCTATTCTACACTAGAGAAAGGAAAGCAAAACTGCAGTTTGCCACAATTTAAGATATCTTACTAGGTAGAAGTTCAAATGTATTTTTACCAAAAAACCATTTAGATTACAAAATATTTTGGAGAGTTCCTATTTAATTTTCTCTAGTGTACGTCAGCATTTTTTTAGATCACTATCACTAAACACGGTTGTAAATAGAAGAGCCTAGCCATGAAAATAGAGGGAAATTTCATTGATTAAACAAACACATGGCATTTACTATGTATCAGGAACTGTCTAAAGGCTTTACAAAAATAAACTCACATAATCCTCATAGCCACCTATGTTGCACACTCTATTTTTATTGTACAGATGAGGAAACTAAAGTACAAAGAGGGTAAATGATTTTCGTAGTGAGGAGGTGGCATGATCTGAAACTGAGCAGGCTGGCTTTAGAGTCACATGTTCATGCATACACAAGGGGTGACCTCTCATGGGCAATCAGAAAGAAGGGGAAAGCATTTTTAATATCATAAATGATCCCACTGGACAATTCAATTAATAAGCATCGCAACTTAAATAAAACTTGACCATGAACATATCAAGGTAGAAGGCAAAACCCTGGGTTTATTCTTTTTAGATCACTGAAGATGTATTGATCATACATTCACCTACCTCCCTTTACAACTGTCTTTTCTGAGTTAGGTAACTTTAGTAATACGTGGGCCCAGAGCATGAATTAGTGCACCTTGAAAGGAACTGTGGGCCTCAAGGCTACTGTGGGCACAGGGGCGGGTCTTGGCCCATCTCTGTGCCCCCGCATGGCCCCTCCCACTGTGGCCCCCAGTCCTCTGTCTGCCAGCAGCCCCGCTCCTGCTGCCACCGCTCCCACATGCTGATGGTGTCGGACCTGCTCACACCCATTGATGGCACGGAGCAATTAGGGCTGGCACCAGCAGCAGATGTGAGCGACGGCTGCTGCCCCGATCACCCCTCAGGATCAGAGGGAGGTGGAGAAGCCCTCAGGGGTGATTGGGGCTAGCAGCTGCTCACACCTGCTGATGGCACAAAGCCATTGGGACTGGTGTCAGGAGCTGGCAGCTGGTGTGAGTGGGGCTGGTGCTGACAGTGGGTATGAGCGGGGCCATCGCCAGCAGTAGTTGTGAGCACTGGGCAGGACCGCGGCACATGGGAGCAAAGAATTTTCAGTAACCACCAGAAGCTCGCCCTGATGACAATGACCAGTGCCCAACATGTTCCATGCTCTGCCACCCACTGCTGTTGCCCGCCATGTTCCGCTCGCACCCCTTGGTAGTCAGTGCACATCATAGCGATCAGTTATTCAGTTGGTCTGACGTTCGGTCTATTTTCACATTAGCCTTTTATTATATATAATGATGACTACTCACTTGCCTTCATACTTTCCTTTGTAAACATCCATCCCTAATTGTTCATTTAAAGAAGAAAACAATACCCCCGCTAATACTCATCTCTGTATGATTTATACATACTCTAGCAAAGCTTACAAAGGATCCAAGTCTTTGAGTGTGTTGGCAACAAAAGTCATACAGCTCTTCAGGTGCTCAGAGGGAAATTATTATTCACCATATAAACTAAAACTTATGTCTGTAATACTCTTAACAATAAAAAGATAAATTAAAAACAAACAAACAAAAAACTTATATGCATGTAAGTACAATTGTGAAGGAGATATTTCCAAGAGGAAAAAAGGAAAGAAGACATACCCAGACAATAATTATCATAGGATTCTATTGGTATAAAATTAAACATAGTATTTATACTTTTCCATGAATAGAAAAATAATGAAAGAAACATAACAGAAGAACTAAAATAATGACTCAACTAATATCATTTGAAAAACTGTGAAAACTATATGGAGGTAAAAACATTAGGCTCTCAATTCATATTAGAAACAAACAAACAAACAAACAAAAATAGTAGATAAATTGAAGAACTAAATGTAAAACTGTAACTTCAGAAAATTAGAGGATAATCTACTGGAGGCAAATCTTGGTCTTAATAAATTTCTCTGCTTTTTAAGTAAAATAAATTATAAAGACAATTTTTAAATAAGAGCAAATATTAAAAATATGAAGAAAAGTTTTACATTTTACTACATAAAATTCCATTCATCAAAACATACATAACATTGAAATATGAAAAACAAATTAAGAAACATATGTGTGTATAATGAAGCAAAACCCTGTGGATGTAATACTAGAAAAATGTGGGCAAATGCCAACAACAAGAATGTACAGAAGGAGAAATTAAAATAAAACATGTATGTAATATCTATAAGAATCCTAGAAATAAAAGTTTAAAATGACATATAGTGTTTTATCCCTTGAATTTAAACACCTTTACATAATTATATTTAATGGCAGAATGAGATATGATTAAATGTGTCCATTCATGTATGAAAGTTTAATTGCTGTCCAGAAAGCAATTTGATGGTATATATTTAAAAAGTTTAAATATTTCTTCCATTTGATACTGAAATTATGCTTTTAAAATTTTTGTTTTTATGATTTATGTAGAAGACAATTTATTCCAGTACTAATTCCATTAATGAGCTATTAGAGGCAACTTAAAAATCCAACAATTAAAGGTGCATTAAAAAAATATGTCTGTATACAATTGGGATATTATGAAGCCATTAAAACCATGTTTTGGTGGAATAAGTTTGAAAGATGTTCACAATAAAATAAGTGGAAAAAAACAGGTCATAACATGTTGTATATGATGCATTATCAATATTTGGCATTGCTACCAGGGTTGTAAACTCAATTGCCAAGAGTCTACATTGGTATCGTAGTGAGTAATGCTGGCAGGGAAGATGCCTTTTAAAATCCAATAATCTTCCTTTCTCCAGTTTTTTAAGAAACATTCTGCCTTCTTTGTCTAGCTTTCCCTTTTAAAATTATCTTTGCTCCCCCCATTCCCCAACTTTCCTCTTTACTGTAAGAAAGAATAATCACTGGCAATGAGAATTCAGCATCAGATTAAGGAATAGGATGCAGAGGTAGGAGTGGGGCTTCCTGGAGAAGGAGACCTCTAAGGACAGGTACCCTATCTAGTTCTCATCTGTTCTTGCCATGGCAGAGTGAGGCCAAACCTGCACTTGATTCAGAGATGACATAAATCTTATTTTTTTATGTGAATTCTAATTTTTTGTTTTGTTAATCCTCACCTGAGGATGTTTTTCCATTTATTTTATTTTATTTTATTTTATTTTATTTTATTTTATTTTATTTTATTTTTTTAGAAAGAGAGTTGAAGGGAGAAGGAGAGACACACAGAGAGAAATGTGGATGTGTAAGAGATGCATGGATTGGTTGCCTCCCATATGCACCCTTATCAGAGCCTGAGATCGAGCCTGCAACCTTGACTGGAATCAAACCCAGGACCCTCCAGTTTGAGGTTCAGTGCTCTATCCTATATCATCTATCTACCTGTCTATCATATATCAGCACCTTCCTATCTATAATGTGTATATATAGGGTGTCCCCAAAAATGTATAAACACACTTAGAATAATCACAAAGGCAGTGTTTATTAAAATACATTTCATTTTCAAAATTGAGCTGTCAGCTGTTAGAGTGTGTATACATTTTTTGGGACACCCTGTACATACTGTGAAGACAAAACAAAGCACGTCAAGGGGCTTCAAATTTGTGACCTCCACCATTCACGTTTATGTGTATGAATGCAAAAATGACTGGCAATGAAAATAAAAAATAATACATTACTACATAATTTCATTTTCTTTACACTTTTTCTATTTTCTTAAGTTCTTTCTATCTATTTCTTTCTATAATCAGAAAAGTGTGACCTACTGTCATATTATTTTATCTATTTGTTAACCCTCTTAAAAATATAAAGTTGTTTTTAAAAATATTAAGGGTCCTCTTCTGCAGTTTGTCTCTGATTTTATATTTCTAGATATGTTCACACTTCTACATAGTTACAGATCATGTTATTATTTATGAAATCATTATTTCTAAGCTGTCAGAAGCTTCTTTGGAAAATAGGGGTTTAAACATTTATTTTTTACTCCCTTGTGACATAACCTAATCATTTTGCCCCAATTTCATCTGCATTTTTCTTTTGTCCTTTAAATCCTATCTACCCTTCCCAATTATAGTTAGGTGATATTAAATGATGTTTTTATTCTAGTACTAGACTCCATTGCGGGTACAATTTTAGCAGTTTACTGGCCAAAGTGTCTTTCATAATTTAAAATATTAGAACATCCCATAAGTGTTTGGACAGGGATGGCTTTGAGAGAATAGAAAGCTTTAAGGTTTAATTAGCACTGTCATGCCATCTCTCAGACACAGGCTTCTCTGGATAGTTACCCTACAAAAGGGGATTAAAAAAAGGAGAAAAGAATGTAGTCACAAATACAGTACTAAATCTAGAAAGGAAAGAATGTAATAGGCTCAGCCGATTGAGGGTTATGATAAAATAACTGGCAAAAACTACAAAGCCCTCCCTGTATGTAAGGACAAAGAATGCTTTCGACAAAGCTCACAACAAATTAATTACAGAATCACTACTGCACACATACAATAATCTTTATACACCTCCTCCTCCCGGTGTCTTATGTTTAAAGGGTGAGGCTTCTTAGAAACAAGATGGTTGGACCATTTCTCTTGTTTATAAAGCTGGTTTGTTAGAAAAACTGGAAAAACAGAGAGAACAATCTGGCTTTCATTTTTAGCTAGCTATTTTTTCCTAATTCCTCTATTTTATTGGAAGCATATTGTGTTTTTAAAAGTATTAGTAAAAAGAAAAAATGTTCAAATTAGTACAGCATCAAAACAAGTGCATTCTAGCTATTAGGCTGACGTCATTGGACCAGGACATAGTGTAATTCATTTTCAAAGAAAGTCTTGATATAACCTTTAAAATGAGAATTTTTTTTTTAATGTGTGATATCAAACCTTGAGGGCTTTCTTCCTACTGAAGCATTCAAAAGTGAGAATTCTGATATCTTGTTGACAACGTTTAAATAAGTATGTCAGTTTATAATTACAAATGCAAGGAGGAACTTTTTATAACTGAATATTTAACACATATTAAAGTTACACAAACCACATAATGTAATTCTTGCCCCATTTTGCTCATGTTTTCTTTCTACAAAGTATGTATATAAAAATTTCTCACTTTAAAACTTGAAAATAGTTTTCTGAGATGATGAGTTTGTTATGAAAATGGGGGTATATTATAGCCTTTCCTTTAATGCATTTTAGTAATATAATCCTCATAGGAAAATAAAGATGGAAACGAAAAGAGGTAAATATTTCCTGAAGCAGCAGAGGGTACAGAGAGGTTAAATTCACTATGTTTGTCATTGAAACTTGGCTTAATTATAGATTGCTTCCTACTTCCATTCACCTTTCAGGTGAGATGGCAGACCATCTGATCCATATGGAAATGTCTTTCCCCAATCTTCTTCTTACTTCCCTGTGACCTCCTCCAAACAAGGTCAGAAAACATATGTTTTCTGTTAACTTGATTTCCATTCTTTGAGTTGAATCACAGAGTATAGAAAAATTGTTATAACTGATTGAGAAATATAGCAACAGTTCTAGGGTTTCTACTCTATAACTTCCTTTTAAAAAAATTAACCCTTTGTAGGGATTTATTTTTCAGGTAAATCATAAGGTATGATTGAAGACACCATCCTTGCCTGGCTAGCATGGCTCAGTGGCTGAGCATAAACCTATGAACAGAGGTCATGGTTTGATTCCTGGTCAGGGCACATGCCAGGGTTGCAGGCTCTATCCCAATGTAGGCTCTATCCCAAATGTGGGGCGTGTAGGAGGCAGCCAATCAATGATTCCTTCTCATCATTGATGCTTCTATTTCTCTCTCCCTCTCCCTTCCTCTGTGGAAAAAAAAAAAAAAGACATCATCTAGATCTAAGTTTTATGATTGGCCAATTGTGTGCCTTTGTGATGTGGTAGCTTAGGATCATTTTTACTGCCTCTCTAAATTCCCAGCATGACCACAAATCCATTTGTAGACAGTTTAAAGGGGGAATGTTTATTCTTGATAACACTTAATATGGGCCAAGAATTTTATATGCATTACCTCTTTTTATGCTCACATAAGCACTATGAGGTATGTATTATTATAGCCCTTGTTTCACATATTAGGGAATGGGAGCAAGCCCAAAATAGCATTAAATAGTGGGGCAGTGATTCAAACTTATCTGTGGCTGACCACAGAATCCACCCTTTACCAGGGGTTGTCAACCTTGGCTCAGAACTTTATCATTCCAATGTCAGGACACCCTCCAGATGAAACTGGAATAGAATTTCGGAGGGTGGTACCATCCAAGCATTAGTATTTTAAAAAACTTCCAGGTAACGCTAATGTGTGGTTGGGTTGACAACACTGTGCCACATGGATTTCATTGCCCACTACAAGGAGTCAAGATGAGGACAGGCTATAATTCACACTTGAGTCAAGGGCACAGGGAAGTTTTATGAATCTAAACTTTATGTTTGACATTAATGCTTCGTAATGGTTTCAGTATTCAAATGCAGTGGGATTCTACTTGAAAAACTTAAAATTATGTAATTAAACACTTTGAGTTTTGGTTGCGTGTATTCACAGATCCAAGCCTGCCAATATGACATCTGGTGGAGGCAGTGAGGCTACCGGAAGGCAGGTGAAATGAAATGGGTCTAGGTGTATGTAGCTAAATATCTTAAGCCATTGAGACCCCAGAGACATGGCCCCAAGGCAGCTAGTGTGAGATCATGACCTTCAGTTCTGTTTTGCTTTGGAATAGCCATGCTGGATACTGAAAAGATTGTCACCCAGAACTTCTGCTGCAGGGCCTGTCAGTCTTCTGGAAATTAGCAGGAATTCATTTCCTGAGGCTTCAATAACAAAATACCACAAACTGAGTGGCTTAAACAACATAAATTTATTGTCTCACATCTGGGGACTGTAAGTTTAAGATCAAAGCATTAGCAAGGTTGGTTCCTTCTAGGGCTGAGAGGGAGAATCTGTTTCAGGCTTCCCTCCCAGCTTCCGGTAGCCTCCCGCATGGCCATCTCCTGTCTTCCAAGTTTCAACATCTCTACATTCAAATTTCCCCCTTTTATTAGGGTGCAGGCATATCAGATTAAGGCCCTTCCTAATGATCTTCTCTTAATGGAATAACCTACAAAGACCTTATGTCCACAGGTTCTAGGGGATAAGAATTTAATATTTTTAGGCGACACAATTCAACCAATAACAAATACTTTACGCCGACTGAAAGACGTTATCATAAGCCAGAAATTGCAAAAAGCCCTAGAAAGAGGAAATTCCTTATTTTTCCAGGAAAAAAAAGATAACCTATACCTTAAAAGTGCATATAATTTTAAAGCTTATAACATTCATAGACACTCTACTTCCCAGTCTTCACAGTGGCCCTTTAGATTTAAATAAATTTTAAATCAGAGAGTTTATTTAAACACTCGAGGCCTCAAAACTAATAAGAGGGTGGGTATCCTTGGTTGAAGTTCAGGCATCCAACTCCACCCATACCTAGTGTTCTCCCAAAATAAATTAAAGGTTCAGCCTGACTCATCACAGCCCTTGAGGGTAGCATGGCAGTGAAACCTCAGACTTACTGAGCTGATGCCATAAAAAATCGGAATGGTCATCTGGCTGCAAGAAGGCAAAGAAGGGTGAATATGTTCTCCCTCACAAAGTGGAGCATTCAAGATGGGATACTGAGGTAAAAAGAACACAAATAATGCTACCATTTCATGTACATCTGTCGATACTGTTTTACTGGCAGGGAGAGGACACTGAAGACTAGCTGTTTTGGTATGTGGGTTCTTTTTCTCAAAATGCTTTCATTGATGGAATTACTTGATTTCTTAGTGTTTCTGTGATGACTCAAGAGGAGTAGAATGTTTCCTCAACAAGGTGTATTACTTTTTGAAACCTGCTGAGCCTCAAGTGGAACAGTTATTCAGAGTCTGTAATAAACCTATTGACAAGTTAAACTAATAAGAGGTGTATTGATGTGTAGGATTCTAGATAATGGTGTCATTATCTACAGAAACCCTTGCAAATTCAGCCACAGATATTTGGGCTCCTGGCCTTTCCAGGTGTTTTTCTCCATTATCAAACAACTTTCTTATGTCTGAAGGGACAGAACTCTAGAGTAACTGAGCTGGATTGCTGACCTGGCAACACTGAGAAGCATTGGGTGTCTACTGTCTGATTGAAAATGGCAAGAACAGCTGATGAACACAATAAACTGACAGAAGAAAATAGGTCCAGAGGCATGTAGGCATGGAACAGACTGACATTTCTTGGGACAGGAGGTGGAGGGGGGAAGAGATTAACCAAAGAATTTATATATATATATGCATTACCAATGGACACAGACAATAATGTGGTGAAGGCCTGGGTGGGGCGAGGGCTCAGTGGAGGGGAATCCAGGGGGTGGGGGTGGGGGGAGCGATTGGAGGACATCTGTAATACTGTCAACAATTTTTTTTAAATGCCCAGGGTAAGTGCCTCCAAGAATCTTTGATTCTTGCCAGATATTCACATGCATAGAATTTGGGTGAGATTAGGAAGTGCCCCCAAAATGGCTATTTGGCTTTAGACTCTAGTAAAGCAAAACAAACAAAAAACAAACCAGAGTGTTTAAATCATACCAGATGTCCAAATATATTATTTAAAAGACACTTTTTCAAAGGAAGTGTTATTCCTCTTGAGAAAAACTGAACAAAGCAAAACAAAAACATAAAACCCTCTATTATAAAAAAATATAAGGACTAAAGGTGGACAGAAAAATTATCAGAATCCACCCTCTCTCCTCTCTTCCCATGTTACCTAAAACTAACTTCATCTTCTCATCCTCTCTAACTCCCTACTCTTGACCAAACTTTTCCTCAGGGACCCACCAATATAGGCCCTTGGGAGGAACTTTGTATCCTGGAAAGGTGAGAGTTTTCTTAAATATCATTCAGACCAATTTTACAGAAAAAGAAATTAAGGTAGGAAGGAAGAGTTCAGGTCAGTGGTTCTTGACCCTTATTGCACTTCAGAATCTCTTGGGGAAGTATTTATTTATTATTTTTAAAAAATATATTTTTATTGATATCAGAGAGGAAGGGAGATGGAGAGAGAGATAGAAACATCAATGATGAGAGAGAATCATTGATTGGCTGCCTCCTGCCAACCCATTACTGGGGAATGAGCCCGCAACCTGGGCATGTGCCCTTGACTGGAATCGAACCCAGGATGCTTGAGTCCACAGGCCAATGCTCTATCCACTGAGCCAAACCAGCTAGGGCATCTGGGGAAGTATTTTAAAACACCAATGTCTGTGCTTCAGCCCAGAATATTTGAATTTAAAACTCTTGAGGACATGAACATCTGCGCCCCCCCCCCCCCCCACACACACAATATCCTCAGATGAATCTGATAAAGATTAAGTGTGAGAATCACTGGGATACCTAGTCATGATCACTCAGTTTGTGAATCATTTCAGAGCTGGGACCAATGCCTACTAACAGGAAAATTATCAGAATCCACCCTCTCTCCTCTCTTCCCATGTTACCTAAAACTAACTTCATCTTCTCATCCTCTCTAACTCCCTACTCTTGACCAAACTTTTCCTCAGGGACCCACCAATATAGGCCCTTGGGAGGGCATGATAATTTTTCATGCTGCCCCAGGAAAAAAGGAGTGCAGAGGCTGAATAAAGGACAAGAGGAAGAGAAAGAAGAAAGCAAAACAGAAGGAAAAGGAAGGAAGGAGATAGGAAGGTTTGCAAAGGTGGAATGGAAGGGGCCAAAGAATGAAGGAGCCTGCTGCTCCCCAAGTCAGGCTTTGATTTGATTAAGGATTTTACATTTTCAAAGTGCTTGGACTCATTTTTATTCTTCACACTAACAGGAAAAAAGAAATAAGGTGAAACTAGCCTAAAAATATTACTGGCTCCAGAGAACAAAATCTATTCCTTAAACCTTAGCTATATTATGTCACATGGGAGGGTAAAAGGAATACAGTTTGTGAACTGTAGCCTGTGATACAAATGAAAGTTATGGAGAGATGACACAGTGGAAGAAGGAAAAAAAAAGTTAAACAATGAAAGAGTGACTCACACTTGGTCAAATGCATACCATTCTGTTAGGTTCTTTCCAAATACCTCTTCATGGTGTCTGTACTCTGTGCCTTCCATGGTCCATCTTTGTTCTTTTGTTTTTTGCACTGACCCTCAGAGGAGATGGTGTGTATCAAATTATGAATAGGTGATTTCATTACCTAGGCCTGATACGGGATCCAAATGGTTATCAAGACCAAGCTCAAAAGTCATCTCCTCCATGAAGCCTTCCTGGACTCCTAGCAAGAATTTTAGTTGTTCCCTCCAGTTTTCCCATTACCCCATTTATGCATCTTCACCAGAACACACTGCTCCAGAGTTACTGGTATCCTGTCTCTCTTGCCAACTGACTGTAGTTCTCAGAATTTTTAACTATGACTAATTTTTGTTCTAAAACATGTATTCATTTGTTTATTCTTTACATGCAGATTTACTGTATTGATTATCCATTATTAGCCAGATTCTATGCTCTAAATAAGGCAGGGATTATAACCCCATAAGGCACTTATGGTCTGGTTAGAGGGACAAATAAATAGGTGAGTACTAGTCAGAGTAATTCAGTTCATAACTCAGGTATGCAAGAAATACGTCTTTTTCTTTAACTTTTTTTTTGACCTCCTATTTCACCAGGGCAACTCAGTTAACCCTCACTTAAATATCAATTAACCCATAATCTCTCACCCTTTTCCTAGACTTTGTCTCAGTTCTGGGAATTTACAAATTACTGAAGTTTTAGAAACAGGAGAGTCACCTGCTGCTTGAGCTATCTGTCTATGCATGTGTGTGCTTTCATATCCATGCAGAAAGGCACCTACACACTTCATATTTTTGCCTCCCTGGCCCCTCCAGATTTGATAGTTCCTTGTCTCAGTCACTCTATTAGCTTAAAATTTCTGTCAAATCTTCCTTGGGAACTTGACTTCTACTATCACTATGCTCAAGAAAAGAGGATACATTCTCTATGCCCCAACACCCCTTGATTCTAGTCTCAAAAACTCAATACTAATTTTGCTACTACAATGTTGGCCTCTTTCAAAAAATGGGGTACAATGTTTCTCTCTCTGGACCCAGCTGTGCTAATTCAGCTGTGTCAATATCTATTCTCATCAGGGGGCAGATTTGGGTGATCATGGTGTAAATGGAGAGGAAGAATGCTCTCTTTTCTCTTTCAAATATTTGGAATATGGTGCTACATCAGGAGGGGAGAAACTAATTTCGCCCAGTGCTTGCACCTGCTGCTGGCGCTGGCCCTGCTCGCACCCACAGCCTGCACCAGAGCTGCCGCTCGCACTTGCTGCCAGCGCCTGGCGCCAGTCCCGATCCTTGGCGCCTTCAGCAGGTGAGAGCAATGGCTGCTGGCCCCATCATCCCTAAGGGCTTCTCCACCTCCCCTTGCTCCTGAGGGCAATTGGGGCAGCAGCCACTGCTCGCCCCTGCTATTGGCACCAGCCCCAATTGCTCCACTCCATCAGTGGGTGGAAATGATGGCAATGGGAGTGGGGCTGCCAGCAGATAGGGACTGGGGGCCACAGTGGAAGGGGCTGGCCAGGGGCATGGAGGGTGGGCAGAGACCCACCCCTGTGCCCACCGCAACCTCGCAGCCCACAGTTCCTTTCAAGGTGCATGAATTCATGCACTGGGCCCCTAGTTTGATAATATAAATCTTTAAAGATATACCTTTTAATGAAATGGTATTCATGTGCTAAATTTTTCTCTACTGTGTAGAAATTAAAAGCAACATTTCTCTGGCCTAGAGCTAACTTTTCATGACTCCCTGGGTATTCTCTTTTTTATCTTGATTTTTTAAGATGTTCAAATAAGTGAGTTTTCTTTTTACTTGACACATTTTCACATATGTTGCCTTGATCTTTCACATCTTTTACCCATGTGGGAGACTTCCTAGGAAATAAAGGATCTGTGTTTAATTATCTCATGGGGACAATTTAAAGGAAAATCCAGAGCATCTCCTCTATAGCTCTGCCTTAAGGAGAAATAAGAAGCAATGGTGAGTTTATAGCTTTTGGCCATTGATAGAGATTTCTCACAGTTCCCTCAATGAGAGCACTAATTCCACCTGTTCACTTGGGTCCATCCCAAGCTCATTGATTCAGACTCTAATTTGTGAATGTTCAGTTTGGGACTAGGCTGACATATACTGTGTGAGTATCACAAACATTTGCTTAGCAAATTAATAAAATATAAAAAGATAAAAGAGTCCTACACAGTTTGGCTTAGTGGACAGTGCTTCGGCCCATGGACTGAAGGGTCTCGTGTTTGATTCCTTGATCCCTGGCCCAGTCGGGATGTTTTCAGGAGGCAACCAATAGGTAAGTCTCTCTCATGTTGATGTTTCTCTCTCTAAAAATCAATGGAAAAATGGCCTTGGGTGAGGATTATCAAAGAATAAGTAAAAAACAAAAAAAGATAAAAGAGGTAGTGTTTGAATGAGAACCAAACTACTCTTATGCAACTTTAAATACAAAATTATTTAATGTTTCTATTTATATATTTTATATTTAATAAGTTAAAGCTGATTAAAAAAATCTAGACTCACATAATTTACATTTTACAGTTGAAATCAGAGTAGAGAGCTCAAAAGATTTACCCAATCTTATTTATCTGGATTATAGCAAAATCAAGATTAGAAAGCAAATTTCCAAAGTCACTGCTATGCCACACTATCTTTCTTTTTATCCACTAAAAATAGGTCCTCAGGAAACTCTTATGCTAGTTCCAGTTGTTTTTATTCTATATATACAGGGTTTCCTTAAAAAATGTATACACACTTTGAATAATTAGTAATCCCAGTGGGTTAAATCTGAAAAGAGAGAAACATCAATTGAGCTATCAGCTGTAGAGTGTGCACACATTTTTTGGTATATATATATTTTGGAGAGAGAAACAAATTTGTTGTTCCTCTTATTTATGTATTAATTGGTTGATTCTTGTATGTGCTCTAATCAGGATCGAACCTGCAACCATAGTATATCATAGCGACTCTTTAAGCAACAGAGCTACCTGGCCAGGGCTGTTTTTGTTCTTGAATGTAATATTACTTCTCATAAAATCCGCTATACAATCTAGAACTTTTTCCTAATTTCCATTCGTGTGGGTTAGTCACATTAATGAGGATCTACTCTTTCTGCTCTAATAGGATTTGTAATTGTAAAAGTCTTCCTGTCCATGCAGATAAATGAACCCAGAGAAGTGAATGGCAATGATGTACTTAGGAAGGATTTGTCTTATCTATATGTATTAATCAGGGCTTTTTTGGTTGAAAGTGACTAAAATTGATATTTTTGGATCCCATAACTGGGGCGGATATTGGGACAGCACACAGTATTAAAGGAAGAACTTCAAGAACCATAACCAGGGCCAGGATTAGCGACTCATGTAATTTTGCTTACCTCTGCTTGGCTTCCTTCCATAGACAGACTCCTACTAACATCTGGGAAAGTGGCCATAAGTGGCCTGAGATTTATACTAGATTAGCTAGATTAACAACACCGCTGTAAATAATGACTTCCAAATCTATTTCTGAATCTAAAAACAAACAAACAAAAAAACCTAACTGACTCTGTTTGCTCAGTATGTCTCATTGTATCCAGAAAAAATGATACCAAAGTTTCCGAGGCTACTGCAAGTTGGGTCAGGAGAAGATAAAAACTGGAGGAGGGGGCATAGAAAAGCTTCATGAAGAGACAAGAACAGTAACTACCAAAGTCAATTACATATACATATTATTGATTTGAGGAGCTGGAGAAAAGCTCATCTACACCCCAGTGGCTTTTCCATTGACCTACGAGGTGCTTGTGAAAATTCTCATGTCTAGTTCTGATCCCAGAGCAACTGAATCAGAATTTCTTAGGATGAAGTCCAGGATGGGGAAGTAGTGTATTAATAAAACAGTACCAAACAGGACTCTCTGCTCCATCTCTAGTTATTTTTTTTATTGTTTAAATTATTACATACATTAGTACATATATCTCCCTTTTACCCCATTGACCTTCCCCCATCCTCCCATAACCCGTGTCACATGCCCTCATCTCCACCCCCCCCCCCCCCTTGCCCCCGCAGTGTCTTGTGTCCATTGGTTGTGCTTATATGCATGCATACAAGTCTTTGGTTGATATCCTTCCCATCACTCCCCAACACTCCCCAGCCTTCATGCTGTAATTTGAGTCTGTTCAATGCTTTATTGCCTCTGTATCTATCTTTTTGTTCATCAGGTTATAATGTTCTTTATTTTCCATAAATGAGTGAGATCATGTGGTATTTTTCTTTCTTTGCCTGGCTTATTTCACTTAGCATAATGCTCTCCAGTTCCATCCATGCTGCTGCAAATGGTAAGAATTCCTTCTTTTTTACCGCAGTGTAGTATTCCATTGTGTAGATGTACCATAGTTTTCTGATCCACTCATCTCCTGATGGGCATTTAGGCTCTTTCCAAATCTTAGCGATGGTGAATTGTGCTGCTATGAACATAGGGGTGCATATATCCTTCTGATTGTTGTTTCTAGTTTCTTGGGATATATTCCTAGAAGTGGGATCACTGGGTCAAATGGGAGTTCCATTTTTAGTTTTTTGAGGAAACTCCATACGGTTCTCCACAGTGGCTGCACCAGTCTGCATTCCCACCAGCAGTACACGAGGGTTCCTTTTTCTCCACATCCTCACCAGCACTTGTTGTTTGTTGATTTGTTGATGATTGCCATTCTGACAGGTGTGAGATGGTACTGCATTGTCATTTTGATTTGCATCTCTTGGATAATTAGTGACTTTGAGCATATTTTCATATGTTTCTTGGCCTTCCTTCTGTCTTCTTTTTAAAAGATTCTATTTAGTTCCGTTGCCCTCTTTTTTATTGGATCATTTATCTTCCTTTTATTAAGTTGTATGAGTTCCCTGTACATGTTGGAGATTAACCCTTTATCAGTGATAACATTTGCAAATATGTTCTCCCATACAGTGGCCGTTCTTGTTGTTTTGCTGATGGTTTCTTTTGCTGTGCAAAAGCTTTTTATTTTGTTGTAGTCCCATTTGTTTATTTTCTCTTTAGTTTCCATTGCCCTAGGAGCGGTATTGGTGAAGAAATTGCTTCAGCATATGTCTGAGATTTCTCTGCCTGTGGATTCCTCTAGTATTTTTATGGTTTCCCATCTTATGTTTAAGTCCTGTATCCATTTTAAGTTTATTTTTGTGTATGGTGTAAGTTGGTGGTCTAATTTCAATTTTTTGCATGTATCTGTCCAATTTCCCCAGCACCATTTATTGAAGAGACTGTCTTGACTCCATTGTATGTTCATGCCTCCTTTGTCAAATATTAATTGAGCATAGTGGTTTGGGTCGATTTCTGGATTCTCTATTCTATTCCATTGGTCTATATGTCTGTTCTTGTGCCAGTACCAGGCAGTTTTGAGAACAGTGGCTTTGTAGTACAGCTTGAAATCTGGTATTGAGATCCCACCTACTTTGTTCTTCTTTCTCAGGATTGCTGTGGCTATTCAGGGTCTTTTTTTAAATTCCAGATGAATTTTTGGAGAGTTCTTTCTAGGTCTGTGAAATATGCCATTGGTATTTTAATGGGTATTTTATTTGAATCTATAGATTGCTTTGGGTAGTAAGGACATTTTAATGACATTGATTCTACCAATCCATGAATATAGTATGTTCTTCCATCTATTTATATCTTCCTCTATCTCTTTTTTCAGTGTCCTTTAGTTTTCTGCATATAGTTATTTTACCTCCTTAGTTAAGTTTATTCCCAGGTATCTTAATTTTTTTGGTGCCTTGGTAAATGGGATTGCTTTTTTAGTCTCTCTTTCTGTAAGTTCACTATTGCTGTGTAGAAATGCCATTGATTTCTTAGTGTTAATATTGTATCCTGCTACATTGCTGAATTCATTTATTAAGTCTAATAGTTTTTTTGATGGAGTCTTTAGGGTTTTTTATGTATAATATTATGTCATCTGTGTATAAGGACAGTTTTACTTCTTCTTTTCCAATTTGGATGCCTATTATTTCTTCTTCTTGTCTAATTGCAATGGCTAATACTTCCAGTACTATGTCTAACAGGAGTGGTGAGAGTGACCATCCCTGTCGTGTTCCTGTTCTTAGGGGAAATGGTTTTAGGTTTTGCCCATTGAGTATGATGTTGGCTATAGGTTTGTCATATATGGCTTTTTTTATGTTGAGGTATGATCTTTCTATTCCCACCTTACTGAGAGTTTTTATCAAGAAAGGGTGTTGGATTTTGTCAAATGGTTTTTCTGCATCAATTGATATGACTATGTATTTTTTATCTCTCAATTTGTTTATGTGATGTATCATGTTTATTGATTTGCTGATATTTTACCATCCTTGCTTCCCTGGGATAAATCCTACTTGGTCATGGTGTATGATCTTTCTGATATACTGCTGGATCTGATTTGCTAGAATTTTGTTGAGGATTTTGGCATCTATATTCATGAGGGATATTGGCCTGTAATTCTCTTTCATTGTGTTGTGTTTATATGGTTTTTGTATTAGGGTGATGCTGGCTTCATAGAATGAGCTTGGAAGTGTTCCTTCCTCTTGAACTTTTTGGAATAGTCTGAGGAGGATAGGTTTTAGGTTTTCCTTGAATGTTTGGTAAAACTCCCCTGTGAAGCCATCTGGCCCTGAGCTTTTGTTTGCTGGAAGCTTTTTGATGACTTCTTCAATTTCTTCCATAGTTATTGGCCTATTGAGATTTTTCGATTCTTCCTGATTGAGTTTTGGAAGGTTATATTTTTCTAGGAATATGTCCATTTCCTCCAGGTTGTCCAGTTTATTGGAATAGAGTTGCTCATAGTATTTATTTTTATTTATTTATTTTTATTTTATTTATTTATTTTATTGTTTTAAGTATTACAAATAGTAGTACATATGTCTCCTTTCCCCCCCACCCATTGACCTTCCCCTGGCCTCCCCTACCCCCCAGTACATGCCTTCACCTGCCCGCCCTCCCCCCCCCCCATTGGTTATGCTTATATGCATGCGTACAAGTCCTTTGGTTGGTCTCTTACAGCCCCCCCCCCCCCCCCGCCCAACCTCCCCTGCCTTCCCACTGTAGTTTGACAGTCTGTTCAATGCTTCTTTGCCTCTGTATCTTTTTCCCCCCATTTCTTTCCTGTAAAAAAATTTGCCTCTGCAGACTAGAAATAAACATATAATAACAAAACAACAACAAAAATGTTTGAGTCCCAATTTTAATGTCCAACAGTTCTGAGTCCCCGTTTCAATGTCTAACAGTTCCTTATGTCTACATGTCAGCAATGATATCTGGATGGTGGGCACATGGTGGCAATGCAGATCTGATCCTCTCTGGTTTGGTCCTAGGCAACCTGCAGCAGTGCACAGCTGCTGACTGCTCACGTGGCAAGGTGTTGTCATCGTCTTCCATCTCTGGACTATTTTTCCTCTTGTCTTCATGGTTGGAGCAGACCTGTCAATTCCTCTCTGTTGCAGGAATCCACATGGTCTTGGAGTAGTTTTCTGAAAATATACAAACATATTCTCGACCACAAGTTAATAAAGGAATCTTTTCTATATAATTGATTTGGGATCCTTTTTATTTTTGCCCAAATGATTTTCCTTTGTCTTATTTAGCCACCATGTGTGTTTTTCATGGGTGTCTTGCTGTTAGCATTACAAATGAAAATTAATTTTGTAAAGTAAAAATTTTCTAGATGTAATTTACTTATAGGATACTTTTCCTTACATGATATTACCCTACTATCTCCCCCTTTTTTTTTTTTTATTAATGGAGGTTTTTGTAAATTTTATAATGCAGTCTTGATAACTTTAACAATCCTTTGTGTTTCTGTGGGGTCTGTTGTTATTTCTCCTCTTTCATTTCTGATTTTGTTTATTTGGGTCCTCTCTCTTTGCTTCTTGGTGAACCTGGCGAGAAGTTCATCAATCTTGTTTATGTTTTCAAAGAACCAGCTCTTGGTTTTGTTGATCTTTTGTATTGTTTTTTTGGTCTCTATGTCATTTATCTCCAGTCTGATCTTTATTATTTCCTTCCTTCTGCTTATACTGGGCTTTTCTTGTTGCTCTCTTTCTAACTCTTTGAGTTGTAGGGTTAGGTAATTTATTACCATTGTTTCTTGTTTTTTGCAGTAGGCTTGCAGAGCTATGAACTTCCCTCTCAAGACTGCTTTTGCTGTGTCCCATAGATTTTGGATTGATAGTTGTGTTTTCATTGTCATTTGTTGCCATGATGTTTTTTATTTCTTATTTGATCTCTATGGGAACCCAGTCATTGTTTAATAGCATGCTATTTAGTGTCCATGTGTTTGATTTTTTTGGATTGTTTTTATTGTAGTTAATTTCCAGTTTTACGCCATTGTGATCTGAGAAGATGCTTTATATGACTTCTATCTTCTTGAATTTGAAGAGACTTTGCCTATGACTCAATATATGGTCTATCTTTGAAAATGACCCATGTGCACTTGAGAAGAATGTATATTCTGTGGCTTTGGGGTGAAATGTTTTGAAGATGTCAATTAATTCCATCTGATCTAGCAAATCATTTAAGATTGATGTTTTTTTACTGATTTTTTGTTTAGAGGATTTGTCCAATGGTGATAGTGGGGTATTCAAGTCCCCTACTATCATTGTATTGCTGTCAATCTCTTCCTTGATATCCTCAGAAGTTTTTATGTTTTTTTTAATGTATTTGGGTGCTCTTGTATTGGGTGTGTATATGTTGACCAGAGTTATATCTTCTTGTTGGATTGCTCCCTTTAGTATTATGAAGTGGCCTTCCTTATCTCTTTTTATGTCCTTCAGTTTGAGATCTAATTTGTCAGATATAAGTATTGCTACCCAGCTTTTTTTCATTTCCATTTGCCTGAAAAACCTTTTTCCATCCCTTCACCATCAGTCTGTGTGCGTCTTTTTTTCTGAGGTGGGTTTCCTGTAGACAACAGATACATGGGTCATGTTTCCTTATCCATTCAGTTATCATATGCCTTTTGATTGGGATATTTAACCAATTATATTTAATGTTATTATTGATAGGTACTTGTTTGTCATCATTTTTATTCTTTACCCCTGTGTTCCTTCTTTGCTTCCTATTTCTTCTTTTTTACAGCAGACCCTTTAGCATTTCTTACATTGATGGTTTGTTGGTAGTAAACTCCCTTAGTCCTTTTTTTTTTTTTGTCTATGAAGCCCCTGATTTCACCCTCAATTTTGATTGATAGCTTTGCTGGATACTGTATTCTTGGATTCAGACCCTTCCTTTGCATTACTTTGTATATTTCATACCATTCCCTTCTTGCCTGATGTGTTTCTGTTGAGAAATCAGTCACTAGTCTGATGGGGGTTCCTTTGTAGGTAACTTTCTGTCTCTCTCTGGCCGCTTTTATGATTCATTCTTTGTTGTTGGTGTTTGCCAGTTTAATTATAATGTGTCTAGGCGTCGGTCTTTTGGGGTTCATTTTGCTTGGAACTCTGTGAGCTTCTTGGATTTGTGTGAGTTTTTTCTTCCCTATATCAGGGAAGTTTTCTGTCATTATTTCTTCAAACAGGTTTTCTATTCCTTGCTCAGTTTCCTTTCCTTCTTGCACCCCTATTATGTGGATGTTGTTTCATTTAATGTTGTCCCAAAGTTCGCTTAGGTTCTCCTCCTGCTTTTTAAGTTTTTTCCTAGAGGTGCTCTGTTGGGTATTTTTTCCTACCTTGTCTTCTAGCTCATGGATGCGATCCTCTGCTTCTTCTAGTCTACTGTTGATGCTTTCTATTGAGTTCTTTATAGCAGCGATGTCATTTTTCATTTCTTCTTGGTTGTTCTTCATTTCCTCTTGGTTCTTACACATATTGTTGAATTTGTCTTCCATTCTTTTCATCCACCTTATGACCATTTCTCTGAATTCCTTCTCTGACAGGTTGCTTGCCTCCATTTCATTTACTTCCTTTTCTGGTGATGCCTGCTTTTCTTTCATATGAGGGCTGTTTCTTTGTCTCCCCATGATCTCTGTTCTCTGTGTGTTTGGTTATTTGTAGTTCTCTCTCTCCTTATCCCAGGCAAAATTTGACCTCTCCATGAAGAGGCACAGAGCTCTTCTGAATTCGTGTGCTCATGCCACTTGGGGATCGGTGTTCCAGGGTTTGCCACTGTTCACTGGTTGCCGGTGTTGTAGTTTCTCAGGATTTTCAGGCTTCCAACAATATCTGCTTTCCCCTTCAAGATGGCATGGTCTCCGCATCAGAGCTGGTTGCTCCAGGAGCCATCTCTAGTTATGAACCACTGTTTCAAACACTCATTAGGAGTGTATTTTCTGGCATGGATACCTATCAAGCATTCATCAACCATCAATATCTTATCATGAATTAGTTCAACAGATTAGTCTAGTTCTTTTAGCTGGATTTTAAAAGCATGAGATACAGGATAAATACAATTTGATGAAGAAGAGAGGAATTGGGGCTGGCATTAATGGGGTGTACAGTGTTGGGTAGAGTGGTGTGATATGGAATTACAGTGGGGCCCTGACTAGTTAAGGATGATTTTAAACTTTTATTTCATTTTCTGACCATAATCTATTCCACATTCTCAGCTTTTCCACATTCTCATTTTATTATAACTTCTCTTCAGTCTCATTCTTCTAGTTCACCATTTTTTATTTTTTTCTTAATCTCTTCCCCTACTAAGCTAGAGCATAAAGCTGCTTGAACTACTTTGAAGCCTCATCCTACTAGTGCCCTAGCTCACTAGACCTCAGTCCTCCATCATTCCCATATTTTGCTTTATTCCATCCGGCTTGCCAGCCGCTGTTCACTGTTGAGGATTTTGTATAAAGACACTCCAAATCTTGGTATATATCATCAGTTTGTCCTCAAAACTGCCCACTAACCTTCAATTTATTATGCTATCACTTTACCCCATTACCATCAGAGACTAGCCATACCTGTCCTGTTCTCATGAAGCTACCCACTCAACCCTCATGCCCATCATATCTGTCATTCCCTACTTTACTGAGAAAACTGGGGTCATCCAACCTGCCAATTCTAATATCAAATTTATCTGCATGTAGACTTGAATTCCAACTTATCTTTCTCTATTCTTAGAGAGTGAAGCTTTCCTCTGCTTGTTCATGGCTGGCCTTTCTACTCTCTTCAAAACTCATCCTTGAGCCCTAGCTGGTTTAGCTCAGTGGATAGAGCATCAGCCTGCGGACTGAAGGGTCCCTGGTTTAATTGCGGTCAAGAGCACATGCCTGGGTTGTGGGCTTGATCCCCACTGTGGGGTGTGCAAGAGGCAGCCAATCAATGATTCTCTCTTATCATTGATGTTTTCATCTCTCTCTCTCCCTCTCCCTTCCTCTCTGAAATCAATAAAAAAATAAAAAATAAACTCTTCCTTGGGTCCTATTTTATCTCTCTTTACATTCCCACTCTTTCTGTTTGTGGGTAGCTTTTTGCCTGCCCACTCTTTACACATTGGATCCAATAAAATATATTTATGACCCATTAATCTCCTCCCTTCTGATACTTATTTTGGGTGATCTCAATATTCTTACATTTTAACCACCAAATTTATACTGATGGTTCTCAAATATTCCAGCTTGGCTTGCTTCTAGACATTTATTTGGATATCCCATGGGCATATCAATCTTAACAAATCCAGAACTAATTGCATCTTTTCTGCCAAACCTATATTACTTCCACTTAGGAACCCAAGTTAGAAACCTTCAAACTACCCAAAATAGCTCTGTTCTCCTCAATCTCTATATCTAATTGCTTATAAAACTTTGCTGATACTACTACTTAAATGTATCGCTAACCTCATTCTTTCTCTCTAACCCTCTGTAACCTCATTACTAGTCCTGACCTTCATCATCCTTTGCTTGGGAAATTGCATTACTTCTACAATTAGTCTCCCTGCTGCTGCTATAAGTTGATCCTCTACTCCTCAGCCAGAGTAATATATCTAAGGGTTAATTCTGACTGTTACCCTTTCTGTTTAAAATTTAACAGTGGACTGGCACACTTACTGAATAAATGCATAGTTTCTTATTATGATATGAAAGATCCCTCATGATCTACTACCCATTAGCCAGTCACTGTATCATATTTTATGTGCAAGTAACGTAGAACTGATTCCAGTTTTTTTCTGACCCTGTCCTAGCCTCTGAGCCTTGGTCAGGTGACCCTCTGTTCTTAAAATACATTTTCATTGTGTTTTTTTTTCTTGATCAATTCCTACTAATCATATAAGATTCAGCTCAGAAGTCACCTTTTCCAGGAAACATTGGTTAGTCCTCCAGGTTAGAAGAAATGCCCCACTTTTGTAGTGTTTCTCCTCATAGACTGTAAACTGATCAGGACAAGGTCCACATCTTTAATCTCTACATTCTTATTCCACGGTACAAATGCCAAGCTTGTAATAAACTTACATATCTGTTGTACTGAACTATAGATATCTTGGTGAGACAATACCAAAAGAATGAAAAGAACACAGAAAATTTAAGAAGTGAGAAGAAGACAAAAACACCCTTTGTTTATTTTATAATTTTGTGTACAGCAGAGCATATATTGGGGGTGGAAGGAAGGATTGAGGGGAGAGTACAATATTATCACTGTAGATAACAGTGATTTGTAGGGATATAGACTCTATAAGAAATCAGGGCGGGGCTTGGAGGAGAATAAAAGTGGGATCTAGAGAAGGGAAATGACAAAGGTAAAAAAAATTCCTCAGTTCCTCTTGACCTTACTGGTTCCCAGAGCCTTTGGCCACTTGTTCCTGCCCAGTAGTTGCTTCTGCAAACTCTTTATGAGTGCCAATCAAATTCATGGAGCTTCAACTTGTTAGAACTCTGCCTCATGTTCCAACCACATTACCTCTTATCCTCCACCCTGGGGCTGAGGTGTAAGATGATCACATACATCAAGGACCCATGTATGTGCAACCCCAGAGGACTAGAAGATACTGCCTTGAGCAATTGGATATGGGAGCTGGCAGATAAATTCTTACCCACTGCACAGATGGGTTGTAAGAAGATGAAACTTATGAGACTGAGAAATCAATCATACTGAACACCATACAATGGTCTGGTGATTAACACACTCTGGATAGGCTCTCTCTTTTTCTCTGCTTCACTCTCTCTATCTCCCTTGCATTGTACTTCCTATTAAAGCAGTGACATGTAAGTATATTTATTTAATTATTATCGCTTTAACCCCAGGCTATACTTTCTGGGGGAACCTAGGATGAGATAGTTGGTGCCAGTTGTGGCCCTTAAAAAATACCCTCAGGATGGTATTTTAGAAACTCTAGATTTGGGATCAGGCCTAAGCAGATCCAGAAAACATGAATTACATGAAGAGGTGGACCATTCTACCTTATCATTTACTTCTGAAGTACTGATACCTGTCCTTCTATGTACACCTCCAGCATTATAGTGGTGGTGATGTTGGTGGGTGCTTATGGTCAGCTAAATGTGTTGAAAGTAAATTTACAGTTTTTTGCTAGGTCAGCAGGATATATCGGTGTTAGCAAAAATTAGACTAGTGTTACATTTCAGTGTCAATCAAGCATACCCACAAAACACAGTGATGAAAGGAGATACCCTCGCTGTACAGAACTTTATGCATTATACTTAGTTGCTCCTGTTGTATTTAATGAAAAATGGTCTGAGATATGAATATATATGGACCATTGGGAAAGGCAGATGAATTAGTTAGTCAGGGGCTTATAAGGAAAAAGATTGGAGGGTCAGGGACATGGAGTTCTAGGGAACACACATGTGGATGGGCATATGTGTGTGGGCACAAAATGTGTAGATGTTTGTGTTTCATGGTCATGTCCATGGGGCAGTATCTCAAAAATCTGGGGGCAGGATGACTCCTTCTGTTATGTCACCAAGCATCTGCATATTTGGCAACCCCAGTGAAGGTGTAATGGGCCCATGAACAGAGTGGCCATGGTGATAGGAATGAAAATTAAACATGAGTCTGATGGCCTGGTGTCCCTCACCAAGACTGACCTAGCTATTGACACTGCTGGATATACTCAGCCTTATAGCAGCAGAGACTGATGCTGAGCTCTCACATGCACAATTTCTCAAGGAGCCTCATTAGATGGTTGTAAATGTGTAGCTTCATCTTATAAGAGGAGCTAGGAGGGCTATTGCACAGTGCGGCAGTCTCTTACACCAGACCCTTCCATTCTGATGAAGACGGCAGTCTTCCCTTCTCAGAACCCATATATTCTCCATATCTGGCTCACCATCCCTCTTCTTAAGGCCTCAACCTATTGACCAGTCCCATACAAGATCATCTCAGACACATTTTATGACAAAAGAAGTATTATGACGGACACACAGCAAGATAATCTTCTTGTTATTCTGTGATGCATCACCTCAAAGAGCTGGCCTTATAGGACTGGCCTATCAAAGTCTCAACTAAGGCACCAGTTTAGGGAAACACCCTACAGGTCAGTGTGTAATCCTATATACATTAGTATACATGAAGTTCATACTAACCGGTGTCACATATATTGTGTTCTCTGTAGTTAGAATATATGTTTCTTGGAACCAAAGCAGCAGAAATAGAATTGGTCCCTCTTATCATTACCCAATCACCAAATTATATAATTTATGTTTGCTGTCCCTGCAATATTAGCTTCTTAGAAATTCCTGTTCCCAGGATTGGTAGTTGGGACACTTCCACAGGCACTTGGTTTCTCAGGTCAGTGTGTCAGAGGTCAATATAGCAGTTATTGTAAATTCATAGTTCTATCTTTTAAGATGATCTAGGAGGGCTGGTATACAATGAGGCAGGAAGTGTATATCTGAAATTCAAGATTCACTAGAGTATCTCTTGTACCTTGATGTTGAGTGATGGTGATGAAAAATGGACAATTGCAGCAACCACAGACTGACAAGGAAAAGACAGCTGTGTGGGTCAGTCCTCCAGGTAAGCCACACAGAGAAGTTCCAGTGCTGTCTGAGCAGAAGGGAAATGTAGAATGGGTGGTGGGGGATGATCAGTCATTGCCTCTAGACCAAGTGCAGGAGTGAGGACTGGAGTTTGCGTCACCTACTTTTTAACTTCAGGTCCTCAGAGATTGAAGCTGGCTGCTACTTTGATTGGTTTCATATGTACTCTCAGGGCATCTTGTTTTTCTGGCAGTGAAGCCCAAATTGTAACAGGGAAGTCAATAAAAGGCAAGGACATGGAAAAATCTGACAGACGTCCTAACTCCAGGGCCTAGGCCACTGGCTCTGGCTTACCGACTGTTATATAATTAGCCTTGCTGGGATTCTCGCCAATTTCATGCAGGAATAACCAAAAAGCACCTTCCATCATTGCACCAAGCATTCTAGCCTCCTGCCCTGGGCCTTTTATTTTAGTAAAAACTGAAGCAAGAGAGTTTTTGAGATCTGCTTAGTGCTACACTTGTACAAATCAGAAGTATGGGGCGGCTATCACATGAAGTGAACATTGAGCAGTGGGAAGTGAGAGCTGGCAGATAAATGTTTCCTTCCTCCTCCCCCAGACACAGGGTCTGAAGTTACAGTTGTTCATATGACTCCTTGGACAGCAGTCCTATAAGATCAAGCCATCAGTGACACTCAATCCCCAAAGGTGGACAGCTGGGTAATGATCACCTGTCCTTGTATTGAGTCTCACCTTCCCTTGTCACTTCTCTTTTCTATCAATCCTGTCTTCCTGGGATTGTACTCCCCAGTAAAATACTACACATAAGCGTTTGCCTCAGGCTTTGCTTTCTGGGGGAGCCCAGCCAAGGTAGAACTGAAGAAATGATTCAGAGATCTGAAACAGATATTTGTACAGAAGATATAGAAGCAGATGACTAACAGGTAGTGGGGATGAGACAGACGTGACTGAAAAGTGGGAGATGCCTTTTTCTTCCTGACTGCATTTCACAATTCAAGGCAGTTTAAAGAAGTATTGGCACAATAATTTATAATATTATAAAAGATCATTAGAGGGAATGGAAAAGTCGGATAATGAGACATGTGAAGCATTTTATATGCACTTTTTCTGACATTAACATAAACCCGGTGCCTTTCACAGTGATCTCCAGCCTCCTTCCTGTTCTTGAAGCTCTTGGCCTTGCCTATCCTCAGAAGTCACTTTGTGCAGAGCACAGAGCTCCTCTATTGTTTGGTTAGGTTTTCATGAGCAATTGTGTTGGAGCTCCAAAATATTCTGTTATAAACATGTTTGTTTATACTTGTGATGTACGTGGAAGCCCTGGTTAGGCCAAAAGAAATGGCTGAGTATGAAGGCACAGTATGTGGCCAGTGCCAATTTGCCAAATGGATTTTTTTGTGTGTGGAAAGGACACCTCTTAAAACAACTGATTCAAAGCAGCTTTGATTTGAAATTTTCAAAGGATACATGACTTCCCTTTCAAATATGAACTATTGGGGTTTTATTGTCAATGTACACAATACATTGAATCATAAACAGCCTCACAGCAAAACATGTTAATCTTCCTGAAGTGTCCCACTGACATCTACTTCCCTTTTCTTTCTTTTTGAATTTTTACATGAGCCCAGAGTTGCTCTGTTACTAATAGGAGCGAATGGCTGAATGAACACTAAAAGCATGGGATGCTGCTAGTCTGTGGGTTACCATTTAAAACTCTCAGACAGCAGCACAGCATGAAATACTAATTTAGTACATCTACAATGCCATATCCATTAGTGCTTTCTCATCCTGGAACTTAAATAGTCCAAAGCTCAGAGAGTCACTAAAGAGAGTAATTAATACAATAGCACAATTCTCCACGGTTGAGGTGATATGATGGACTGGCTTACCTGTCACAAATAAATATTAAAGGAGACAGTTTCCTTCTGTTTTGCATTTTTAATCTTCCTCCTCCTTTCTCCATATTCTAACAGTCTTTTTTCAACTGGATTTTATATATTCGTCTAGTGAGAATACATTGACCTTCTGTTCCCATGCTTAAGCTTAATTATATTTAAAGCAGCTCCATAGTTTGAATAACCACACAATTGCAAAAATTACTCAAAAGACAAAAATGCTGTGTTTCAGTTTCACCTGCCATTATCTTCTTTTCTGTCTCCACTTCTGCTTCCTTTTCTTTAATATTCAGGGAAAGTTTACAGAGGACCAAGATTGCTTATAAAAGCCTATTCAGCCCTAAAATCACTTGGAGAGGGTTTTCCTGAAGTAGGGAGCCTGCCCAGGGTATGTGAGCTGGGGGGTTCCCTCTCGTAATCACAGACTATTGGACTCTTCAGGGATTTTAATTTCTAGATCCATTATCAAATACATATCTTTCATTAGCACCTTCATGGAGTTCATTACAAGGGAAATAGTTACATTTTTGTATACTAAACGGGGGTTGGGGGTTAGAACGCTTTTAAAAACTGTTGGAACTGCTCCAATGACTAGGGCACAGGAGAAAAACAGTTGTTCCATAAATAGCAATTAGGCCAGCATTTTATACTTAACACTATACCCTCTGATACACTATTTATCAGATTCCCACAACCTCTCTCTGAGCTTCACAGGGCAAGTATCATTAAGTATATTTTTTAACTGAAGCTCAGAGAGGTCAAAAGATTATATATAAAAAATCTTGGATTAAAATCTAATACTTCTTTTTTTTTTTTAATAAATCTTTATTGTTCAGATTATTACAGATGTTCCTCTTTTTTTTTTTTCCCCATAGCTCCCCTCCACCTGATTCCCCACCCCACCCCACCCCATGCCCTTACCCCCTGCCACTGTCTTCATCCATAGGAGTAAGATTTTTGTCCAATCTCTTCCCACACCCCTCACACCTGCTTCCCCTGAGAGTCATCAGTCCACTCCCTTTCTATGTCCCTGATTCTATTATATTCACCAGTCCATTCTGTTCTTCAGATTTTTATTCACTTGATTTTTAGTTTCACTTGTTGGTAGGTATGTATTTGATGTCATTTTGTTGTTCATAATTTTTATCTTTACCTTTTTCTTCTTCTTTCTCTTCTTAAAGAATACCCTTCAGCATTTCATGTAATCCTGGTTTGGTGGCGATGAACTCTTTTAGCTTTTTCTTGTCTGTGAAGCTCTTTTTCTGACCTTCAACTCTGAATGACAGCTTTGCTGGGTAGAGTAATCTTGGTTGTAGGTTCTTGCTGTTCATCACTTTGAATATTTCTTGCCACTCCCTTTTGGCCTGCATAGTTTCTGCTGAGAAATCAGCTGACAGTCGTATGGGTACTCCCTTGTAGGTAACTAACCGTTTTTCTCTTGCTGCTTTCAAGATTCTCTCTTTGTTTTTTGCCCTTGGCATTTTAATTATGATGTGTCTTGTGTGGCCCTCTTTGGATTCCTTTTGTTTGGGGTTCTGTGCGCTTCCTGGACTTGTAAGTCTATTTCTTTCATCAGGTAGGGAAAGTTTTCTGTCATTATTTCTTCTAATAGGTTTTCAGTATTATGCTCTCTCTCTTCTTCTGGCACCCCAAAAATTTGGATGTTGGTACACTTGAAGTTGTCCCAGAGGCTCCTTACACTATCTTCATATTTTTGGATTCTTTTTTCTTTTTGTTTTTCTGGTTGGGTGTTTTTTGTTTCCTCATATTTCAGATCTTTGGTTTGATTCTTGGGGTACGTTGATCTACAGTTGAGTTTCTGTATATTCTTTATTTTAGACAGTGTATGCTTCATTTCTGACTGGTCCTTTTCCATTTTTTTGGCATTCTCATTAAGGTCCTTGAAGGTCTCACTAAGCTCCTCAGAAGTGTCATCAAGTTTCTCAGCGGTTTTTAGAAGATTCTTGAGTAACCTTATAAATGTGGTTCTGAACTCTGTGTCGTCCAGTAGTTTGCTTTCCTCCGTTTCTTTCATTCGTGACATGTTTCTTTGTCTCCCCATTTTGGCTGCTTCCCTGTGTTGATGGAGTGGCTTTGTGTAGGGGGCAGTAGCTCAGCCTCCCCAATCACCTGATGTGGACGCTCTTGGTACACCCCTTTGTGCGCTGAGTGCAAAGTCTTGGTGTAGTTAAGCCTGAATTGCTGTTGGTACGCTGGGAGGAATTGACCTCCAGGCCAATTGGCTGTGAGGACTTGCTGTGTCTGTAAGAACTGCTGTGCTGGAGACACGCTTATGGTGCAGGACTTGTTTCAGTGGGGCTTTGGTGCTCGCTGAGTCTGCCTCTTGAATGTGTCACTTATGGATGTGAGGAGTTGAAATCTGGTTTCTCACACTGACCACTAGGTACACTGGCTTCTGGATCTCCAATGGGGTGCAGGTCAGCTATTGTCTTAGTCCACCCAGCAGGAGCTATAGCGAGAGCTACAGTTTTCTCCTCTTTGCTTGGGGTTTGGAGGTTTTGGAGCTGTCTGATCCAGGCTGCAAGTTTGTTAGGTTAGGGCAGTACATTCATATGCAAAAGCTGCTGCTTCGAGCTTGGGTGGGTTTGTAGGTTGTGTGGGGTGGGGTCTCAGGGCGTCACTAGGCTAGGGTGTGGCAAACAGCCATGGCTGCTAGTTAGCCGGCTCTGTGTCTCCGACTGCGTCCCGTTCCGTGCCCCAGCGCAGATAAACAATTATTCCTGTGCTCAGCTCTGCAAGTAGGTCCCCCTCACTTTCCGACCCGGTAGCAGACAATCCAGCTTCTCCCCGTAGGAGTTTGGGTCCCCCGTGTCTCCCCAGAAACTGTATTTCAGAGTAATTGGGGGCTTGTCTCCCCTTTGGGTTGAAAAAAGCAACGCCTGCCACCAGCCCAGATCCCGCGCCTCCGTACCTCAGCTTTTCAGCGCTTGTGCAAGTCTCAGTGCTCTTTTCTCTTTCCTTCTAATTGTAGAACTTCCACTCAGCCAGCTTTCCCGTGGTTCTGGGTGATAGACGTTTTGTCTTTTAGTTGCAGTTTAAATTGTTGTGCGAGGCAGCAGTTTAGGTATTTACCTACGCCACCATCTTGAATTCCCCAAATCTAATACTTCTAATACAAGTTCTAACTTCTAACATGAAGTTCTAGTATTCAGTAGAAACTACAGCTCTGAAAACATGTTTTTGGTGGTTTTTTTTGTTTGTTTGTTTGTTTTTTTAATCTTCCTTTGCTTTATCCTTCTAGAATTGTTTGTTTGAGAAGGTAATATGTTGTACTAATATAAAAATCCATTGGCATAGATATTGTGTGTGAATCCACTATTTTTGCACTGAGACCTGAGAACTTCCCCCAAAAGATTAGAGGTTAAGCTTTTCCAGATATTCTGGAATGTTGTCTCATTTCCTGAGCACCAATTTGAACTTTATTGACATGTAAAAATCTCTCATATGTGACTCCTTTCCAGGACTCCATAATCCCAGGAGTCAACTTCTTGTAATAAATATCTTCATATATATATATATACACACACACACACACACACACACATACACACACATATATATATCCTATATAATAAGAGAGGAATATGCTAAATATCCATTATGCCTTGAGGCATAATGACCAACCGCATAACAACCAGATCACGGATCTGCAGGAGGGTGGGGCAGCAAAAAGCTACAGGAGGGGGCAGGGGGCAGGGCAGCAAGCTATGATGGGAGGAAGTGGGGAGGGGGATGAGGGGAGCTACAGGAATGCAGCAGAGAGCTACTGGCACACAGATTCGTGCTCAGGGCTACTAGTGTGTGTGTGTGTGTGTGTGTGTGTGTGTGTATTTATATATATATATATATATATATATATATATATATATATATATATATAGTATATATGCACTTTGAACTTCAAAATTCTGAGCGTATATATATATATGGTAAATGGTGCCATTAGAATTGATGAGATATTCTAACATTGGAAAAGAGGGAAGAGATGCTAGAACTACAATGTTTTCTCTCCTTTTTTCTCTTAAAATAAATTCTCAGATGATTTTCCCACACAATATCTTTAGTTCTCATCTCCAAGTCATGCCTCAAATTACTTTCATTTGACATCTGGTAGCACAGTTCATAATTAGGTACTGTTTCAAGCACTGTGTTTCATAAAACTCAACTCAACTAACATTTATCTGCTGGTCATCTCCTTAAGTTCACTATAATGTATACCCATACACCCCTTCCTTGTAGCATTCTTCTCCTACATTCCATGATGGCTCAGTCTCCTACTTTGCCTCCTATCTCTCAAGTCACTCCTCTCTATTCCTTTTATTGAATTTCCCTTCTCTACCCAGTCTCTAATGTCAAAATGCCTCAGAGCTCAGTTTTAAAATCTCTTCCCTCTCTTCCAATTTTAGGCTACTTCATCAGTTCCAATGACTCCATTTACCATCTACACTGAGTGGCCAGATTATTATGATCTGAACGCATAATAATCTGGCTACTCACTGTATATCCTATATAATAAAGGGCTAATATGCAAATTGTCCCCTCGACCAGGAGCTCAACCAGCAGGCAGGCTGGCCAACTGTCCCCTCCCCCTGGCCAGCCTGGCCAAGACCCCAACCATGCATGAATTCATGCACCAGGCCTCTAATACACACACACACACACACACAGAATGGCCAGATTATTATGCGTTCAGAGATCATAATAATCTGGCAACTCAGTGTAGATGCTCAAAATTTTCAAGTTTAAATTATTATATATATTAAGAGATTTATTATAAGGAATTGGTTTGTGTGATTATAGAGTGTGAGAAGTTCCACGATCTGCATTTGGGAACCTGGAGACCCAGGAAAACCAATGGTATTGTTTCAATCCAAGTCTGAAGGCCTGAAATCCAGTAGAGCCAGTGGTGGAAGTTCTAGAGACTCAAGAAGATCTGATTTTCAGTTCAAATCCAAAGACAGGAAAAGGCTGATGTCCTAGCTCAGTGGTTGGCAAACTCATTAGTCAACAGAGCCAAATATCAACAGTACAACGATTGAAATTTCTTTTGAGAGCCTAATTTTTTAAACTTAAATTTCTTCTAATGCCACTTCTTCAAAATAGATTCACCCAGGCCGTGGTATTTTGTGGAAGAGCCATACGCAAGGGGCCAAAGAGCTCAGTTTTAAGATCTCTTCCCTCTCTTCCAATTTTAGGCTACTCGCAAGTCGCAGTTTGCCGACCACTGTCCTAGCTCAAGCTTTCAGACAGGAGGAGTTCCCTCTTTCTTATGTTCTTTTTGTTCTATTCTGACTTTCAACTAATTGGGTGAGGCCCATTTATATTTAGGAGGGCAATCTGCTTTATTCAGTCTACCAAATCACATCTTAATTGCATCCAAAAATATTCTCAATGATGCACCCAGAGTAATGTTTGTCCAAATATCTGGGTTCCCCATGGCCCAGGCAAGTTGACATGTAAAATTAACCATCACAACTTTTCAGAAGTTTTTATCTCTAATGACCTATTTACCATATCTACTTTGATTTTACATAGGTACTTCCAATTTAACCTGTCAAAAATCAACAAATCATCATTTTCAAATTTATTCCTCATCAAGTATTCCCCCCAATAACAAAATAATAAAACGACCCATTCAACTACTTATGTTAGAACCCGAGAGCCATCTTTTTATACTTCCTTTCCCCACATTCCCCAAATCAATTTCAGCCAATTTCAATTCTTAGGTATTTATTGCAGCTGTTTACTTCTTTTCATGTATATTGTTATTTAATTCAGGTCATCATAATATTAAGACTCTTGATCAAACTGATTTGCAGCCTTTTACTTGTCACCACCAAAGCCCATACTGCATAAAGCACTGAGTGATCTTTTAGAATGCTCATTATATCATACTATAGGCCCAGTGCATGAAATTTTGCACTCGGGGAGGTCCCTCAGCCTGGCCTGCACCCTCTTGCAGTCCAGGAACCCTCAGGGGATGTCTGACTGATGTGGAGGTGGGACAGGCTCCTGCCACTGCTGCTGCACTCACCAGCTGTAAGCCCAGCTCAGGGTTTCTGGCTGAGCAGCGCTTCCCATCTGAGAGTGCACTGACCACCAGGGGGCAGCTCCTCCATTGAGCGTCTCCCCTCTGGTGGTCAGTGCACGTCATAGAAACCGGTCATTCCACCATTTGGTCAATTTGCATATTAGCCTTTTATTATATAGGATTATTGGCCCAGTGCACAAAATTCATGCATGGGGAAGGGGGGTGGTGTCTTTCAGCCCGGTCTGCACCCTCTCCAATCTGGGACTCCTCCAAGGATGTCCTACTGCTGGTTTATAGGGATCGGGCTTAAACTGGCAGTCGGACATCCCTCTCATAATCTGGGACTGCTGGCTCCTAATTGCTCACCTTCCTGCCTGCCTGATTGCCCCTAACCTGCCTGCTGGCCTGCTCATCCCCAAATGCCCCACCCCCCTGCCAGCCTGATCACCCCCAACTGCCCCCAGTGCCAGTGTACTCGCTCCCAACTGCCCCCCCTGCTGGCCTACTCACCCCAACTGCCCCCCCTGCTGGCTTGCTCACCCCCACCTCCCCTCTTCACTGGCCTACTCACTCCAAACTATCCCCCACAAATGTCCTGATCACCTCCAACTGACCCCCACTGATGGCCTGCTTGCCCCCAACTGGCCCCCTTGCTGGTCTGCTCACTCCCAATGCCTACCCCCCACCAGCTTGATCACCCACAACTGCCATCCCATCCTGGCCTGATCACCCACAACTGCCTCCCCTCTTGGCCTCTAACCGTCTCTACCTCGGCCCCTCTACCATGGCTTTGTCCAGAAGAATGTCCAGGAGGTCTCCTGGAAGGTCTCCCAGTCTAATTAGCATGTTACCCTTTTATTAGTATAGATAGAGGCCTGGTGCATGGGTGAGGGCCAGCTGGTTTGCCCTGAAGGGTGTCGTGGATCAGGGTGGGAGTTCCCTTGGGATGTGGGGCAGCCTGGGTGAGGGGCCTGTGGTGGTTTGCAGGCTGGCCATTCCCCCATGGGGTGAGGGTCCCTGCTGGGGAGGCATGGCCAACCTTGGTGAGGGGCTAATGGCTGTTTCAAGCTGGCCACACCCCCTTCAGGGTGGGGGTTCCTGGCCAGCCTGGGTGAAGGACTGATGGCTGTTTGGAGGCTGGCCAAGCCCCCAGCAGGGAACCCCACCCCATGGGGGTGTGGCCAGCCTGGGTAAGGGGCTGAGGGCCATTTTCAGGTTGGCTGTGTCCCTGGAGACCCAGGCCCCCAGCCACTCCTTCAGTGTTGGCCAGGGCTGGCGGGAAGCTTGGCTTCCTCTGTCACCGGGGCAACCCAAGCCTCCTGCTTGCTCCAGCTTCATGGCCAGCGCCATCTTTGTTGGGTTAATTTGCATATTCGCTCCTGATTGGCTGGTGGGTGTAGCAGAGGGATGGTCAATTTGTATGTTTCCCTTTTATTAGTGTAGATTACCACTCAACTTAAAATTCTTCTATGACTTCTTATTGCTCTTAAGATAAATTCAAACTCCTTCAGGAGCAGGATAAAGCCTTGCATGATGTGACCTTTGCCAACATCATTAGCCTTATCTTGTTGATCTTTCTTATACTCTATGCCTGCCTGGGAGTTTTTCCTCAGTTCCTCCCACACATTGGGCCTTTCTCTCCTCAACACTGTTCTTTTTTTTTTTTTTTTAATATATTTTACTGATTTTTTATAGAGAGGAAGGGAGAGGGATAGAGAGTTAGAAATATCAATGAGAGAGAAACATCGATCAGCTGCCTCCTGCACACCTCCTACTGAGGATGTGCCCACAATCAAGGTATATGCCCTTGACCAGAATAAAACCTGGGACTCCTCAGTCCACAGGTCGACGCTCTATCCACTGAGCCAAACCAGTTATGGCAGACACTGTTTTTTTCTGATAAATTGTTCTTTGCCTTTTACTGCCTTTGCCTGGAAAAATTCTATACAGCTTTCAGGACTCATATGATATGTCACTTCCCTTGGGAAGTCTTGCTGAGTTCCTGTATTCCCAGATTCACAGCACCCCTGCTTCTCCATTAGAGCTCTATGAAGAAGCAGGGGTTAACTTACTGCTTTTTAAATTACATTGAATGCCCTACTCCCATACCATACCATAAGTTTTATCCATCTAAATTATTTGCATCTTTTAAGTTAAGCAGGGCTTATACAAGGTATGCACCATTTAGTAAATAAATTAATAATAATTTTGTAAATGAATGAATGAGCCAATGAAATGGCTGGTTCTTCCTGTACAATCAAATACCAAACCAAGTAACAGTAGCAGAATCTCTGCCCCATCCATCAGTCTGAATGATGTGGAGGGTCAAAGGGCAATAGCATATGATACTTATAGTCCCATGTTCTCAAGGAGTAGGAGGAGTTCTGATGTGCCAGGTCAGAAAGGGTAAGAATCAGGCAAACAACAGTAAAGATGATAAAAACTTGGCTATCTTAGCTACTATTTCTATTTGAAATAGCACGTCTTTTCAAGCATATAATTTGTTTGCTCTGTGTGGTTTCCCAAGAGGCATATATTTAGGAAAAATATGGTATCTCATATTGAATACTCTTACTTTTCATGAAAAAGAAATAATAAATTGTTAGACTTGTAAACTACTGGAAGAACTGTAACTGAAAATGCAAGTTTGGCTGCCTATCACAATGAAAGCCAACTCATGAGACAGGTGCTAATGCAAAAGGAAAGAGGTGTGTTCAAATATTGTGACCTGGGAGAATGATGGACTCTAGTCTCAAATGCATCTCACCTTCTTGCTCAAGCCCGAGGTTCTTATAGGAATAGGGAGAAGAGGGGTTTTTTCCTATGCAATTATTTTGCTAGCTTTTGGTACACCAGGGCCCATCCGTTCATCTCTCTAGCTCTTGGTTCACTGGGGCTCTGTTTTTCTAGCCATTTCCCTGCTCAGTGTAATCACCTCCCCCTGCACCATCTTGGCCAGTGGTGGAGACTCCCCAGCACACCCCCACTGCCTGCAGTAACAGAACCGTCTATGATAATGGTAAGGCTCCTATGAGCTGCTAAGGCCATGTGATTTCAGTTGGGGGCGAAGCCCAGTGTAAGCCATGGTGGCTGTGGAGTGTGGTGACTGAGTTTACTCAATACTTACTGATATCTGCTTTATTGTAGGGGTGTGTGTGTCAGGCTTAGCATTTTTATGTTCTTGTTTCATCTTGTTTTCATTGAGTATTATGCCCCTGGGATTTGCTTTAATGATGAATTTGTATGTTAGGCTCAGGCTCAGAGAATGCATGGCAAAACCATGTTATGAAGCCAACTGAGGAGAACTTCAGCTTTTGGCAAGGTTATAAACATTCAGAGGACTGTCTGACACATAGGGGATAGAGAAAGCTTTCTGAGTAGCTTTGTTCAACAAAGACAGTATCAATCAAAAGACAAGTGAAGTTAGAAAGCAAGCTGTATAGATTTTAAGGAAACCGAGTGAGGCATAAGTCAGAACAAGAAATGTATTAAATAAAGGAAGAAAATGGAAACACTTATTTTGGAGTGGGTGGATTATTTCATTCCACATTATTTAACTGCATTCAAGTCTTTCAGTTATGGCATATATGCCACATTATAATTCCTTGCTTACAGCCATGCTGTGTCTGAACTATCTTTTCCCATTAAGGCACCAAGTTCAATGATACAGATAATTAACCAACTAATTTAGCCCATTAATTTTTCCTGAAGTTCTAGCAAGGATCGTGCTATCCAGCCCTGAGGTCACCACTCCATGTAGACATTGGGACAAGGGTCAACTCTATATGGGACATTGATGTCATTCATGGCTGATGTTTTGTCCAGCAACATTGTGTGTCTACTTAAACGATGATGAATGATATCTTTGTTCCAGGCAGGAAGATGTCATTATACTGGCTCATATCGCTGACCTCCTAACATTTCTCACTAAGTGTTGCCAAAGGGTTGAGTTGCTGATAATTCCTTCTAGAGCTCTGAAGAGAATAAAACAGAGATGCAAACCTGATGAAAGTAGATAAAGAGACTAAGGTGGATTGAAGCTTAATACAGCAATACATGGCTATTTTCTTTTCCCTTCCTCTTGTTTTTCCCTTCCACAACTATAGTTAGCCAACCAGTTGTTATTTTGCCCTCTCAAAGTGTTCTTCAGTCACTTATTTCTAGGCCAGTATTTCACCTATCAATAAAAGGAATTTGAAATCTTTCAACACAGAGATATTATTTCTGCTTCAACTTATTCAGGATGCCACAGTTCAAAATGAAAATCCACAAATTGCTGATAGCTCTGTCAATATCATTCAACTGCTAAAAACACTTTATTTGTGATGCCTGTAGGAAGAGTGTAGGTATCTGAACCCATCAATAAATGGAAAGTCCTGGGGCTCAAACAATTTGTGCCTACAAGGGGCCTAGATTACAAACTTTGCTTCCTCAAAATTCTTTACACATTTTAAACTCTATAAAATAAAATGGTCTTATAACAGATTCAATGGCAGGATAACAAGGGCAAGAACTGTGCCTTCTATTTCTCTCTACATTGCTTTCAATTTATAGCAGAAAAGTAATTTGCCATTATGCATTACTGTTTTATATCACTGGTATATATCCAATCATGTAGCTTATTTATATAGGATGTTGAAACTCTTTTCATATATTTCTTAATCATTCCTTTTTCTTTTTCATTTAGGTACATTATATTATGTTTGTGGTCAACTTTAATGTATGTAAACATGTAATGTTGGTTTGTTCATATGTGAACCAAGAGTCTTCTAAACCAGGAATTACCAATAGGATAATTTTGAGAGTCAGTATTTCATTTTTTAATGCCTATCGTGGTGGAAATATTTTTACTACCAGCACTTTTCCCCTTCCTGGATAACATCAGTAAATTATTTAGCCCGAATTCTTTTAGATCTCCAGAAATATCTTGACACGTAAAGAAACACTGAAGGATCTCATTCCTGCCATGTCCTATTTCTAGAACCACTTTATTTAACACTCCAGCTGTCCCCTTGCTCCTAGTGGCATCTTAGAGTAGGAGTATTCCACAATGTGAAGGATAGATTAGCAGTGTAGATAGTGACAGATAACATCCAGGGGTATTCATGGATTGGGTTATGGCCAGAGTCTCTCCCAAGAGGAGAACAAGTAAAATGGAGCAGTGTTTGGGTTTGGTATATGCCCTATTGTTGCAGATGCTGATACCAACACTTCCTTGCATCCACTTGAGTGTTTTCGGTTAGAGCACCAATAAGTTAGGTAAAACCTCACCTTTGTCAATTCAATAACCTAAGGCAGTCATAATTTGTTGTTACTAGCACATTTTTTCTCAGTAATGATATTGGCATAATTGATTTAGGAATGTATTTTAAACTTTAATAAAAAAAAAATGAGGCCAGGAAAGCAACATAAGAATACATAAGTACTGGAAACCACACTTGAGTATTTAATTTCTCACTCAATTAAAAAAAAATTGTCTCACAAATTGGAAATATTATTCTTTCACTAATACACCTAATTTGGACTCATTAAAGTAAAATATTAAGCTAATTTTCTCAAAATCAGTGCAAAATTTGTGCTGATCTATTTTCATTGTATTCCTCTCTGAGCAGGATATAGAAATTAATAAAGCTTAGTTCTGAAGTTTTAGCTCTGAAAGGGAGGTACTTTGATCAGCACTGACAGTGAGTTCAATGCTTTGCCTCATCACCATGAAGCTCTTCTCAAAGGAGCCATGGGAAGAAAAGGCAGAAGCCACCCTCTGGGAGGAGTTACAAGATGGCTGATACAGAGGGACTTGGTCCGCGGTGGTCTAGTTCGCCCCTGAGGGAGTTATAGTTTAACTAGAGGCCCATTGCACAAAGATTTGTGCAACAGGCCTTCCTTTCCCTGGCTGCCGGCACCGGTTTTCCTCTGGCACCCGGGACCCAGTCCGCAGCAAAGCCAAGCCTTAAACCTTCAGCCTTCAGTCTTCAATCTTTCACTCCATGCCTGGGTATGCAAATTAACCCAACAAATATGGTGGGTTAATTTGCATACTCACTCCTGATTGGCTGGTGGGTATTGCAGAGGTATGGTCAATTTGCATCTTTCTCTTTTATTAATGTAGATTCTGTTCCTCTCAGATGCAAACTTGATTCTATCTCAGACATGGATTTATATCTGAGTTGGAATTATGTTCTTTTAGTTTCTAGAATGTTCACTCCTCCACCTCGAGACTATAGTCAGCAGGTCTTGCTTTAAAGCAAATGTTCTCAGAAAGCACAGTCTCTCCATTTGGTGCAATTGTTTGTAAGGCAGTGACACTTTTTGTTTTAAATTTATATTTATGGTGGAAAGTATTACAAATGACCCCCTTTTACTCCCATTGAACCCTTTCCCTAAACCCCTCCCCCTCTCCAGTCCTTCACAGCACTATTGTCTGTGTCCATGGCTTATGTATATATGCATATAAGTTCTTTGGTTAATATCTTCTCAACCCCGGTCTCCCTGCCTTCCTCTAAGATTCTGTGGTCTGTTCCATGCTTCTATGACTCTAGATCTATTTTGTTTATCAATTTATTTTGTTCATTAGATTACACATATGAGTGAGATCATGCTATCTTGTCTTTCTCTGACTTAGCATAATACTCTCCAGGTCCCTCCATGCTGTCTCAAAGGGTAAGAGATCCTTCTTTCTTACAGCTGCATAGTGTTCCATTGTGTAGATGTACCACAGCTTTTTGATCCATTCATCTACTCATGGGCACGTGGGCTGTTTCCAGATCTTAGCTATTGTAAATAGCACTGCTATGAACATATAGGTACATATATTCTTTCTAATCAGTGTCAAGGGTTCTTAGGTCCTAAATAGACACTCTTGAAAGAAGACATACCAATGACCAAGGGTCATATGAAAAAAACGTTACTAATCATTACTAATGTTACTAATGAGACAGATACAAAGTAAAAACACAATGAAGTATCAACTCACACCTGCCAGAATGGCTACCATCAACAAATCAACAAACAAGTGCTGATGAGGATGTGGAGAAAAGGGAAACCTAGTTCACTGCTGTGGGAATGCAGACTTGTGCAGCCATTATGGAAAATAGTATGGAGTTTCCTCAAAAAATTAAATATGGATCTGCCATTTGACCCAGTGATCCCACTTATAGGACACTTATTTTTGAACAAAAGAAGAGGGGGAGAGGCTCTCATAAAATCTGATTTATAAATAGACCCCAAAAAAGTATTATAAGATTACAGAAAAATTCCCTACAAACTAAGCACACCAGTATTTCTTTGTGAAGAAGATATTCCTAGCACAATGGAATCATAAGCCTGCTAGGTTCTATAAAGAGCCAATAAATATTCAGGGATTTCTAGATATCACTGAAATGTTTCTGAAATCTGAAACAATTATTTTGAAAAGTGATGTTTGTTATATTTTTAGGTCTTCATATATGCTTTAACAAAGGGACTTGGATTTTATAAATCTAGTGTCTAAGTTGGAATGAGAATGGGACAAATTTAGAGACTCTAAGGACCTTACTGTCTGCACCCATGGAAACTACATTGGAGCCTTGTCTCACTGCTTCAGTTTTAAGGACATCTTTACCACCTGGGCTTTAATTAATGATAAATCAACAGACATGCAGGTGACAACCATTATATTCTTCCACCTTATCATTGCAGTTAGAATTAGTGACAAAATTTTAAATTAAATTTTAACTCTGTCTTAATTAACTTAATATGTAGATGGAACACACATATATTGTATTCATGTATTAGTTTGATAATTAAATTTTTCCAATTTTTTGGTTTATTTTACATCAGAGCAAATAAAGAAAAGGAATGGTGTTTAATCCAAATTAATTTAGTGTACATTTAACATTCTCCAATTTTCTTTATTAAATGTAAAATACTTAAAAGAGTGCCTGATACATAATAAGTGCACAATAAATGTTAATTAACAATAAAAATTTCACATGTTATCTTATTTTCCCGCTCTTGTGAAAAATATCTCTCTAATCTTTGGTATAATTTCCCTACAAGGCCTCTCCATCTGATATCCTGTCTATAATATACAGAAGTGCTGATCCCTTAAGTGACTTAAGAGGAAATAATAGAGCTGTATTTCATAGATCTAATCTTTTCATGCAACTTAAGATAGGATTCATATTGACTTGTTCCTCCTGTTTCCCAAAGTTCCTATCATGGTTCTCCTTTCTCTCAAAAAAACACCAACGCCTCCCATTTAGAACTGTAGAATAGGTTCATTATAAAACATTTTGAAAATATTTAAAAACATAGAGAAAATATGAAACTCATTTTACATCTCACCAGCTATCGATAACTATAATTGATGTTTTTACTCATTTTCTTTATCTTTTTTTCTATGCATATATTACTTTGTCTTTAAAGAAAGCTGAAGTCAAATTATAAATGTGACTTGCTAGCCTGCTTTTCATTTATATATTTAAAATATTATTTCATGCTATTAAATATTTTATCTTGTCTCATTAAATATTTTTCCAAACACATTATGAGTGGTTAACATTATTTAATTTATTTAAATATATATTTATTGATTTCAAAGAGGAAGGGAGAGGAAGAGAGAAACATCAATGATGAGAGAAAATCATAGATTGACTAAATCTTCCACACCTCCACTGGGATCAACCCCTGAAAACAGGCATGTGCCCTCACTGGGAATCAAACTGTGACCTCCTGGTTCGTATGTCAACACAACCACTGAGTCACACAAGCTGGGCTTAACATTCTTTTATAGGAATACTAGGGGCCTACTGCCCTAATTGTGCACCTTGCAAGGCACTGTGGGCCGAGAGGCTGTGGTGGGCACAGGGGCAAGTCTCAGCCCATCCTCCATGCCTCCGCCCAGACCCTCCTGCTGCAGCCCTCCTCCCCCAACCCCTGTCTGCTGGCAGCCCCTTTCCCACCGCTATTGCTCCCATGTGCTGATGGTGCCAGCCCCACTCACACCCGATGATAGCAGTGGGTGCGAGCACTGCCTTGATAACCTCTCAGGAGCAGGGGGAGGTGGAGAAGCCCTGCGGGGTGATCAGGACCAGCAGCTGCCACTTGCACCCGCTGAAAGCATGAGTGATCAGGGCCGGTGTTGGGTGCCAGCAGTGGGTGTGAGTGGGGCTAGCTAGCATCGGCAGCAGGTGCGAGCACCAGGCAGGACTGCGACATGTAGGAGCAAAGAATTTTCAGTAATCAGCAGAGGCTCACCCCAATGACAGTGACTGGCACACCACCTTGGTCTGGCACCCCCGCTCACATGCTCCACCATCCTGCCGTGGCCGACACCAGCCATGTTCTGCGCTTTGTCGCCTGCTACCGATACCCACCATGTTCTGTGCATGCCCCATGGTGGTCAGTGCATGTCATAGCGACCGGTTATTCAGTTGTTCTACTGTTCGGTCTATTGGCATTTTAGCCTTTTATTATATAGGATACCCTACTTAATCTTTCCTTCTGTGCTACATATGTAGATTGTATCAATATTTTGCTGCTATAAATAAGTGACAATATTCTTTGCACATTGAGTAAACATTATTGACTGACTCCAGTCACTCAGGTGCCATTTAATCCACAGTTTGATGGGTAGTATACAGAGCTGTAACTTATCTCCTTCTTCAGGAGTACTTAGTAACTCTTGGCTGGTCATGACAGGTCTCATGTCATAGCCTATTAGAAGGGCAGCAGAAGGCTATGTTCATTTCTAATGAAGCCAGCATTAAGCATTTCTAAATTGATTTTCATTTTTTAATCCTCACCCAAGGATATGTTTTTATTGATTTTAGAGAGAAAGGGGGAGAGCGAGAAACATCAATGTGAGAGAGAAACATTGATTGGTTGGCTCCTGCATGTGCCCCAACTGGGGATTGAACCCATAACCAGCATATGTGCCCTGAGCGGGAATTGAACCTGCGACCCTTTAGTGCACAAGATGATGCTCCAACCAACTTAGTCACACAGGAGGGCTCAGTTGATTGCTTAACAAGCCCACACTTCTCCTACATGCAAAATCATCTTCCTCATAATTGAACATTGTATGACACATAGTCGTTATTAAATAACTATTTGTAAACTGAATATCCAAAGGTCTATTTGACACTTTACTTGATTATCTTACAGGCATCTCAAGCTTAACATACCCACATACTGAACTCTCAATAACTGCATGAATCTCCCATAAAATAAACAAAAAAATATCACCTGTCTTTCTCCCTCTTCCCCATCTTCACAAATTGGGCCACAGTTCACACATTTTGTCAAAGAGAAAGCAGGGAATCATCCCTAACACTGTTATCTCTATCACTTGGAAGTCCTGTTGATTTCTGTACAGAATTACTTACAATCCATCCACTTCTCCGATGACCTCAAGCCACCATCATCAGTTCACTTGTGAGTCCTTCCTTCTGAACTTCCCACCTGCACTATTGGCCTCTTCCAGGGAGAGGCTCATGACCCTCCTCTTTCGAAGACAATACAATACTGACCTTTGCACTTAGCATTTTTAATAAAACATAACCTCAGACTCCTTACAAGGCTTATAAGACACTACCTAATTTGCACACAGGCCCTTTAGTATCCTTTTCAGAGCATCACCTATGCTATCCTTTTTGCTCTGTGTCTCCCCCTTCACCGTTACTCTTCACAAAGATGATCCTTCTTATATTTCAGGGCTAAGCATATGCTACTTTCTACAACACCCATCACTCTATCAACGAACCCTTTTCATTTCCTTCACTGCACTTACTATACTTTGCAAATACATTTATTTATTGACTTACTTGTTTATTCTTTTTTCTCCCTCACTTGACTGAAAACTATAAGGGACCATACTATCTATTTTATTTATGGTGTTTTACTTAATGCCCAGCACAGTACATGGCATGGAGGAGACCTTTCAATAATATTTGTTGCTGGAGTGATATCTTAGAACATGCCATCTATAGGTCCACCGGCTGACAGGCTCTGAAAGATGGATCTTTTCCTAGTTGGACAGCACTAGAAACCATTCCAGTATTTTCTCAAAGTTCCCTAAAAGCATTCTCTCCCTGAAAAAAAGTGATTACCATTAATAAATTCATACAGTTTCTAAACACTTCAAGATAGCCATAGCTTATGGAGATGCTGCTCTCTGATGCCACCCAGCTCTCACTTAGAGATTGACACAGTCATTTACTTCTCTTACACTTATCTGCTTCATGCATGGTGATACCAGGCAGCAAAGGCTCTACTTGCAAAACTGTTAAGGAACATGATTCAGTGGTAATATGACAGTTATCTATTTTTTATGTGTGTGAGATATTTACATTTTGATTCTAATACTTGAATAATATAATTACTTTATTTTTATTAAGAACCAGTAGCCCTGTGCACGAATCCCTGCGTGAGTAGCTTGCTGCTGCTTGCCTCAGCTGGCCACCCGCCCACCACCACTGGTAGCTCTCAGCTGCTCTTAGCTCACTGCTGTGCCCTCCTGGAGCTCTCTGCCCACTGCCCTGCCCTCATGTAGCTCTCTGTCTGCTGGTCCACCCTCCTGTAGCTCTCCACCACTTGTAGATTGATTGTGACATTACAGTGTAATGGATAATTAGCATATTACTCTCTCATTATATAGGATAGCAACTCTAAAATCAATATTATCCCAATCCCCAATTTTGAGGTCTAAGAGATTTAGTAACAGGTTTTGAAAATTTAAAAAATAAATGCTTCACAGTGATTGTTGCTTTCTATTCAGTTCTGAACAGAGAGACATCATCAGAAGGATAATGAGAATTCTCTCACAACATGCACTGAAACTTATTTTTCAGGTTTGTTTAAAGTTAAAATAATTCACTTAAATTTCTAAATTTTTTGAATTAGAAAGCTATATAGGATGGCTAATTAATCACATATCTAGGTCCCTTTTCTGGCTAAAATTTTTTTAAATGATTCTACAGAGAGAGAAAGGGAGAAAGAAATATTGATTTGTTGTTCCACTTATTGATGCATACATTGGTTGCTTCTTGTATGTGCTCTGACTGGGCATCAAACCCACAATTTGGTGTATCAGAACAACGCTCTAACCAACTGAGCTACCCTACCGGGACAGGGCCTTAGCTAAGCTTTTTGATGCAGCGTCTTTCCAAGAGGCTGCCAGCACTAGTCATATTCTGGTATTCTTTACATGCAAGCAGAATGATTATAACACATTTTACCAAATAAATGTATAATCGAATATTAAATATCTTATTTTTAAAGTCTGTGTCAATATTGACCATATTATCAGTTATCTGGTTTTCTGCAGATTTCCTTGTTGTCCTTCAAGAACACAGATTACTCAGTTTTCATAATAACCGATCCTGCTGCAACAAGATTGAAAAGTAAGACAGTGAAAGAAAGCAGCAAAAGGCAAGGCAGCTGATTTGCCTTAGATGAATGGCTAAAATTTAGGTGACAAAAGGATTTATGCCCTGGACTGGCCCTCTAATTAAAATGAGAAATGGCACAGGCAGATGTTAAGCAGTTTGGGGAATTAATAATCAGGCACTAATTCAAAATAAGGACACTATCTTTAAGAATATTCATTTCCATGTCTATGTCATCCAATCTGAATGACAGGCAGGAAATAATATCACCATGTTGCAGGCAACATTAAAAAATGTTTTGCCCTCCTTTAGCACAAAATAGATGGGATGACCAGAATACCATCCCTGTTCAAGTATAAAAGTATTGGGAAATTACCAAGGGTTATGAGACTTACCCAAAGACACCTACATCAAGGTCAAGGATAGGGAGCACTGATGTTCAGGGGGGCAGTTCCATAGTCCTTTTAGAGGAGTCTTTCTCCATTCGACAGAAGCCAGCAGAAAAAATCCATAAACAGTGAAGCAGAACCAAGATAGGTGGTCTTTGTGAAGACAAATATATTCACTGGAGGGAAATGAAACTGGTTTAAAATTATATTAAGTTTTGGCAAGCAGGCCAGTTAGGAGGAGGTTAAATACACACACACACACACACACACACACACACACACACACACACACACACACACACACCACTCAACCCCCCAGGAGGAAGCATCCTGCTTTGCTGGGAAGGATCTGCCAAGTTCTCCACATCAAAGAGAGCTCAGTAGGGGTGTAGACAAAGAAGAATTTGGATGAACATGTGAAAATGTTTTCATGGATCTAGAAGCAGAGATTGAACAAATTCACATGGGCTAGAAATTTGAAAACTATAAAAAGAGATATGAGTAAAGAAGGGGAAATAATTTAGCAAGAAATCAAGGAGATGAAGCAGCCATTTTGACCAATATAGTGATATTTTGCACATAAGTTTGAACCCCAGTTCTGTAAGTTTTCTGCTTGCTTGCTCAGTAATGATAAGGAAAAAAAAAATCACAAGTAGGCCATATCTGCAAAACACGCCTCTTTGCAAATGTCTCTTCAATTTTTATCAGTTTTTTTCACCCCTATAGCTTTACATGACATACTTTTGAATGATCTGACAGCAAACACATTCCACATAACTTTTATGGAGAAGCTTCTCCAATAGGAATAAACTAATATTAATGTCTCTGTACTGGCTTTCCTGAGCCCTGATGCTGTGGTCATGTCTAGAGATGAGTGGAGCATTTTGAGATCAATGTATGAATCATAAACCAGGAAAGTTGGTGATCTGAAAGCAGGAATGGTTGCTAATTGGCTTCCAATTTAGGTAGAGGGAGGGTTTAGGTAGGAAAAGATCCCTCCTCTTCACTGAGGTCCTCTCTGGCTTACAAATCACTTGTAAGTCAGAGCATGAGGGACAAAAATTAATAACTGTATTGGCCAACTATATGTCAAACTACAAAGGACCTAACTTATAGTAAGTACTCAATAAGTAGTTGATAAAAAAAAATGGATAAAGGACTTAAACATAAGACGGGAATCCATGAAAATACTAGAGGAATCCACAGGCAGCAAAATCTCCGACATATGCCGAAAGAACTTCTTCACTGATACTACTCCTAGGGCAATGGAAGCTAAAGAGAAAATAAACAAATGGGACTACATCAAAATAAAAAGCTTTTGCACAGCAAAGAAAACCATCAATAAAACAACAAGAAAGCCCACTGCATGGGAGAACATATTTGCCAATGATATCAATGATAAGGGTTTAATCTCCAACATATACAGAGAACTCATACAACTTAACAAAAAGAAGATAAACAACCCAATCAAAAAATGGGCAACTGATCTAAGTAGACACTTTTCGAAAGAAGACAGAAGGCAGGCCAAGAGACATATGAAAACCTGCTCACAGTCACTAATCATCAGAGAGATGCAAATCAAAACAACAATGAGGTACCATCTCACACCTGTCAGAATGGCTTTTATCAACAAATCAACAAACAACAAGTGTTGGCGAGGATGCGGAGAAAAAGGAACTCTTTTGCACTGCTGGTGGGAATGCAGACTGGTGCAGCCACTGTGGAGAACAGTATGGAGTTTCCTCAAAAAAATAAAAATGGAACTCCCATTTGACCCAGTGATCCCACTTCTAGGAATATATCCCAAGAATCTAGAAACAGGCATCAGAAAGGAAATATGCACCCCTATGTTCATAGCAGCACAATTCACCATAGCCAAGATTTGGAAACAACCTAAATGCCCATCAGCAGAAGAATGGATTAAAAAACTGTGGTATATATATACAATGGAATACTACGCTGCAGTAAAAAAGAAGGAGTTCCTACCATTTGCAACAATATGGATGGAGATGGAGAATATTATGTTGAGTGAAATAAGCCAGGCAGAGAAAGATAAATATCACATGATCTCGCTCATTTGTGGAATATAATGAACGACATAGACTGATGAACAAGAACAGATCCAGAGGCTGAGAAACATCAATCAGAAGATCATACCTCAGGTAAGGTAGGGGAGGGTGGGGGTAAGGTGGAGAGATCAACCAAGGGACTTGTATGCATGCATATGAACCTAATCAATGGACACAGACAACAAGGGGGCGGGGCATTAAGAGAAATTGTTTCATGTGACAAAAATTTTTAAATGAAACTCCGTAGACTGAAAATTATTTTGGAAGGAAACAAAGAGAAGTTTCCTTCAAAAGTCATAAGGATTGTAATTGAAAGTCAATATATTTGGCCGCTTGAACTAAAGTAAGTAATTGGTGTTTTTGCCTCCCTGACAAAGTTTATATAAAGCTACAAAAAGAAATTGACAACCAGTTTGAAATGGAATTGCCAGGGCCTAGGGCAAAGAATATCCTTACATGATATTATTCTACAATCTCATTATAATCTTAGATATTTTACAACAGCATACTTTACAATTATCCCAAACAAACTTACAAACTAATTCTTTGAATGGTGGGCAGCAATTTAAAAAAAGGGACATGAAAGGATTTAATCCCTTGCAGAAGGAATTAAGGCACTGGGAAGGCACTTGAGCATCCTATATTGGCCCCTCTTGCCCTTTGTGCCAAGAGGGACCCTCTTCTCACAATCCAATTGCCCTCAGCTGTTACCTGAGCTTTCTGTTCATGCTGAGCTTGAAGCCTCGTGGGGGCTGGTACCATGGATCTGTCTCACATCCAATTGTGTGAGCTGGGCCCTCACTGGAGAAGAAACCCGAGTTCCCCGAGATATGTGATCAGCGCTGGGACCCTGCCAGCAGGCCAGGGGTTCCCAAGGCAGGTGCTGGGTGTGGAGGCCACGGGGTCATAGGCTACCAAGGAGACAGAACTGAACCTCACAGCACCCTGCTTGGCCCCGGAGGATGGCTGGTTAGCCAGAGACGGGTAAGATTCCTCAAGGAAGGAACAACCTAAGACAGGCACAGTCGCAGAGGGGCCATCAGGAGAGAACTTGGGGGGGCAACAGAAGTGGGGCACAGACCCTCACCCCCCCAACATTGCAGGGGCTTGAACCCTCACCCCCTTCTAAAGGAGGTCTCCTACCCCCATGGCTGCTTTGCGCTTCCCACACCCAGCTCAGATCGGGACCCAGGCAACAGAAAGAGATCCGGCCCAGCTCACATCGAGATACAGGTGACAGACAGAGACTTGGCCCAGCTCAGAACGGGACCCAGGTAGCAGACAAGAGACTTCGATAGCAGTTGCCCTATATCTAAATTCAGCCTAGCATCAGGAATGCTCAGGGCCCACTCAAGAATGCAAATAATCCTTCCCACTAATATTTACAGGGTAAACTAAGATTGTTGGTAGAGTATTAAATTTGACAGTAAAATAGTAATCAAGTTTTCAGATTAATTTAAATAGGCTAATTGAAATAAGTGAATATTCAAGAACTGGACAAAAAGCTATTCTTAAAGTAATAACTAAAATTTCTATTGGTAGTTCATCTCATGGTAAAATTCCTGAATATGCAATGAACCTAAAGCAGTCATATGTGTGGGGGGAAAAAATTTTTTTTTTTAATTTAAAGTTATCAAGACTGCATTATAAAAATTTACAAAAACCTCCATTAAAAAAAAAAGGGGGGGGGATAGTAGGGCAATATCATGTAAGGAAAAATATCCTATAAGTAAATTACATCTAGAAAATTTTTACTTTACCAAATTAAGGTTCATTTGCAATGCTAACAGCAAGACGGCCATTAAAAACACACATGGTGTCTAAATAAGACAAAGGAAAATCGTTTGAACAAAAATAAAAAGGATCCCATATCAATTATATAGAAAAGATTCCTTTATTAACTTGTGGTCGAGAATATATTTGTATATTTTCAGAAAACAACCCCAAGACCAGATGGATTCCTGCAACAGAGAGGAATTGACAGGAGTGCTCCAACCACGAAGACAAGAGGCAAAAACAGTCCAGAGATGGAAGACGCTGACAACGCCTTGCCATGGGAGCAGTCAGCAGCTGTGCACTGCTGCAGGTTGCCTAGGACCAAATCAGAGAGGGTCGGACCTGCATTGCCACCATGTGCCCACCATCCAGATATCACTGCTGACATGTACACATAAGGAACTGTTGGACATTGAAATTGGGTCTCAAACATTTTTTTGTTTTGTCTTGTTTTGTTATTATATGTTTATTTCCAGTCTGCAAAGGCAAAACTTTTTAAAGGAAAGAAATGGTGGGAAAAAGATACATAGGCAAAGAAGCATTGAACAGACTGTCAAACTACATTGGGAAGACAGGGGTGGTTGGGCGAGGAGGGCTGTAAGAGACCAACCGAAGGACTTGTACGCATGCATATAAGCACAACCAATGGATATAAGACACTGGGGTGGGGGGGGAGGGTGGGCAGGTGAAGGCATGTCCTGGGGGGTAGGGGAGGTCGGGGGGAGATCAAAGGGGGAAAAAAAAGGAGACATATGTACTACTATTTGTAATACTTAAAACAATAAAAATAAAATAAAATTAAAAAAAAAAGATCATTTTTACTAGCACAACAGGCACATATATAAATACAGATTTTGAAGTAAAAAGTACAACATCTCATTACATAGGCTTTTGGGAATTGACATGGAGGGTGAGATGCTGGATGGATGGGATGAGATATGTGTGCCACCCACAGTGGTATTTAATGGCTAGAGATGGTGGGTATGGATTAGGAAAAATATAATCACTGTGCCAACTTTCCCTTAATTGGGAAAGAGTAAATATCATGGAGAGTTTCTTTGAAAAGTAGTCTTTAAACACTTTGGAAATGCACTAAAATAAATAAGTGCTAAATTGCATATCCGATTACTGCTAATTTATGACCAACAGATTTCTTCATGACTCTTGCAAATGTGAATAATTACACCTAACGTTTTCAGGCACTGAAATTATATGCATTTGAATGATTCAGGATGTAAAATAACACTGATATTTTTAACCTCAAAGAGAATAAATGCATTTAGGAGAGAGTGCTGCTTCTAATACTATTTTCAATATGTAGGTAGTGGAGTGAGCTGATAATATTTGTAGGTACTTATATGAGCTTGAGATTTTAGAGTACCTTTGAGTAGCTTTGGGTCACTTTCACTGTATCAGATATTTGTAAAACGATCTTATCTGAATTATTTAGAAAAAAACAACAACTTACAAACATTTAAAAAACTGGGTAGAACACAATTAATGTTAATAAGGAAAAGGAGTTACTAAGAAAAATTTCACCTGTGTATGTCATACCCTAAGATTATCAGAGCTAACCAACAATACTGGACAGGAGAGCATTTTACTTATATCAATAGATTTACGATTCCCCAAATCTATTTTCTCTCTAATTTCTCATTAGAATATTTCCATTAAATAATGCCCATTTGGGTTGGGTACCCTGTCTGGAAGGTACCCAACTAAAGGCAATAATCCTTTGTGTATGACATTCTAATCATTTCCATAGCAACTGCTTATGGGTTAAAATGGCACAAACAGAATTAAGACTTCAGGTGTGGGATAAACAACAGGAGTAGAACATCATGAAGATACAGTTACTGCTTGCACATTAAACAAATGAATTGAAAAGAAACAAAATGGAACAATAGCATTTTCCAATTAAAAAATTCACTCTACTTGGAAGTTGCCTGTCAGTGAGAGAATCCTCAAATATGAGTTTGGGCAGATGGTGTCTTCTCATCAGGGTGATAATGGGACAACTATATGTAGCCACTTAGAGATTAGAGCTATTCTCAGTTTCTCAAAGGGCATTCCTCTATCTGGCTGCATACCATGGAACACTTTACAGAAAAACCGTATTATTGTATATACCTATAAGTTTTGTTTTTTTTTTCCAGAAAAAATGCTCCAATTTCTTCCAGTCTAAAGAAGTTTGCTTTGCCTCTAAAGATTCCAATGGAGGCTGTCAGTGCACTCACACTAATCCCAGTGGGCATCCCTGGGTGCTTTCCAAATTTGGAGGAACTTTTTTGGGGAGTAAGACTGAGACTACTAAGAGATCTGATGAATCTAGGAACTGTGGGAGTCAAGACTGTTTTCTTCACCACTTACTTAGAAACTGAAACAGTCTTAAATAAAAGTATTTAAATCAAGGCATTAATTAATGTAACAGTAGATTCCATAAGAGCAAAGACAGAAATACCTAGTGAATAACTTTCAGAATTTTTCACCACAAAGTTAAGATTCCAACTTCAGGTCAAAGAACATCAACTTGAATCTCTCCTTTGCAGGAAGTTGCCACTCTCCTTTTTTGCTAACAGAGATCAGAAGTCTTGTCATAATGTACACTGACAGTAAGGTACAAGACCCTGGCTAGGGGAGAGAAATGGCCCTGCTTTTACAGAAAAGAGGCAGAGAGGCAGGTAAAGAGTCAACCATACTGTGAGTTGCAATAAGTACTGGCTTTGCCTCTAACAATTTCTCTTTCTCTATAGCTAATGCAATGCTACACCTTTCCCTAACCTGATTTATTCACTTGAGTGAAAATGTTCTTAAGAGATGCTGGAAAAGGGGTGTGTGGCCATACATTGGAATAAACTTTAACTTCAATATAGATCTAAATGTAAGCATAAAACTATATAGGCATGCTGTCACAAAAGCTAAGATTCCCTTCTTTTTTTACGGGTGTGTAGTATTCCATGGTATAAATGTACTTCAGCTTTTTTAGCCACTCATCTATTAATGGGTGCTTAGGCTATATCAAAATCTTGGCTATCTATATTTATAAAAGCCTAAGCAGCCATTAGGACTGGTTGCCCAGAACAACTGGTCAACCAGTCACTATGATGCACACTGACCTCCAGAGGGCAGATGCTCAATACAGAAGCTGCCCCCTTGTGGTCAGTGTGCTCCCACAGCCAACCTTCCACAGCTGGCTGATGGTGCGCATATCCATTCTTTCTGTGCTCGGCCCAGTGACCATCGCCTCTCCTCTCCTGACCCTGCTGGGGCCTTCAGACCCTAGGCTGGGACAGGGAACCCGGAGTGAGTGGCTGTGGACATGGCCCCTTTCCTAGGGGGGCCAAGGGCTGGTTCCCTCCTTGGGGCCAGTGGCCAACCTCCTGTGCTCCTTCCTTTCCCCCAGTTGGCAGGTGCCAATTGGCCCACCACCCACCTGGTGTGGTGGTGGCGTGGTGATGAGGGAAGGAGGAGGGGGAGAGGCGGGCAACCACGCCGTGGCAGGGCCCAGCTTCCATTCTTTCTGCATCCGGCCTGGCGACCATCACCTCCTCTCCTGACCCTGCCAGGGCCTTTGGGCCCTGGGCTGGGGTGAGGAACTAGGAGTGGGTGGCCGCAGATCTGGCCCCTTTCCCAGGAGGGCCGAGGGCTGGCTCCCTCCTTAGAGCCGGTGGTCAACCTCCTGTACCATGTCCCTCCCCTTGCCTGGCAGGCCCCGGTTGGCCTGCAGTCCCTCCCCCTGTCCCTCCATCCAGCCAGCAGGCCCGATCAGCCTGGCCCTGATCAGCCCTGATTGCTGGCCAGACCTAGGGACTCCACCAGTGCACGATTTTGTGCACCGGGCCTCTAGTTGTAAATAATGCTGCAATGAACATGGGATATGCATTTACCTTTTGACCTGGCAGTCCTACTTTCTAGGAATTTACTCTGGAGGTATACCTACAACAATATGGAAATATATAGTCCTATGATTATTTCTTATAAAATTGTTCATAATTTCAAAATATTGGAAGCAATCTATATACCCATATATCAGAGAATAATGAATAAAGTATTGAATAACCACATGATGTACTAATATAAAAAAAGATTGAGGGTTTCTGAACTAATAGAAAATTTCCAGAATATACTGTTAAGAGAAAAGGGCAAAGTATAAAAGAGAATCTATAGTATGCTACCTTCATGTAAAAAAGAGGGAGATGTAAGAAAATATACAAGTATCTGCTCTACTGAAAATTACAGTAGAGATAAATATATTTCCTATGTTTAGAGGTCCTAGAAGCAATGATTTTCCAATATTAATAGCATTATCTTGGGTCTAGATTTTGGTTTCTAAACACTATTTTCCAATAAAAGAAACCAGGGTTCCTTGGAGAGGTGGGTGATTTCAGGGTTGGAGCAGAAAAATATAAGAGGATCCTGGAACATCTTGTGGTGCCATAAGTAAGCAATTGCTCCAGACCTGATGGAAGCATATCAAAAGGACAAAGGAGTCAAACCAAAGGAGTTCCTAATGGCAAAGTCTGGAACAATTTGGGCACCAGTATTGGGTAATAACCCATAGAATGGAACAAATTCATACCAATTTAAATATATAAATAGGGGGAAAGAAATACTTTTTCTAAAGAAGTAGAGCTATCCAATCATAAATACAGTTACAGGGATATAGAGTACAACACAGGAAATATAGTCAATAATCCTATTTAATAAAGAGGTAATATGCAAATTGACCATCACTCCAACACACAAGATGGCCACCCCCATGTGGTCAAAGATGGCCACCCCCATGTGGACACAAGATGGCCACCACAAGATGACTGGCAGGGGAGGGCAGTTAGGGGCAACCAGGCCAGCAGGAGAGGACAGTTGGGCGCAACCAGGCCTGCAGGGGAGGGCAGTTAGGGGTGACCAGGCTGGCGGGGGGAGGCAGCTAGGGGTGACTGGGCCAACAGGAGAGGAATGGGCCCACTGGGATCAGGCCTAAATGGGCAGTCAGACATTCCTCGAGGGGTCCCAAATTGGGGAGGCTGCAGGCTTGGCTGAGGGACACCTCCCCATGCACGAATTTCATGCACCAGGCCTCTAGTCTATACTAATAAAAGGGTAATATGAGAATTAGAGCAGATGTCTTCCGGACGTCGGGCAAAACCGCAGTGGTGTAGAGAAATGCGATGGTGCGCATGATGGTGCAAAGATGGCGGCTGCCACACCCAGGGCCGGGCTGAGGCTCAGGCAAGCCATGGTGGCTGTGAGGGCTGAGGCTCAGGCAGTCGTGGTGGCTGGCAGTGGCAGCAGCAGAGGCATGATGGGGGAATCACCTTCCCTTGATGGGCCAAGGCCAGACTGTGGCTTAGGCCTGCTCCCCAGTAGGACATCACCTGAGGGCTCCTGGACTGTGAGAGGGGGCAGGCCAGTCTGAGGGACCCCCTCAGCAAGTGCACAAATTTTCATGCACTGGGCCTCTAGTACTGTAATAACTATGTATGGTGTCAGATGGGTACTCAGTTTATTGGGATGATCACTTCATAAGGTTTATAGAAGTCTAATCACACTGTTTCACACCTAAAACTAATATAATATTGTATGTCAATTGTAATTAAAAGATAAATTATAAAAACAGACCATAATTTCTAGAAGGGTTTCAGATTTATGGAAAAAATGAAAATATAATATGAAGAATTCTCATATAATCCACACCCAGTTTTCCTACTATTAACATTTTACATTAGTATGGTACATTTGTCACATTTAATGAACCAATATTAATATATTATTACTAACTAAAGCCCATACTTTATTTAGATTTTAAAAATTTAGCCTCATATTCTTTTTCTGTCTCTAGATCCCCTCCAGGATACCACATTACATTTACTGATTACGTCTCCTCAGGCTCCTCTAGACTGTGACAGTTTCTCAGACTTTGCTTACTTTTCATGAATTTGACAACTTTGAGATTTACTAGTCAGGTATTTTGTAGGAAATCCCTCTATTAGAATTTGATATTTTCTCAAGATAAGATTGGAGTAATCTTATCTTGGAGGAAGACCACAGAAGTAAATTGCCCTTCTCATATCAAGGGTACATATCATCAACATGGTTCATGTCAACATGTAGGTATTAACATTGATCATCTGGCTGAGATATTGTTCATCAGGCTTCTTCACTGTAAAAATTACACATTTCCCCATTTTTTCATATGGTACTTTTTGGAAGGAAGTCCTATGCACATTTCACACTTAAGGATACAGTTTAATTTTAATAGTTTCAGAATTATGAGTGTATTGCAGCTTAGTTAAATAATTTCTTTTTCGGTAGATATGTAGAGAGATTTAAATTTTTAATTACTTAAAAAAACCTTGCAGTACATTCTAACCTAGAATATTTATCTCTGAATGTATCACTGATTATTTCTTTGGGATAAAACACACACAACAAGGAATGAATTGTTGGTCATAGTATACAAAGAGCGAGGCTTTTGATGCATAGTATAAAATGGATCTCCAGAGTATCTATGGCAACCCATAGTCTCAGCAGCAAGCATGTAACAGTGAGAGCATGCCATTTCTCTACACCACTTTTGTGTAGCTGGAGTGATTGAGCATGATATGCATGATGCAAGACAATGTTGGAGTGGTGGGTGGATAGAGGCCCAATTGTGTAGGGTGTGCAAAGAGTTTACCTTTTATTCTCAGTGTAATGGGAGGCCATTGGAAGCTTGCTAACAGAGGAGAGATCCAGTCTCCTTTGTGATATGTGCCATGTCTTCGTTTCTTAAAATGGGCTGTTAGATTATGGCTGGGTGTTTCTCTTTTAAGCTTGGCTCAAGGTCATCAAAATAATAAAAAGGCAACATACAGATGACATTCCATTCTTTTTTACACCACTCTAACTTGCTATCAAGTGGGAAATGCAGAATATGGGACTGGAAAGAGAAGAGGAAGTGCTAAGATCATTTATTCTGATGGAGGGAGTTGGATGATGGGAAGGGAAGGGACAACGAATGGGAAGACCCTCTGTACTGCTGAAGGCTGAATGACTGCTAATAAATTTAACCTTGCCTGCTATACATAGAGTCCCACCTTGACATGAAGAGCAATGGGGAGATAAAAGTAACAACATTCAAACAGCTGACAGTTTTCTGCTAGTTTTGAATCCTGGCAGGAATACATTACAGAGGATAAGGAGAACATAAAAAAAAGCATCGGAAAGAGCTGTTCAGAGATAATTCTGTGTGAGATACTAGATCTATCTTTTGATGTGACTTATTAATTCTTCATGCAAAGATATTTATTATACTTGAGGTGACAAAGGACTGATATAAAGTACAAGAATCTCCCAAATTATATATATATATATATATATATATATATATATATATATATATATGGAGGATTAAAGAGAATTATATGATTACCTGAGCCATTAAACAGTCTGATCAGAAAACTTTGACTAGACAATAGTAGATGGGACAAATAAATACATTAAAGAACAAAATTCTAAAACTTCTTGCACTTTTTCTCTTTAAAAGGTCTTGGGACATATAAGTGCCAAGGTTCTTTAAACATCTCAGGAACAACCAGATGGCCAATCTGTCAGAGGGCCTACTGAGATTTGGAATTAATCTTTAATTACTTATTTATAATTTATAATTACACAGATAAGGGCAGCTCATACCACTTGAGTAATTTTCTCTGTGGAATTCAGTTGTGCCATTTGAAAGGCACATTGACTTGTTTTTTTTATATTTGATACTTTATTTTGTCTTAAAAATGTTCATTGTGACTCAGTTAATTTTATGATACATAATGTGAAAAACATTGATATATGCATTTTCCTCAGTTGTGTTGGTAGCATAAGTATTACTGCTTGATGATCAAAGAAGCTAGCTCAACTGCAAAACTGTTGCAGGTATAGGAACTTAGTTGAAGTAGTAGGTATATATCTGATTTTCATTCTTGATACTTTCTGATGGGAAAAGTTTTTAAGAGCTCCAGTTATAGTCTGATATAGTGAGGCTCCAATGAGGTTTTCCATGGCTAAGTCATCTGCCATGTTAGAGCTGATAACATTTTTAGAACATCCTTGGAATGAATCTTTGACCTCTAGCTCAGCACTGGGAGTCTCGTGTCTCACCTGTCCAATGGCAATTCAGCGTGCCCTCAATTCCCTTCCCACTGACTCCTTACATCCCCGGAGTATTAGAAACTTGTATGCCAGGTGCTGCATCATCCTGCTCAAAATTATTAGTCAGTACTCATATAAAACTACTAAACAGATTGATTTGGGTGGCTTCTTTTTTAAAATGATTAAATCATCTTATTAACGGAAAAGACTGAGAACTGTACATCTTAAAGCCATATAATTTTATTAACCAATGTGGTTCCTATAAATTCAACAACAAAAAAAAGACTGGGCTTAAGGTTATTTCTCTTCCTTTTCCTCCAAATAAATCATCTCACCCTATAGCTATGACTTTGTGAGCCCAAACAAGCAATCCAGCAAACAAAAACAAAAACCCACTTTCTCTCTCTTAAGTTATTATTTGTTACTATGAAGTATTTTTGTAAGGTATTGATTCACAGAATTTCAGATTTTGTCAATTTGACATGCTTGATACATATCTGTAACCAAGGAGTGCAAAACAGGAGATTGGCAAAAGAAAAACAAACTAATTTTAGAGAAAGAAATTCTGAAATACACAGTGGACTACATTCCCAGCACTTTTATTTTAAAAGCAAGTAGTAGGCTTTAATGTCCTTCTAGTAAAATAACAGAAGAGGCAAGGATAAAGCCCTGTCAGTACATTGGACTGGGTCCTTTTTTCAGGGTTTTGTATTTTGTTTTGGCTGTCCAGAAAGAATCCAGGACAAAGAATGAAAAAAATAAAAAAGATTGTAAAATGGCAGAACTTCAGGAATAGGAAAATATATTCAAGAAAATTTAATCTAATTCCTTTATTTCAAAGATAAGAATGATTAAGCCTATTTTTGTTTGGTGACTTATCTAAATTCATACATTGAGCTTTTGGCAGGCTTATTCATTTAGCAGGTGTTTATTGGCTTTACATTGGGTATATATCGAGTATTATTGAATTTAAGGCACAGAAAAGATAGTGGCAAGTGAGCCATCATACAGCTTATATTCAGTCTGTTACCCTGCTTCTCTCATAAATATTGAAAAGACACAGTATTGTTATATTTAGACTATGACAGGCAATGGGGCAATAATTGTCCACAATGGTATGAAATATTTGAGGAAGTTGTTGACCATTTATTGTCACTCTAGGGATGCAAGCAATACAAATAGGTTCATGTAACAGCAGAATGAAGTTTAGTTAAAAATAAGAACCAACTTCTTGGATGGCATGGTATTAAGCATTAAAATGGTCAAGGGTATTTGTTGATAGTATAAAATGAAATGCATATTCATCATATTCAACTCTATTTTTCTTACAAATTATTAATTTTGTATGTCATGAGGTCCCTTTCAAACTACTAATTCCAAGGGTTTTAGTTACAAGGTTGTTTTTGATATAAAAGGTAATCATGGTCGCTCTCTCTGAAGTGATAAATTTCATAAAAACAATTTAGCTCTTGTGCTTCTGTATTTATACTGACATTTTTACCACAAAATACTGCTACATAGAAATAGTTCATGAAATATCACACAGATATGATTCTGAAAGTTTACTGTAAAGTTAAACTCAGACTTTAACTTTTAAAATTTTTTACTATTGACTTCACACTAAAATATTGAAGTCATATCCCCATGGAAGTCAGTCGGGCCCTGATGTTAATAATAGACTGTAATAATAATTGCTAAGACAAAGGAAATGGAAATATAGAAGTGAAGTGAAACTGTACAGCAAGGCATTGGGAGAGAATGCAGATTCCTTTTCTGTGACTTAGAGAATTACCTACTATTCAGACTCTACCTGACATCTGGATATAATGGGACAGGTTACAAATGTTGCTTTCTATGAATTGTAGGCTTGCGTTAATCACAACATGCAAGACAGACCCCCTCATACACAAAAAGGACTTCAAAACACCTGCACAACAGCTTCCATGATGTGGTCAGGGTTGAGCCTCACAGTCAGCCAGCCTGAAGGGAGATCTCACCCATGAATGGGACAACAACAATTTAGACCTAATTACCCAATAACCTACACATGGGACATTCCTAGAGCATCCAGCTCAGGAGATCAAAGAGACTGCAGCACTGGGTCTCACAGGATACTTACTACATAATGCTATGCCTTGGGAGGCATAGCAGTCCTATCTAATACATAAAAACAAACACAATGAGATAGTAAAAATGGAGAGACAAAGGAACAACCCCCAAATGAAAGGAAAGGAGGAAGTTCCAGAAAAGAGCTAAATGAAATGGAGGCAAGCAATTTATCAGATATAGTGTTCAAAGTAATGGTTATAAGGGTGCTCAATTAACTTAGTGAGAATTACAAAGAAATTAGTGGGAACTACAAATAATTTTGCATGAAAAATAAAATAGAAACCATGAACAAGAACTAGTTGGAAATAAAGAATACCGTATCTGACACCAACAATACTCTGGAAGGAATTAAAAGTAGATTGTTATGAAGCAGAGGATCAAATCAGCATATTAGAAGAGAAAGCAGAGAAACAACTCAACTAGAGCAGCAAAAAGAAAAAAAGAATTAAAAAGTAGGATGATAGTTGAAGGGAACTTTTATACAACATGAAATATGATTACATCCTCATCAAAGGGGTACCAAGAATGAGAAGGAAGTGAGCAATAAATACAGAACCTGTATGATAAAATAATGACAGAAAACTTCTCTAACCTGGTGAAGGAAAATGTCACACAAGTATAGAAAACACAGAAAGTCTCAATGAAGAGTAACCCAATGAGACCTATACCAAAACACATTATAATTAAAATCACAAATGGTAAAGATAGAATCTTAAGGCAGTAAGAGAGAGATAGAAAGTTACCTACAAGGGAGGTCCCATTAGACTGTCAGCTGATTTCTCAACAAACACTTTAGGCCAGAATGGATTAGCATTAAGTATTCAAAGTAATGAAAAGGAAGGACCTAAATCTGAGACTATTCTATCCAGCAAGGCTATCATTTAAACCTGAAGGTGAAATAAAGAACTTCCCAGACAAAGAAAGAATAAAGCAGTATATTACCACCAAACTAGCATTGCAAGAAATATTAAATGGACTGTTTTAAGAAGAAGAAGAAATATAGAAAGAAAGGCATAAAGAAAAGAAATGGCAATAAGTTAGTACCTATCAATAATAACCTTAAATTCAATGGACTAAATGCTCCCTCCAATCAAGAGACAAAGGGTGGCTGAGTGGATAAGAAAAAAAAACAACATATACATGCTGTGTACGAGAGACTTACCTCAGGACAAAAGATTCACACAGATTGAAAGTGAAGGGCTAAAAAAAAAAAATTCATGCAAATGGAAACAACAATACAGCTGGAATAAGCAAAAACTCAGATATGACAAAATAGACTTCAAATCAAAGGCCATTAAAAGAGATAAGGTCACTACATAATACTAAAGGGATTGATCCAACAAGAAAATATAACCCCCCGTAAATATATATGCACCCAATATAGGACCATATATATGGGAGAGATTTAAGGGAAAGATTGATAGCAATAGAGTCATAGCAGGGGACTTTATTACCCCACTGACTTCACTGGATAGATCTTCCAGACATCATATCAACAAGTAAACAGCAACCTTAAATGACATACTAGATCAGATGAATTCAATTAATATTTACAGAACATTTCATCCCAAAGCGGCAGAATATACATTCTTTTCAAGTGCACATGGAACATTCTCAAAGACAGACCACATGTTAAGACACAAAATAAGTCTTAACTAACCAATTCAAGAAGATTGAAATAATATCAAGCATCTTCTCACATCACAATGGCATGAAACTAGAAATCAACTACAATACAAAAGCTTAAGAACATTCACACACATCAAAGCTAAAAAATATATTATTAAACAATGAGTGAATTACCAAGGATATCAATGAAGAAATAAAAACCTTTCTGGAACCATATGAAAGTGAACCCAGCAACCCATAATCTATGGGACACAGGGAAAGGAGTCCTGAGAAGGAGGTTCATAGCATTACAGGCCTACCTCAACAAATAAAAAATAAAAAAAAGCACCCATTAGTAGAAGAGTGGGTAAAAAAGCTGTGATACATTTATGCAATGGAATAATATGTGACTGTTAAAAAAAAGAACTCTTACCCTTTGCAACAGCATGGATGGATTTTGAGATTATTATGCTAAGTGAAATAAGACAGTTAGAAAAGGACAAATATCACATGACCTCACTTATATGTGGAATCTAGTGAACAAAATAAACTGATGAACAAAATAGGTCCAGATGTGTGGATGCATAGAACAGAATGACAGATCTCAGAAGGAAAGGGAGTGGAGAGGACAGAAAGAGATCAACCAAAGAACATAAATGCATAAATGCATAACCCATGGACACAGAGAATAGTGTAGAGAAGGCCTGGGTTGGGGCAGGGACCAAGTGGAGGAGTTCAATGGGGGAGAAGTGGGGGACATTTATAACACTGTCAACAACAACAAAAATAATTGCCAATAACAATCCCACTTTGTTCAAGATACTGTATACTTATAAATTCTTATAGTCCTCTCAAGAAACTTTTCTATATCTGTTAAAACTAGAAAATTCAGAAGATAAAGTACATTGCCCAAGGTCACACCCTGATAATTGGCAGGATGAGGTTTGGAACCAGGATTAGCTTAACCATGAGGTTAGTGAAGACTGAGCTTCTGGACCCCTCACTTGCTCAACTCACCCCCCACCCCTTAGGCCCTGGAAGTGTCCTAGAAATGTGTTTTCATAATAGGGTGACTAATTGTTGTTCTTTGCCTAGGACTAAAGGGTTTTGGGGATGCAGGACTTTCAGTAATAAAACTGGGACAGTCCTGGCAAACTGAGAGATTGGCTACCCTATTATACAGGATCATATGTTTGTAAAATTTTATTTAAATAAGCCCTTGCCAGTGAGGCTCAGGTTGAATCTTGTCTCATGCACTGAAACGTCACTGGTTTGAATCCCAGTCAAGACAGATATGAGAGGTGCAGGTTCAATCCAAGGTCTGAGTACATGTGGGAGGCAACTGATCAATGTTTCTCTCTCACATCGATGTTTCTATGCACCCCTTTCTCTCTCTTTCTCTCTAAATAAATAAATAAATAAATAAATAAATAAATAAATAAATACATTAAAAAAAGAGAAACATTTAAAAACAATTTTTAAAATGAGATGTTATGGTGACAATGATCAAGAGAGCTACCTTTTCCCACTCAGATTTCCTTCCCTTTTGTCTTACTCACTCTTGTGTTGCTGGGATAGCCCCATATACTTTTGGGTCCTAGTGAAGGGGAGGCTGAGCTGCAATTAGAGGGATGTACTGTATTTATATGGTTCAAAGTTACTTTTGTGGACAGTTACTTTGCCGACAATTCCAGATTAGGAAAGGTTCCCAGGACTACTCCTATGCCCACTTGGCCAACCCATCTCACACTGCAACATAGTGATGCACGGACAGAGGTCCAATCAGGACGAAACTATTTCATAACAGCACCCTGCACCCAAAGTATGTGGGAGCTGGAGGAAAAACAGGATGTGAAATGTGCAGACCCAGAGACTCTGCTGTAGAAAATTCTTCCAAGTCTCACACCTCATTAGAAAAGAAAATTGAAGAGGCTCTCCCAAATTTAAGTACAATCCTAAATATGTATATGCTGTTACCAATGACAAGTTGTGAGGCTGGTAGAACTCACATTAGCAATAATAATCACCACCAGTTTCTGATCAGTCATCCTGGAAGACTGGATACCTTTCCATTTTCTTCATAAAAAAGAACACAAGATTGTTATATCAAAAAGTGATCAAAGACTATGAAGCCAAAAATTCATACAGGAGAAATGGTTTTATTTAGATATGTTCAACAGTTTTAAATAAATACACGTATGTTATCTTTCTGGGTTTTTAATACTTACATTTTTAAAATTTCCTATGATTTCTCTTTCTAAATAGATACTTTTAAGTTATTTAATTTTTGTCATTTCATATTATTCTTATAGAGGGTATACCAACTAAGTTTTAGGCCTCACAACACCTGGAAGCATCCCTAGATGTCCCTGGATGACCTCGGTCTCAGGTGAGATGCTTTCCAGGAGCTATGCCTGCTTTCTGCTGCTTTCCTGGGTGCACTTCCTAATTCCTTACATGCTCCATGTTTGTTTTTTTAATGACTGAAGTTGAAACAAAAGTTTGAAGGAAAAAAATATAAATTATGGATCTGCTACATGCAGATCCAGACAAGAATATGGGCAGGGGGAGGTATTTTATTTATTAAAAAAAAAATCTTTATTGTTGAAAGTACTATAATATGTCCCTTCCCCCCCACGTTGTTCTCTTCTAACCAGCCTCCACCCTGACCCCAGGCCTCCACCACGCTATTGTCCGTGTCCATGGGTTATGCATATATGCTTACAAGTTCTTTTGCTGACCTCTTCCCACCCACCCACCCATCTGCCTTCCCTCTGAAATTCGAGTCTGCTTTATGTGTCTATGTCTCTGGATGTATTTTGTTCATCAGTTTGTTTTGTTCATTATATTCCACATATGAGTGAGATCATGTGATATTTTCTTTCTCTGACTGGCTTATAAATTGACAGGCAAAATAGGCTTAGGTATATACTCCACCTTGGGCAAACAGACACAGTTGCTTAAACATGCTTTAGGCTCTCTCTTTTTCCCTGAGGAGTGTGGTCTCCATCCTTTCGTTAATTGTTATTGGATTGCACTCTGATACTATTTTTGTTTTGTTTTTTTTTTGTTTTTTTTTTTGTTTGGTTTTGTTTGGTTTTGTTTTTACAGTGTAAAATTTTTATATTTAGAATTAGGCAGTTGGTCTCAGTTTAGATTATTCCAATTTTGTTGGCAACATCCAAAGCATCATAGTCAGGAGCTAGTTGAACATATGCCTTCTTCTCACCATCAGGCCTGATCAGGGTGTTGACTTCGGCCACATCAATTTCATAGAGCTTCCTCACAGCCTGTTTGATCTGTGCATTGACATCCACAATGAACACCAATGTATTATTGTCTTCTATCTTCTTCATGGCTGACTCGGTAGTCAGGGGGAGCTTGATGATGGTATAGTGGGCAAGCTTGTTTCTCCTGGGTGCGCTCTTCAGAGGGTATTTAGGCTGCCTCCGGAGCCTTAGTGTCTTTGGCTGTCAGAAGGTGGGTGACGTGCGGATCTTCTTTTTTTGTGTGTGGCTGTGGATGCCTTTCAACACTGCTTTCTTTGCCTTCAATGCCTTTGCTTTGGCTTCTGCTTTGGGAGGGGCAGGGACTTCCTTCTTAGCTTTTGGCGCCATCTTCATGAAAAGGGTTTTCTGATGCTGTTTTTGATATTAAGATAATGGTCCTAAAGTTAACTTTTAGGAGATAATTACAGTTGGCCCTTGAATACCATGGGTTCCAACTGTGAGGGTTCATTTCTATGAGGATTTAAGAAGAAATACATATAGTACTATAAATGCATTTTCCCTTATGATTTTCTTAGCATTTTCTTTTCTCTAGCTTATTTTATTGTAAGAATATTGCACATAGTACATATATCACAAAATAAGTGTTAATTGACTGTTTGTTATTGGCAAGGCTTCCAGTCGACAGTAAACTATAAGGGGCTAAGTTTTTGGGGACACAGAAGTTATACACAGATTTTTTACTATGTTGGGGGGTGGTGCCCTAATCCCTGTGCTGTTCAAGGGTTATCTGTATTCTATGCTATGTCATGTTCCTCATTGCTGGATATTTCCTTCTTAATTTCCATTGCTGGTGAAATAACCCCTGTCATGAGTTCTTTCTCTTCATGGGGATTCTGGGTATAGACTCCCTGGTCCTGACCTGCCTGCTGAAATATGGCTTCTTTCACACAGGCCGGAGGTTACATACATGTACTGGCACATTCCTTCTTTCACACAGTCCGGAGGTACATATATATATATATTGGCACATTCCTTCTATGTTCTTTTTGGGTTGTCTTGGGGTGTTAGGTTTGTAGTATTGAATGTTGCATGGAAATATGAAATACACCATTTACTGGAAATGCACTATTGGTGGCAGTATTCTGAGGGGTAACCTTTTTAGGTGGTTTTCTTTTTGGACATGTTATTTTGACAAGCAAGAATCCTCAAATATGAACTAACCACATTTTATATCTTATTTCACATTTCACACTGCATTTAAAAATATCAATTTCCATATTTCTGTAACAGATGCTAGGAGAAGTTTTCTACCCACAACTTTCAGATGGCAATGTCATTTACTAGTATGTTAAATCCTCATTTCTTCCCACTTGTATACTTTTGTCATTTTTTGTTATTAATTATATTGTGTGAAATATAATGTAACCATCAATTTCCATTAGTCATGGAAAATAGTATCTACCTAGAATGACCATGATAATCCGCTATTTATATCATCATGTTTTTCTATTTTGGCTAAGAAGAGAGCGAATAAAGTTATTTAGGATGTAGTGTGTGTCTGTGTGTACTAGTATGTGTATTCTTCTGCAGAATCATCCTTATCTTATTAGCATATAGCCCACTTTGGAAAGAGTTTTTCCATGGGACAAAAATATTCAGGTATGGACTACTGAAATATTTAGCATTCAATCAAACCTGCTATTTTGGAAATAGGATGGAAGTTGGGAGTGAGGGTAAGATATTGGCAAAGATGTGGCTTTTTTAAAATGTTTTTTTTTAAATTGATTTCAGTGAGAGGAAGAGAGGGAGAGAGATGCAGAAATATCGATCGGCTGCCCCCTACACATATGTCCCCTATTGGGGATCCAGCCTGCAACCTGGACATGTGCCCACACTGGGAATTGAACTGGTCTCCTTCTGATGCATGGGACAAGGCTCAACCAGCTATACCACACTGGCCAGGCTCATGTGGCATTTTAATAGGAGAAACAATGTTTTTTGGGAAATATCAGTGGCCACTTGATCGTTGCCCATTGTACCACCCAACATAATCTCAGGGACAAACAGTTATTTCTCACTAATGCACTGTGTCCACCCATATGTTAGCTTGGGCTTAATTAACCTGGGTTGACAGAGCAAATGGCAAGAGCATCGAGAAAGGGAAGAACGCTCTGCTGGGTTTCACACCAGCAACGAGAGAGTACAGCCTGGAAGTGACTCAGGGCACTTCCCCTTACAACTGATTGGTAGAAGTCCTGCTCAGGCAGCTCCAAAAAACTATATGGGGGCCAGAATTACAACCCTCCCAAGTGCCTGGAACATGCAAGGCAGAATTATTTTGTAAACAGGATTAATGGTTTTCACTTGGGAGATATTTTAACCTTATTTCTTCTCTGCCTCTATCCATCTGTAAGTTACTTCAACATGTGTTTATTTAGTTATTACCATGTAAAAGTTACTGTGTTGAGTGCTAGAGGACCAAAATGATGAATCTACTATTGCTTCCCAGGATTAGTGGGCATAGTGGAGAAAAATAAAAGTGGAGGGTTTAGAAAAGATTGAAGAAGTCCCCTAATAAATCTCATTGATGTTAAAATATTCTAATACTATTTCTATAATCTCAGTATATGTCATGTTTACCATCTTAATCTATAGGTGATGCTGAATATTTTGTAAAAGCCACCACCAATGTTTTATACTGCTTATATTCCATTACTCTATCCCAACCTTTAATATTGAGAAAAGTGTGTGTGCACCTATTTTTCCAGCTATGGATATTATAAATCTGAAACCCACTAGGAATAACCATTGTAGTTGGAGTATAAAAGAAGATTAATTTTCACTTGTTTTACTATCCAAGTATAAATACACAGCTTTCATAGTAATAACAATCAGCTTGCCATCAATAACTGTGCTGCTTAATTTTTAAACTTATCTTTAAGATTTTCATATAATGTCATGGTGTTGCTATTGTTAGGAATAAGTAACCACAACTACAAATATGCAGGAACATGTGGCTTTTTGGCATGTTGCATTCTAAGGAGAGAAACAACAGACAAATTTTGCTTGAAGAAGCCCTGTGAGGAAGAACCCGGCCTTCCTAATCTAACCTAATCTACTCTTTCAAATGAGAGAGATGAACTACATATTTAATTGGCTTTATTCTTTTATCATCACTAACCTACTTTATTTGGATTTGAAAAAGTTAGGAACTGTCATCATACCCATCTGTTAGAAAAGGCCACAGTGAAGGTCTTAGAACATCTGGTCAAAAGACTGAATTTTCCTCTCCTGTGAAGACTGGTATTTTTATCTAGTACTCTCAGTTTGTCTGCATAATTTTTCCCCACAAATTGGTATTTAAACCTCAAAACCTTTAGCTAACTACATCTGTCAATGATATTTTATTGTTTAATTTTCTTTTTATGGAGCCAAATTACCTCTCTCCCACATACAGCCGGCACTTTACATGTCTAATTTGTCGACATGTTCTATAATGATAATTTCATTGATTTAGAAAGTGACATTATGAGCAACATATGTTCAGTTTAGCAGTAGACCTTGTTATGGCAATCAATTCTTTTCTCTTCCAGAACTCAACTATATTCCACATTTAGAAGTGACAAAATAATTTAACCAGTTCAGTTCTTACAACTTAGAAAAAAAGAGATAAAACCTACTTATAGTCTGCTTTCCTAAGAGAGTAAATTCTCACTTTGTGCAGTTCGCAAAGTGCATATATTTCACCTACGAGGCAGGTGAAAAGAGAGAACATAGAAAAGGTGCTTAATAAAGTAGAAAAAGACAAAGAAGAAATGTTTTACGAAATTCTTTAACTGTGTCCTACCCTCTCCTATTCACCATGCAACCTTATTCAATACCTCTGCAAAGACCTGCTAAGAATCTCCAGAGCAGCAGGCACTGGGCGAAGAAGCCCTGAGGTTCTCTGAGTGTTTTGCTGTCCCTGTGCTCATGCATGCATTTTTTTTTTATCTCTAGCCCTTTACTCCTCTGAAACAAAATAAAAATCCTCCTCATATTTCTAGATCCAGATTAAAGGTCACCTCTACTCTGAGGCTCTTCCAACCCCCTTCTCCCAACCCTGGCCAGCATTAGTTATGCTGTCTTTACCTGGCCTTAAGTGTGTGTGACCTCCTTCTCAATCCTCTGCAGACAACTTGGGGGAGGATTGTATTCATCTTCGTGTCCCTAACAGCTCAGTGCCTGGTTTATTGTAGTGCCCCATAAAAATGAATTGCATTAAATAGAAAGTATTTTCTATTTGACAAAGTTATTGTAAAGCATAAAGCAACCTTTAAGATTGCACCCTATTGTTGTTTTTATAAAGCAATCAAAGTGTTCTGTGATTTTGTTGATGAGGATTTATAAAGCCAGCTAGGAGTTTAATTCAATATTAATACATTGTAGAGTGGTTTAGAAACAATGTGGGAAGGATTGGGAAGGAGGTATAAAATCCTCTAATAATGTTAGAATGAGTGGCTGCATAAAAAAACACAAGTGGCATAGGAAAATGCAAGCAAACAGATTTAACTACTGCAGGAAACTATTTTTTGTCTGAAATAACCTTTTGGATTCAACTTATAGTGGGAGCTAATCCCTGACAGCATCTGCAGTTATGATAGACGATATAGCATTATTTGTAATTATAAAAAGATCAACTTATGTTTTGTATAAGATGCTTATAAAGGTAGAAATCAAGGCAAGTGCTTCAGAATTTCTTTTTCCCAAAAATTGTCAGAGAAAAGATCTGTTCTCTAGCCAAGAGACCAGGAAAGGGGCAAATTGGCAAGAGAAAAAAACATGTAGACAATAACCAGTCAATACAATGGAAAAGACAATAACCAGCCAATACAGCCCCACTCCCAGTCCTGAATGCCAATTCCTTACTTTCCTCCCTCAGGAATGGTCACATGTGGAGTATTAAAATACATATCAGACAACCCAAATATTGTACATAACTTAATACTCATAACATCCTGCCAAGACAGTCATCATTTCATCTTGCATTTACCCCACAGGGACAATGCTGCTCACAGAGGTTGTATTCTTGGCCCAAGCTGATAAGCTCATAAGTGGAAGAAATGGAGTTAGAGAGCCGATTCATCTGGCTCGGCCTGTGATTGTCTCATTTGAACACACTTTCTTAACACTGCGTCCAACATGGAAACACAAGCGACTACAGGTGAATCTTGTTACAAGCAAATGGGTATTTTTTTTTCTGGCAGTCTAAGAGGGACCACCAACAGTGGATATACATTCCATAAGGCAATAAATAAAGAAACTGTTTTTGTTCTTTACCCTTCAATCTTGTACCGCTGTGGACTATTTAGTAGCTACTACATTTCACCCTAGGAGCTTGAATCCACTGTGATTGGGTTTGTTTATCACCCTGTCAAACAGGAGACAGACTCTATCCTCCTTTGATACAAATAATATCCTATATAAATGTAAGCACTTACCAATGTAGTTATTATCATCCCTGCTAGTGGTGGCTAATTAGAGTCAGTTTTTGACTCATATTCAGAAACAAAAACATTGATTTTTCAGTAATATCAAAAGAAAGCTACCCTTAGGGAAATTATAGTCGATAATTGAGCTAAGGATTGGACTTCTGTTAAAAGCAACAGTACACCCAAGAAAAATTCACAAAAGTTAGTGCTGAGATTGAACATGTTTTCAAAGCAGTAAAACGGGGGTTGAGAAGTAGTTCTATTAGTCAGAACAAACCGTTTTAAGTAGAGCTATGCATTTTAGGATTAAACTAAAAATTATACATCTTTCTGAGCTTTCTACATCTACATCAAAATTAATATCTCTTATACATATCTCAAAAGATACAGCCATTAAGTCAATTTCATGGGGCCACTGTGAGCCACTTATATAGAAACTGCTGAGCTAGAAACATTCACAGGAGGCAAGAATCCTAGAGAGATGGCAGTGGGGTAAAAACGTGTCACGATTACTACCCAGGTGTTTATATCTTTGTTTTTGATATGTTTTACCTCAGAATAAAAGGAAGATAACTTTACACACACACACACACACACACACACACACACACACACACACACACACACACATGAGGTGACTTACTACAGTTGTAAACTTAAACGGTGGGGCTGGATGTCTCTGCAGCCCTAAGTCAGCCATCATAGTCCTTGGCTTGGGACAAAAGTGAGAGGAGCTCAAATTTTCATTTACTGAATATATCAATACATTAATTCTAGGTTGCTTTGACTTAATAGGTTGACATATAATGTTACTGGCTCTTTAAAGATCAAGTATCATGCTTGCTTTAAAAGAAAAAAGAAAAACCTTATCTTCATCTTTTTGCTATCCTTAAAATTATATTTAGAGCAACTATCTGACCAACAAGTGAAGAATACTGCCAATGAGATGTGGGTTTAAACAAATATAGTCATTTGCAAATGCCTTGGCTGTTCTTGAAATATGCACCAGTGCTTTTAGTTTTCACCTCCTCTAGAATTCACTCTCTCTTTTCCCAGACAGCACACAGGTCCTTTCCAGGGGCTCTCTGTGCTTTGCTCACTTTTTCTCCCTAGCATCCCCATTCTCTTTTTCATATAGATAGTGTGGTTTTGTGCTTTAAAAACAAGGATTATATAAGATGTAGGACACTCTAGATGGTTTAAACATGTTCCAAAAAACTGACTCACATTTCAAGGTACATGCTAATTGGTGAACAATTTCCAGCAACTCAAACCTTATTCAAAAGATAATTAACTAAGAACTGAAAACACATTTGCAAAATGCCGAGGAGTCCTTACCAATCTCTGATATAGAATCTATCTCTCTTTCATCACATCTGTTTGGGTAGACACTGAGAATTTCCTTTCCATGATGGCAGGGACTTGAGAAAATCTTTTGGACCAGGAGCTCTCTTGTTTCAGGTTCCCAAAAGTCAAGAAATATTGTATCCTTTTTTTGAGAGAGCTATACTCACTTTATCATATTCATCACGCAATGCTTCCCATGAAAACAAAAAGAATAACTGTCTGGAGGAAAGCATGAACCAGGTACAGAGTCCCATTAAAAAAGAAAAAAAGATCAACCTAGGGCTGTTTAGTCTTCCCAATTGACAACAACTGGGTCAAAAAATATTGTTCCTCTTAGACAACATTTAATTAAAATACAGAGAAAAGGCAAAACACATGCCTGTCATAGTACATGAAGATTTATGAGGAAGGAATCAATTGTACAGTACAGCTAAGACTTTAGCTTTTCCTTTGAGAAAAATCAAAACAAGATTAATATCAACACCCAAAATTGAAGAAGAGAAGTATCATTTCTTTGTCAGGACAGAAAGGTCCTTGCTTTATTATCTTTTAGTTTGTCCCCAAACCTCACTACTGCCGTCACCTCGCTCAAGCCTAGATAATCAAGGGTATTGTGAAGAAAATGCTAACACTTGCTTCTGGAAATACATTCAATTAACTCACACAAGTTATTCTTAACTTTTCTGGTCATCATAGGATGTCTGGTCATGGCAGATCAGGTGTCATGCCTAGACTATGCCTTGTTTAATCATTGAAACCACCTGTTCAATCAGCAGGATGGACTCCATTATCATATAAGAAGGCTCATTAATTCAGTCATCAAACCCTGAACCTATAGCATGTGCAAGGTGCTTGGCTGCCCCTAGAGATTATAGCATTCACCTGAAGTAATGCAATCATTACTAGGAGGCACCAGAAAAGGAGGAGTGCTGCTCTCTGTTATAGCTGACTGTCCTTAGTGGTTGTGAGAAGGCAAATGTAGTGAGAAGTGGATATGTTAATCTAGAGTGGATTTTGAAAAGGTGATACATCTGTTGTCCAGGGGCAATGCAAATTCTTTACAGAAATTAAAAATTAATGCAATGAAATAATCATTGTGCTCCATTTTCAAGGGATTATGGAAAGCAGCATCAGGAGATAAGATACTGATAAGTAGAAGGACCTTCAGTGAGTGTGGAACACTGATGTATTTTGTTCCAAAACTTCCACTTGGTAAACATTAATCAAACAGAATAAATAGTAGCTACCAATTACTTTTCCTAAACAGACACTAAATATTTGATGGTTGAGTATAGATTGTTGTTAAATTCCAAGTGAGATTTCAGTGCATTTTAACTCAGGGTAAAATATATTAGATAGGGTTACATAAATGATTAATATTTCAAGCTAGATGTATTTGGCTATTTTTACAGATTGACCTCACCCTGCTCAAAACCTCTGCCAAAACTCAGCATTTGGGGTTTCTTTCCAAATAGCACAGGAATAACTTTTTGTCAAATGCAGTTGTATGTGACATTAGGCCTTGAATTTGAAATAAGAAATGCTTTTAAAAACTCATAAAATGCAAATGTTCATAGTCTCTGAGCAGGAATTGCAATCTGTGCTAGAGTGCTTTACCCACACTAAATTGACAAAAACATTACCTGTTTAACATGGCTTAATTATTTTATTAATCTGTTACCAGGAAGAACATTTTGTTTTACATCCAGTGGGGTTTATTTTTTTAATATTATTATTTTTAAAAAATAGATTTTTATTGATTTCAGAGAGGAAGGGGGGGGAGAGAGAGAGAGAGGGAGAGAGAAAGAGAGAGAGAGAGAGAGAGAGAGAGAGAGAGAGAGAGAGAGAGAGAGAGAGAGAGAAACAATGATGAGAGAGAATCATTGATCAGCTGCCTCCAGCCCTCTGCCTACAGGGGGTTGAGCCCACAACCCAGTCATGTGCTCTTGGCTGGAATCAAACCCAGGACCCTTCATTCCACAGGCCGATGCTCTATCAGCTCAGCCAAACTGGCTAGGGCCATCCAGTAGGGTTTTAAATGATGGTTTTAAATTTTTCATGCATTTCTCCCCCTTCCAACTGGCTTTCATAAAATTTTATTTCTGCTTATTTTATTGTAGTTTGGCAGCAGTTGCTCATCAAGGTGACTTGGGCCCATCACCTTCTGTCCCACAGTGAAGGTGGTGGAATAGGGGAAGAGGTTGGGTTTCTGTGCCCATGGTTTGAATACAGGCTCTGCCATTCAACCCCTGTGTGAGCTTGAGGCCTATGGAACCTAAGCCTTGTTTCCTCTTCTATAGACCAGGGACAATATATAATCCCAAGTGTGGTTGTGAGGGTGGGAAACATGATATGCAAAGAGTCTTCTGGCACATGGTTTATGGTAGGCTCTCAATAAATTGTAACTAGTTAAAATAAAAAAAAGAAAGATTACTTGCATACAGATTAAATGATGACTGAACTCAGGATTAACAGGGCTACTTTGGATAAAGAGATTTATATTGTGTGATTTGTTATTTATTTATTCAGATGACCAAGATATATATCTCATGTATATTTGGTCTTTGTCCACAATTCCTGGCTCACAGCTTGAAATTTCCTAAGTGTTGAAAGTAATCAAGGTAGTTTGTTATGTTAACGAAGAGAGTTTTGGAAAGTACCTAAGAACTGGGGACTGGGTGCCAGGAGAACCAATCATGTGATTAGAGGGTTGGACCTTTCAGTCCCATCCCCACCTCCAAGGACGGGAGAGGGACTGGAGGTTGAAACAATCATCAGTGGCCAATGAGTTTATCAAATCATACCTATGTAATGAAACCTCCATAAAACCCAAAAGAAGGGGTTTTGGGGAGATTCTGTGTTGGGGAACCAAAACACTTCCATGTGCCACTGTCTGGGGCCCCAAGCTCCCTGAGTACAGAAACTCCTTTGTTTGGGACCTGTCTTATGTACTTATGTATTTCTTCATCTAGCTGCTGATTTGTATCCTTTAATATCCTTTTAATAAATGGTAACCTAGTCAGCAAATGAGTTTTAGTGAGTTCTATGAGCCATTCTGGCAAGTTAATTGAACCCAAGTAGAGGATTGTGGGATTCTCAATTTATAGCCAGAAGCACAGTAAGAGCCTGGACTTGCAATCAAAGTCTGACATGTGCATGTGTGGGTGTGTTGGGGAGGAAGGGACAGTCTTGTAGGACTAAAACCCTTACCCTGTAGAAATTGAGTCTATCTCAGGGTAGATAGTGTGAGGTTATAGTTCAGTGGTTGGCAAACTGCGGCTCACTAGCCACGATTTGCTGCTCTGTTGACTAATGAGTTTGCCGACCACTGTCATATACTACCCTTTACCTCTTTGCACACAATATGCCACAATTGCCTATCATCTCATTTAATGATGTTAAGGTCATAGCTTCCAACTACACGGTAACATTTAGTCTAGTCCAGTGGTCAGCAAATTCATTAGTCAACAGAGCGACAAACTGCGGCTCACGAACCACATGTGGCTCGCGAGCCGTGGTTTGCCGACCACTGGTATAGTTGAATTCTTGCATACCATGCTGGTATCTGGGGATTGTTTGTAGGTTTGTGGGGAAACCACTCCTTCACTCCCCTCCTTGGAATTGAATCCAGGAGTCAATTTAGAGACCTTAATGGTACTCTTTAGCTTCTCATACTATCTCCAGATTTCTTTGTTATTTTTTTAACCAAGACCACCCAGTCAACACTACATGCTATGATAATCTAATCCTTGGCATTGCCCCGTCTTCTCAAAATCTGTGTGCCCCAGATTCTTTACCATTGTTCCTCCCAAGGTAAGGTGGACAAGAGAATTAGGGAAGAGATCCAGTATCTGAAGATGCTGTCCTATTATTTATAAGTTGTTTTACAAAAGTGATCCCATGTAATCATTTGTACTATGGTTTAGTAGGGTTTCCAAGAGTGGTGCTGGCAATGAAGACTATCTCAAGTCAGTGGGTGTTGAGGACAGTTTCAAAAGCAGGGAGGAAGCAGGCAAATTAGTGGTGGGCAGGCAGTATGCTACTGAAGAAGGTAACAGTCCTTTATCTTTGTCCAGTATTTTACAGTTAATATAATCATGCATTACATTTTTATTTACTAAACTAAACCTATAAGGTAAGTAGGATTACTGCTATCCCTGTTCATAAATGAGTTACTTGCCACATATTCTTCCCAGTGGTTAAGCCAAAGCTAGAGTCCCAGGGCCTCTGACAACCCAAGGCCCAGTACTCACCATCACATTTTCCTGTCTCATTTAATGAGAAGAAGACTGACTGTGTCACTCCACTGGACTAAATTGTATCCCCTTAAGATTGAACAAGATCCCCCAAGATGATGATATTCAGGCAGATGAAGGGGCTAATAATAAGCCCGTAACTGTGACTAATTGGATGGCTGTCACTGGACTGCAAATAACTGCTCCTGTCCTTTTCATATTAGGTTATGGATTGCTGTAATGCCCAAAATCAGAATCAATAGCTGACATTTATTGAGTGCTTACTGTATGCTGTGCTAACAATTTTGCCTCTATACATCTTTTTAATCACCCTATGGAGTAGGTACTACTTAAATTCTTCGTCTTCAGATTACATGAGATTAAGAGATGTTAAGGTCACACAGCTAGATAATAAAACTATATGGAAAGGAGCTCAGAAAATTTGGCTCTGTTGCCATAATTCAGTTCATAGACTTGAAGGGAGCTCTTGGCTACTGTCATACAAAACACAAAAGCAATATAAAGATTCCAATAATTCATTATTCTGAAAAGAAGTTAGTCAGGCTTCCTTAGAATCAATGGGAATCTACACTAATAAAATAGAAAGATGCAAATTTACCGTACCTTCACGACGCCCACTAGCCAATCAGGAGTGAGTATGCAAATTAACCCAACAAAGATGGTGGGTTAATTTGCATACACAGGCGTTGAGTGCCCCCCAGCAGCTCCAGGCCTCTGGGCAGTGTAGGAAGGTGGAAAGGCGGCTCCAGGCTGGAGCGAAGGCGGTGCTGGCAGTCAGGGGAAGGAAGGCCCATTCTTGCACGAATCTTCATGCATCAGGCCTCTAGTATTTAAATAATTATTTAAATACTTTTTAAAAATTTAAATAAAAAAAATCTTCAAATATTTAGGCTAAAGAAATCTGGGGAGTTGGTATAGAGGGCAATCTAGTTCACTAACCCAGGGTGACAAGTTCACTGGTATTTATGGGAAACCTGCTGCTCTGGCCCTTTCCCTTGGTGCGAGGATGATACAACAAGAGCTGCAGGGCATGGTCTTTGGTGGCCTAACTTTTGTTGGCTTCTTGGAGGAGACTTCCTAGTGACACCCAGGTTTCAGCCACAATCTTCAGCAGGAGTATGGTGAGCCTTCCATACAGCTGTTTTTCAAAATTAAGTGAGTGGAGGGTGGGAAAACTAACCCAACAGCTGCCTTGAGCAAGGCATCACTGAGTTCTTGTGTGACCATGATTGCGTTTGCAGCAGCATAGTGTCTGCACTCCAGCTCTGTTTGCACATTTAACATTGTGTTAATTGTGCAAACACAGTCAGCAGAGCTGCTCCTACTCCACTTCTGAGGATCCTGCAAATGCTGCCAGCTGGATTGTGGGAGCGTTGATATTGCTCCTGTCCTGTCCCCTTGGTCTGGTGGGTCTGAGAGGTACACCTCACTCTGCAACCAGCCCAGAGGAAGAGGGAGACAGAACAACATTAAGGAAGGCGAACTAAGCAGAACAACTGAATAGGACTGTGGTATTGATTAGCACCACACACTGTAGTGGAGTTTTATGGCAACATCCTCATGATCTATGCTGCTGGGCACTTTAAAGCTTTTCCATTACATAAAAGTGATTGGTAAGACATTTTAGACTCATGGGTAGGATGTCAGGGCAAAAGAGGTAGACAGAATAGAGGTGTTGTTAGTTCAAATTTGCTAGTGTTCTCTTGGTTCCGTTACGGACAAGATAGCACCCATCTTTTCAAATATGGCTCTCACATTTGTTTATTTAAAATCTTAGAAATTAAAAGAAAATTGGATTGGTTTTCAGGCAAGAAAGCATTTATAAGAGGCTTCTGCTCCCAGATTTCATTTTCCATATTCTAGAGGTAACAACTATCTTCTCTCCCTGCCTTTAATAGCAAATATAAAGTCATAATTTAAATAAATGCATCTGGTCACTGAGGGAGAATAATCACAATTTATAAATTTGACAGTATAGCCTCACTAGGAAACAGGATTCTTCAATTATTTTAATTATTTGTAATAATTGGGAGCCCTGAGGTAAGGTCAGAGAGAAGCAAGTTTTCCTAGCAAATTAATATCCACAAAGACACTCAGAGAGACCTGTATAATAGCATTCCCTTTGGAGAGGGTTGGGAATAAACCTTTTGGATAGAACATACTTCAATGGATCAAATAGAATATCATATTATTTCTGCCCTCTTCCCCCAAATGACCCTGGTTCCTTTGTCTTTGCATTTTCTTGCTTTCATTTAAATGCTCACATAAAATGGTGATTCATTATTTTTGCATTTAACATGTGACTTAAAAGGTAATGAAAGCTCTTAATTTGGGAGGCATGAGGTTAACTATTTTATACATAAAATGGTTCATTCTCATTTACATGAAAGAACTAAATATAAATTTATTTTTTACATAATGGGCTGAAATTTTCTTTCTTGAATAAAAGTAATGGTTTATAAAGTAGTTTAAAAAGCCATTTAAGAGGCTGTTTTGATTAGGTGTCTGTGTTTGACTAAGATACATTATTTTCTTAATAAGTTTCATTGCCTTTGGTGACTCCTCTCTCAAAGGGAAGAAAAAAAACCCACTGTAAATTAAAGGTACATGCTAACACAGTAAAAAAAGTTCCAGTGGCAGGACACAAATTATTTTATTACCACACCAATTGAGCCACTGATACTTCACGATTCATGAACAAATTTGCCATTACTATAGAACCATGCTTTTATTGACTGTTATAAAATCACCATTTGTATCTTTTTTTATCCTGCTGTGTTTTTATTTTATTGGAAAAGTCCTGTAACAAGTATAACATCAGCTTAGATTACCAAGAAATCTATAAAATAGCTTCCTGCTACCACCTTTGGTATAGAGTGAAAGAATACATTATGGTCCCACTGAGTCTCTGATAAAAACTGATTCACATGCCCCCATGATTTATCCTTATCTGTAGACATCCAGGCTTTCTCTGCTTTATTAAATTATGGGACCATCTCACTGACACTGATTAGTTATGGTACGCATAATTAAAGCATTTGGGTCATGAGATTTAGGTATGAACTTTGGGCATGGTAATAAAAGCAACAAACAAACAAAAACCCAAACATTGCAGGAACCAGGAAAGTTCCAACAACAGATCTTCTTTGCTAGTGTTTTACCAGACTCCACGGATCACTTTGATCTGTGATATTCAGTATGGTGACCACCTGGGCTTAAAATAAAAACAGGGAGGAGAACTTGACCTGTCTGAATAAAAAAAGCAAAACCTTGAAGGAATTGTTTTTTAAATGATTCCTTTGCCAATTAAAATTTCAAAAGAGAAAGTGCATATACTATAAAACTTTCGTGAATTCTAATCTGCATCTTTTGAATACTAATAGAAAAATACCATTGATCAAAATTGCTCTTAAGTGCTAAATAGAATTTCTATTTATGCTCATATCCATTGGCCAGCGAGGAAAATCAGCTAAATACCTCCATATTTCCTTCCACATAGTTTCTCGTGATGTTCAAATAGAATTTTTCTAACTAATGAAGAATGAATTTTGTTTTTAAGATACAGAGCAAATCATATTTGGACTATATTAACTGTAGCTGGTTTCAAAAGAACAAGTCATGTGGCAGAGATAATGAGCCATCATCACAAATGAGGACATGCCAGAAGATCAATCTTTTATGGACTCCATGGAGGAACTTTCTAATCATCTGTTGCTTATAAATGTAAATCGAATAGCACTGTTAGATATCACTATTTCTCCTAGCTGTATGTATAGCTATTTTTGCTTCTCAGAGAGTTTTCATATAGCTCAGTCCACCTGATTATTATAGTAACTTTATCAGGCAAACTCATAGTTAAGTTATTTTACTGCTGAGGAAATGATGGTTATGTAATGGGACTCAAATTCAATCCTGGTCATCAGCTTTTCTATCAGAGTTTTTGACAATTGTATTAGGTGTGTTTGGTTTCATAAAACAGTGCTATAGTGATTTATACCGACTATCTGAACCCACAATTTTATGTAACAAATTAACAAAGGAACTAGGATTTTGGACTTTTAATTATAAAGGTAGTTAATGGTACATATTGAAAAATATGCTTTAATAAAACAGTGAAAAGTAATATCTGGCCAAGAATAAAGTTTAGCCTTGGGGAGGAGGATGCATGTGGAGTTGAGGGGGTCAAATATAAATTTTAAAAAAATATAAGGAGATTACTGAACACTGAGCCAAAAAGTTTTGATATGTGAAAACTTATTTCATACTAGAGGCCTGATCATGAAATTTGTGCAAGAGTAGGCCTTCCTTCCCCTGGCTGCTGCACTGGCTTCCCTCTGGCACCCAGGACCCGGGCTTCACTCTGGCTGCCAGCAGGCATCCAGGACCCAGGCTTCTCTCATGCCCCGGCTTCATCCGGAAGGATGTCTGGTCTAATTAGCATATTACCCTTTTATTATTATAGATGTGCAATTTTATTGTCTGGCTTATGTGTTGGAGGCTGGAGTATTGAAAATTCTATGGACATAGTATGAAAAAAATGTATTTTATATTACCAGTTTCTGAAAAAGAGAGGGTCTGTTTTCTCTGCTTCCTGGCTTTTGATGAACTACCAATATCCTTTTTTTATATCATATTTTTGTTTTTAAAAATCATCTATCAAGTTTTTAAAATGTTAACTTACTTTCCTATTGACATGTTTAATGATCTTGGAGGTGTTTTATTTTTATTTCTGAGAGCTCTTCAATTGGTTATGCCTCCTAGAATGTGAACTTTAAATTTCCTCCTTTCTGTCATCTAGGTTCAGTCATAATCTCCAACTGAACACTTAAAAACACAGGAGAGCTCCTTACAAGTCATCCACAGATGAATCTTTTACATGGAAGAAATAAAACCCTTTTGTAATGTGGGGATTTTAGAACAAGTTATCCCAACTTGTGCCTCTGCAGTATGCAGACTGGTTTGAGCTAAACACAAATTTAAACATGTACCCAGGAAAAACTTCTACGCCCCACCCTTATCTGCCTAAAAGAATTTGAATTAGAGGTCTTGCCCATAGAAAATTATCAGAAATAACTTTTCCAACCCACTTGTATGGCAGGGAAAACTTTTATGTACTAAACTAGAGTCCTGGTGCACAAATTTGTGCACGGGTGGGAACCCTCGGGCTGGCCTATTCGGGGGCCAGCCAGCTGGGGGGAGGGACCCTGGGAGGTTGGTCCTCTGGCCCCATGATTGGGGCTTATTGGAGGGGCCGGCTGGCAGGGAGGAGGGGCCATGGGAGGTTGGCTGTGGGAGTGCACTGACCACCAGGGGCAGCTCCTGCTTTGAGCGTCTGCCCCCTGGTGATCAGTGTGCATCATAGTGACCGATCGTTCCGGTTGTTCTGGTCATTCGATAGTAACAGTTACTTAGGCTTTTATAAATATAGAATATAGTCATCTGCTTTTCTTATAATCCTGCAGTGACCCTTTTAAGCCCCCAAGGTGCATTACCCTCATCTTTAGCTCAGATGTCTTATATACTAGTACCTCCATCCCCTTTTCTATCTCTGAACCTCTCCTGCATGTGGGGTGTCTGACTTTTTCATGTATGCAGGATTCCCATACATATGTATACATTAAATTTGGTTATTTTTTTTCTAATCTGTATCATGCCTATTTGAGTATTAGACCAACCAGATGAACCTTCTGTGACATTTAAAAATAATTTAAAAAACAATTGCTTTTATTACCATGCTCAAGACAGTAGAGAAAAATCTGTTCCTCTGATAGTAATATAAATTATTTTCAATAAGTTAGACTTTTTTGAATCTGTGACTTTTAAAATGTTTTTAATTATATGGTATGGGGAATAAAGAGGAAGAGCATATTGTAGATCTAAGCTAACATAATTATTTGCCAATTAAAATATAAGCATGTGGATAAAAAAAGAAAGCATTTTAACATGCCCACTTTCATATTTTAGAGAAGTTATTTTCCCTCTGGTTAAAAGATATCCCTTGTAAGGAACTCATCAAAAATTCCCTTTCCTTCTAGTACTGAAATGATTGTAATTCTGTCAATGTGTCATATGGGCTTATAAAACCTTCCTTTATTGTGTCAGCCTACAGGCATCCTTGATCTCAATTGGTGTGAATTTCATTTACTTGCCAAACTGTGGAAAGATGCAAGGAAGATTATGATTTTCCCCCTCTAGTTCACACTTTCTTTTCTTCTTGAAATTGAACATGCCTAACCAACAGGGCATCCTAATTCTGATGACTAGTCTTTAATTAGTTATAATTTAGCTACCATCTTATTTTTATATTTCAGGTCAATATTGGCAACTCTGCAACATGCTTTCTTTGTTTTCCCAGTTCAAAATTTCTTTTAACAACAATAACGCTGATGATGTTGTTAATAACAAAACAACTAAAGACATAATAACATTGATATAAATGTAAAAAACAAGCTTCAATTTAAAGGCTGCTCTTAAAGGAAATTTCATATTTTCTAGGGATCCAAAATATTTGACATTGGGGGGAGGGTTTACATGTTTAATCACCATCTAAACATTGTCTGAAAGTAGCCTTAGGTTGATCTCTTTGCTCTCAAAGTATCTATATCCATATTTTATTTTGGTGCTAGTTCAATTCATTCATGATGACTCATCCTTGATCAAATTGCATAAGAGTACCTACATCACTGAGTCTTAGAAGTAAGCAAAATGATGAAAGCAGAATTGCATGACACGTGAGCATTTGAAGCAAGCTATCTGGAAACAGGAGTTTACCTGATTAATTAACATATGGGTTTTAAAATGACTGAAAGGCAATTCAGGATTATCTCCAGGTCTCAAAATGGGCAAATGTACTCTGGCGGTAGGTAGGTAGTCATGTGATAGAGCCAAGCAGTTGGCTTATTAGACAGCATTTAACTTTCTAGATAGTCATCCCACAAATATTTATTTAAACTTTCTATGTGTCAGGCACCATTATAGGCTATAGGTATATAGCATTGAAAAATATATAATCACTTCTAGCAAGGGGCATGTATTTTACATGAGAGTGGACAATAGACATGGGACAATAGACATGGGACCAAATAAAAAGATAATTTCAGTAATACATACAATGAATAAGATAAAAGAGGTGAATGTGCCACTTGGATGGAGGTGGGAGCTGCTTTAATAGGTAGCAAGGCCTTTTGAGGAAGGCCCACTGGAGTTGAGATCTTAATGATGAGAGGAGGGCACCTTACAAGGATTTGGGGAATGAGTGTCACAAACATGAGGAACAACAGGCAAAAAGGCCTTGTGATCAAAACCAGATGTGCTGTGTGCCAGAAGTAAAGTCAGTGTGACAACTGTGTTGTGAGTGAGAGGAAGGGAGAGATGGGATAGGTGAGGGCCAGGCTTTGGAGGCCTTCTAGATTTTAGTAAGGGTTGGATTTCATTCCAAGTATAATGGGAAACACAAAGGATTTAAAGCTTTAGAAATACTCCATTGACAGAGCAACAGTTTCAAAGACTATGGCCTTGACCCAGAGGAGAGATACTATAGGTTTGCACTGGGATATAAGAGTGTAGAAGGCCAGCAGTAGCTGGATTAGTATTATATTTTGGAGAGCTCAATATGAGTGTGAAGCAAAAGAAGGGACTTGTAGATTTGGGAGAACACTGGAGTGTGAGTGGGCTAGAAGATAGTAGTGAATGCGAAAAGTTAACAGTTGCACCTTGAGCTTGTTATGTTGGAGATGCCTGCTAGTTATTTAGATGAAGATGTCATGTAGGAATTGGATAAATGAGGACAGACCTCAGTGAGTGGTCTAGGCTGGAAAAGTAAATCACTGATATATGGATTGAATTTGAAACCATGGGACTGGATGAAATCACAGAGGAGAAGTGGATATAAGGAGAGGAGGCCTGAGGGCAGAGTCCTACAAACCCTGAAATATTTATAGGTTTTGTAGAAAGAAGGATCCAGTCAAGGAGCTTAGGAGAAAGGAGCCTGTGGTATAGTAGGAAAACCAGGCAAATGTAGATAATAGAAGTCAAGAGAATAAAATGGTTAGAGAAGAAGAGTATACTCCCTCAATCATGACAAGTGCTGAAATGTTAAGTAAGAACGGTCCACTTAAAAAAGTATTGTATCTTGTGAGAATGCAAATGTTACCTAATGGATTATATAGGGGGTTGATCTATAATGTAAGCCTGAGTAGACCACCATCAAGAAGCATTGCACTTTCCATGTCCTGATATATTCTAGTTCCTTGTAATTATATCTTACCAATCTCAAAGGAACTGCTAAACTATGGAGACATGCTAAAATCTTTTGAAATGAGAAAAATCAGAGAATTTAAGGCCACTAAATTGTTTTATAAACAGGAAAATGAAGGCCTTGAAAAGCCGAGGATTGCTTAAACTCAGTACACCTATCACATTCACTTCCTTGCAAATCCAGAGGTCAACAGGTTGGCATCCTCCCATTAGGTAAACCAGCAGTAGATTAAAGACATTAATTTTCCCCATTATTTTCATGGTAAAATGGTTAGTCATTATAACTAACCCCCAGGTGTGCAAAATAGAGCAACTACTCCAGGTTGTCTCTGCTCAGGGAAGGTTAGGGGTGGACCTGGCATCCAGATAGTAGATGCTCCACTGTGACTCAGAAAGGCAACCCTGGGATGAGCACACACAATGCCTTTCATCCTTGTCTTAGGAAAAGAAGCCTGTGAGTCAATAACAGTATAAATTCCATAAAGTTATAGCTCCTTGTCTATGAGATGTCTTGGCTAAACTTACAGCAACCATGATGTATTGACTTCAATATTTTCTCTTATGGCCAATAGCGATTCACACAATTAGACATCAATATACAGTAGAGGTTCTTAATGGGGAAGGAATGGTGTTCCCAGAGGATATCTGGCCATGTCTGGAGACAGAGGCAGTTTTGGTTCTCACTGGAGGGACTCCTGTGGCATTTTGAGGGTAGAGGTCAGGATATTGCTAACTCTCCTACAACCCACAGGACAGTGCCCCACAGCAAATAATTACCTGACCCCAAATGCCAATAATGTCAAGGTTGAAAACTCTGATATAAAGAAAACTAAAAATCATACTTAATTTTCAGCGTTAGTCTTAATTTTAAAATGGATTGAAAATACCATCCTGTTAGTTCACTTTCTGGACTGTAATACCTGTATGTAACAATATTGATGCCTCAAATTCATGCTATTGGTTTCACATTTGAAAAAAGAAAATGGGAAAGCTGCTCCATGAGAAGTACACAGAAGTGCTCATAGATTACTATCAATTCCATTAATGCACTTTAGCATTTTTTGGTGAAGTTTTTGTGTCACTGATATTGCTAATAAAAACAAAATAGATCCAGAGTCATAGAAGCATGCAACAGACTGAGGATCCTCAGAGGGAAGGAGGTAGAGAGGGGAGCGAAGAGATCAACCAAAGAACTTATATGCAAATATGTATAACCCATAGACACAGACAATAGCGGGGTGAAGGCTGGAGAGGGATGGTAATGGGGAGGAGAGGGGAGATCAATGGAGAAAAAAAGGGACATCTGTAATATTTTGAACAATAAAGATAAGTAAAAACAAGCAAGCAACCAACCAAAAATCCCTTCTGCTCCTGAGATAAAACTTTTTATTTTAAAGTCATTCTAAAAAAGAAACACAAGAAAACAACCCATAATCAAATTCAGATTTGAGGCTCACCAGGTAGTAGGTATCCAGTGCAATTGATTTTCAACCAAACAGTTCTTTCCTTAATCATATTACAAGATTAGAAACATACTTCTGTTGGACTCGGTTATGCTTATAAGACAGTGTTACACATGCAGCGTATGCTTAGTACATGCTTCTTAAATAAGTGACGCTCTCCGATAAAACTGCTCTTCCTGTGTCCTTGCAATTATTTATAATTAAATATGAGATCCTAGTCTTAGAAAATTTTTGCCTGAGACACTAATTATCCCAAAACAATGAAGCCTTTTTCAAATATATTTCTATACTCCACTTTATTATTGTAACAACCACAACCTGCCTGAAGATTTTACTTTGAGAAATGCATTTTCCCAGCCACTATTCTGTTTCAAATGCACTGTTCCTGTGCCCCATACCCTGGATAGGATATGGGGCACAGGAACATTTGCTATTTAAAGCATTCTTTTAGTGTTACAGGAGTCTGAGTCCTTGCAAGGGGACAGGCTGGGCTGTGTGAGTTTTCATGACTATATTGTGGAGTCCTCAGTCAAAACATTGTTACAGGGTGGTAGAATCCAGCACAGAGCTAGGAGTCATGAGAGAAGCAATGAACAAAGCAAATATTCTTAGCGGTATTATTCACCAAACCCCAAGCCATCCGCTTCCTTTTGGGTAGACTTATTTTCCTTGTAGAATCCTGTGATTTGGAGAGGAAATTGAGGACATTCTAAGATATATCGACCAATCATATTTCAAGCTAGTAAAAGCAGTAAGAGGTCACAGATTGATTTCAACTAATTAGAAATAGAAAAACCTGAGTGTTTGATTTCAAAAATTTTTATAATTACTATTATTTATTTCTTGATGGATGCAGCTGTGTTAGTTGGTTTCCTTTGGACATAAAATGTCAGCCATATTCTTGCCATATGACAAAAGGCAACTTGCTTCCCCTTGGATTCAGAGGAGTTGGCACAGTAAATCTTATTTTAAAAATTGAGTATCTCAGAGGTCTTTCCACACTGTCCTCATTAGGACTCCTTTTATTGCTGGTGGGGCAGTTAGAAGAGAATAGGCCCAACATTGAGTTGTTGGTGCTAAGCCTCATATCAGCAAACCAAGGCTTACTATCTAACCTAATTTCAGTTCCAGACTTTCCCAGTAATGTAACCTTTAACCAGTCAATCTGGAGTCACCTGGTCTGCAGAAGTGAGGAAATGTGCCTGACTGACTCCTACCCCCTGTAGGAAAGTGAGCTAAGCCTGAAACAATCTACTTTTTGTGCTTTTTGGTAGAAAACATCCTTGTCCCTCTCCTTCTCTGCCTTTATAAAAGCCTTTGCTTTTCTACAGCTCTTGGGAGCTCCTTTATATTTGTTAGCTAGGATGCTGCCTGAGTCATGAATCATTGAATAAAGCAATTAGAACTTCAAATTTACTTAGTTGAATTTTTTAACACTTCTTATTTCCTAACTTTTCTCAGAAAAGAAGTAGCATTCTTTAAACACAGGAATTTCACTGGCTTCATAATTGGGGATAATAGCTGATAAATAGATAAAGCAATGGGAGGAGAGCGATAAAAAGTTTAAATAAAGAATTTTGAGAGCAAAGAATTCTAAGAAATTGAGAAGAGATTTGGAAAAGGGACAGAGGAAACTAGAGATTTCTTTTCTAAGGCGTCCCCATACTCTGGGCCTACATTCTTTCTGAATTTTAATTACAGTCTTTACCTTGGCATTTTGCTCTCATATCAGGGAAGCAATTACTGGCCTAATTCAAATTCATAGCAGCCATTAACAATGAACAAACAGATACATTATTTTAATTCCATTTGCTGCTTTCTTTCTGCTGATGTATTGATCCATGAAGCTTTGACTGGATGTCCTGTAATTGGCATTTGGCAAAGGTTATTATCATCACCATCCTTTTCATATATGAGTATTTATTAAGCATATATTATATGTATAATACCTTGCGGGGCAGGCAGTTTAAAGACCACAGGACAGAAATAACCTTTGCCTTTATAGAGTTATGTAATGATGACTTCATTTTTAGATAAAAATTTAGTGTGTGTGTGTGTGTGTGTGTGTGTGTGTGTGTGTGTGTGTGTGTATGTGTGTGTGTAAGGTTCAAGGTGAATACAGATATGCTAACAGAATTATTATTTCTTAACCTAAATATTATTTTAACCATTCTCAGGATCTTATTTCAATCCTGTGTGTTAGATTTTATTCTTGGCTCACTAATACCATTTATATAAGATTCCAAGGAATAATCTCACAAAGAGTTAAGAGAAAAGCAAGAGAAATAGCTCTAAAATGAAATAATTTATAACTCCTTTCCTATGATGTCCTCCTCTTTCTTGAGTCGCCAAGTTTTATCATGAAGCTCTATAACATTTCCTTCTTTCTTATGAGTTATGTGCAGTGACATGATTTTTGCTATGTTTTAATTTGGAGGTATTTTATGCATGCCAAGTCATTTGTTTGCTTTTCCTTCTTCAGAATTACTTAATGCCGTTGTCTTATGTCTCAAGACATCAGCCTTTACATAAATTAATTAGCTTGTCTAGAAACAGGACTCAGTCCCTCAGCACCATAATAATCCCATGAGATGGTAGGGAAGTCATTCACCTTTTTGAGTCTTAATTTCCTCATCTATAAAGAAAGATGATGGAATTCTGGAGTTTGTTCTACCTATGAGAGTCTACCTGTATATTTATTTAGGACATATGTTCATTATAGTATCTAACTATGATCCTGTGTTTCTTGGCTTGTGGACCAAGCCAGTGCTATGAAATATTGTTCAACAAGAAAATTTTATTTAACAATAAATGATATTTCTTTTTTTTTTTATGGCATTTGATTTTGCTCCCTACTTCAAATACTAAAGGTTTTCATGACTTCCTTCCCTTAGGTGATCCCAAAAGCATAAAATGTGAACTCATATCTATCTCAATGTTTGTGTGCATATATCTAAGTTTATAAGATTAGGTTCATGTTCCTGAAGCTCTCTCTCTGTACAATGTCTAGCAAAGTACAAATTTAGCTACTTGGGAATGGTTGATTAAACTAATACTCCAAACCTTACTAAAATCAATGGATGAAAGCTGAATTGTATAATGCCTGCTATTAGAAGGGAATAAGTGAAAAGGAGATCATCTTGCTCAATACAACCACCCAATGCAGGAATCCCATTTATACCACCTTGACAGGTGGTTATCCAGTATGCTTCTGCTTCTGCTTCTGCAGTGGCTAGTTGCTCACAGTTTCTTATGGTTGGTCATTTATATTGTTGATCAGTTCTCATAAGGAGGGATTGTGTTTTCCAATTGAACCAAAAATTTATCTCCCTGTATTTCAGCCACCTTTTAAACTAGTTTTGCTTCTACATTAACAAGAAATTCATCTAATATTCTCACCACTCAAGTATTTAATGACAGCTATCACTTTACATTATATAACAGTAACCTCATTTGGTTGACCAATTTTCCTACCTTAAATAAAAGAAAGAAATTTATTTGCACTCTATATGACATAGTCAAATGCCCCAAATAGTATCAGATGTCTAGGATTTTGCTGACATTAAATAAAGTATCTAGCCATACATACTTCATTGGAGGATTTCTAGATCAAATTGTGCACTGATTAGAGAGTCTGGCTTCTGCATTTAGTGCCCTAAAGCAGAGTTATTATTTACATTTCAGCCAGAGCATTATAATCAAATAGCCAGCATTTCCAATGATTTTGAATATTTAACCAACATTGATATATGGGAGAAGAGTCAATCAACCCAAAAGTCAGAACTCATGATTTTAGTTTTGATTCCAGGATTAAACTTTATTGTAAAACTGGCATGTTTTTGGAAGATTAAAGTTTGACTTGTACGTCAGTCTTGATGAACTGGTTGCCCTCTTACTTGTAAAATTTTGAGTTTTCTCTTTGATATTTTCATCTGCTTTATTGATAATTCTTTCATTCAAATCAGTAGAAGACTGAGGAAATCTTTATGTGGCTGGCAAACCTCTCTGCCTAAAGTTTTGGTGAAACTATAAAGTTTAACATTGTAAAATCTAGGCAGTGAAAGGTCACTGGACTATATATCTGGAGACTTGGTTATTATTCTTGACTTCCACTAACTGCTTATGTGAGCTTTGACAATTCACTTGAGTTATTTGGATCTCAGTTTCCTAATATCTGATCTGAGAGAATCATCTAGGTGGATATCTTTAAGATTCATTCGTGCTCAACAGAAATATATTTAAGGAAGGATTATGACCTACTTCATAATTTTAATACATGTGCTCACTTGATTCCCATTATCAGAAATGACTAGAGGTTTGGTTGTATTTGGTTGCTATCTTGTTAAATAGTACTTATAATTCAGGTACCTTCCTTCCATACCAAATTTGATGTCCATGACTTTTTTTTCTTAATATTTATTGTTGAAAGTATTACATATGTCCCCTTTTTTCTCCCATTGACATCTTCTAGCCCACCCCTGCTCCCCCACCCCAAGCCTTCACCACACTATTGTCTGTGTCCATGGGTTATGCATATATGTACACAAGTTCTTTGATCTCTTCCTACCCACACACCTTCCCGGACTTCCCTCTGAGATTCCACAGTCTGTTCCATGCTTCCAAGTCTCTGGATCTATTTTGTGCATCAGTTTATTTTGTTCATTAGATTCCACATATAAGTGAGATCATGTGATACTTGTCTTTCTCTGACTGCTTATTTCGCTTAGCATAAACTCTCTAGGTCCCTCCATGCTGTCTCAAAGAACTATATGCGGAAAACTACAGGACACTGAAAAAAAGAGATAGAGGAAGACGTAAACAGATGGAAGAACATACCATGTTTATGGATTAGGAGAATCAACATCATCAAAATGTCCATACTACCCAAAGCAATCTGTAAATTCAATGCACTTCCCATTAAAATACCGACAACATATTTCACAGACCTAGAATGAACTTTCCAAAAATTTATCTGGAATTTAAAAAGAACCTGAATAGCCACAGCAATCCTGAGAAAGAAGAACAAAGTAGGTGGGATCTCAATACCAGATTTCAAGCTGTACTACAAAGCCACTGTTCTCAAAACTGCCTGGTACTGGCACAAGAACAGACATATAGACAAATGGAATAGAATAGAGAATCCAGATATCGACCCAAACCACTATGCCCAATTAATATTTGACAAAGGAGGCATGAACATACAATGGAGTCAAGACAGTCTCTTCAATAAATGGTGCTGGGGAAATTGGACAGATACATGCAAAAAATTGAAATTAGACCACCAACTTACACCATACACAAAAATAAACTCAAAATGGATACAGGACTTAAACATAAGATGGGAAACCATAAAAATAATATAGGAATCCACAGGCAGAGAAATCTCAGACATATGCCGAAGCAATTTCTTTACCAATACTGCTCCTAGGGCAATGGAAACTAAAGAGAAAATAAACAAATGGGACTACTTCAAAATAAAAAGCTTTTGCATAGCAAAAGAAACCACAAGAAAGCCCACTGTATGGGAGAACATATTTGCAAATGTTATCACTGATAAAGGTTTAATCTCCAACATCTACAAGCAACTTATACAATGTAATAAAAGGAAGATAAATGATCCAATAAAAAATAATGGGCAACAGACCTAAATAGAGTCTTTTCGAAAGAAGACAAAAGGAAGGCCAAAAGACACATGGAAACATGATTTTTATTACTGTAAAGATAGAAGCTGAAAAAGGGAGTGTGCTCTAAATGACGCGAGTCTAGTATGAAGGTGGTGGGTTGAGGTTGATGATGGGTTGGTTATGTGATTAGCCCTAGCTAATTTTGGGCTTAGTTTTCCTAAAAGATCTAGCTGGGGTAGGAGATTTGGCAAAAGTTCTTTCTTTGCCATTTATAAAACTGATTACATTAGAAGTACTCATTTATTTTGGTTGAGTTAAATTTAGACAAGTTAAAGGTAGGTCCTGACAAAAAAGTTTCGTCAGTTGCTACCACTTTATTCCCAAATGGGCAAACCATTTAGACAAAGCTAATTTCATTATTTAAAACATTTAATGATGCAAAATTCAACATATGCATAGATAGTCAGAGTTCTCCATAGATTTTTAAAGTTGTGAGAGTTGACCAAGCTAAATTCATATAATTGAAGAAGAAAAAATATATATATTAGGTTTCTCATTTTACTTATAAAAGGCTGACCACGAGGGTAAATATTAACTTATATATTTTGATAAATAAAGTTATTCTTTTACTGCATCATGTTTAGGCAAAATCTGTAAGCAATTTATGCAAATTAGTGAAAATTTGTGTTATAGCCACATAGCCATTCTAAATTTTTAATACATATTTTCTAATTTGGTCAATTTTTTAATATCTATAGTTAGTGTCACTAAAGTCACTTGATTCCATAATTCCATGGGCTAGTTCCCCTTCTTTTATGCCTCCCACCCCTGCAACCAATATCATTTTTAGTATTTGATTCTGACATCAGGCTCTTTGAAAAACCTGGAGTCCTGCTCCCCATTTTACAGAGGGTTCCATGAATTTTACAATAGTCTTCTATTGGATAGATTCTTTCTATTTCTGCACATGCTTTTCCTTCCCATCCTTGACTGTTCTGAAGGCTGGAGGCTTCACTTCATAGAAAACCCTCTGAGTTAAGATACTGTAAGTAGAGGACATTGATGGAAGGCTCCAGCAGGATGAAAAGGGCTGCAGGGCTACCTGGACCAGGAGTAGTGGTATGAACAGGGAGAGGAAACCATTCAAACTTTCCCTGCATCACTGTCATCCATCTATTCATTTACCTACTTTCATGCAACAAAAAATTTGATTAGTATTATGCTAGGTACTAAGGATAAAGAAGAGCAATCAAATATGGTTCCTGCCCTCAGAGTGTGTGGCCCACATGGAGGATACCATCAAAGCACCATGACTCATCAAGGACCACTGGGAGATGTGCACTAAGAAGGGACCCCAGCCCAGGCTTGGCTTCCTGGAGGAAGAGTGAGAGTATGAAACCTGATGAGGCCAAAATGCCAATGGGGGACAGGAGGAATGGAGGAGAAAACACCAATTGTTTAATTGGAAAATTAAACAATTAAAACAGTTAAAAGATTTCAGCAGGGGATCAAAACAGGATATCCAAGGTATTTTGCAGGAAAGATCTGAGCCAAACTCATAGTCTTTTTCTAATCTCCAAAGTGCTAAGTGAGTAAGCAAGAAGTTTGAGGCTCCACGTCAGATTTTTGTGTATATATTTTTTACCCTCCCCACCCTGAAGTTCAAATGCAGCCTTTCATTTCGTAGCAGGAACTCAATGCTTTGGAGAGTTACAGGATTGATATGGAAGAGTTTCCTTCTGAGATGTGGAGCAATAGAAGAAAGGAGAAGAAAATGTGTTGCACATATCCACACAGTTAGAGAGTGTCACAAATTTATTCTGTAACTTTATGTTCACTCATGGAAGAGTCTGGAAGGGAAGTAGGGTTGGGTGGATAAGGGGAAAGAAAAAAGACACATCCTTATATAAGCGTCTTCATATCTTCTGGAATGGTTAGGAGGGCATTTTAAAGGGAACATTGGCAGTTTCTTAGCATTAAATGCTATGAACATTGTTGAAACTTCTATTTCATGGTTGAGAGCCTGTGCTGAGACCCAATAGACACAAAGTGCCAGGACATTAGCAGGATGTGGGAGATAGTAGAGTGCCTGCCTGGGAGTTAACTCAGCCCAAACTCTCCATCAAGTTCAGACTACAGAAACCTGGGACTGATCATTACCATTTTAACTCTGTAGTAGGAAATACAGTACTCTTTGATGTTTGATTATTAATTATTATATTATAGTTCACTATTTCTGAAAAGTAATAACATGTTTAATAAAATCTGAGGTCTGGTAATGAAAATCATTTAGATAATTTCAAGCATTTAATCCTCCTGAGGACTTCAATTTTGATTTCTAAAATATAGTAGAAACTTACTAATTCAGACTAATGACAGAGAGCCCCATTGTGAATTGCCAAATTTTGTAGATGAATGGGTAGGCAAACAGACAGAAAAAATCAACAAAAGTAAATCGCACAATATACTTTATCTGTCTGTTTTGACAGTGGTAGTTCAGACTTAACAGTTTATGATAAAATTTTCCTGTACACCAGTAAATGGATTGTTGCTTGTTTCATAAAAATAATGAAGTCTGGGTAATCAGAAATCTCACTATGGAACTCAGGCATTAAATCTTTGTGCAGAGAGAGCTTTGGGACTGCAGAGGGTTTCAAATAATTATCTGACTTACAGAGTACTGAACTGAGAACCATGGAAGTTCTACTGTAAATGCAGGGTGAGGAAGTAAGAAAAAAAAGATAGTTTAACCCATCTTCTGCTTGCCATTTAGCATTAACATAATATTTTTTCTCTGCAATCACAGGTCCTTTGAAGCAGAAGAAACCTCACCATTTCCCATCTGCAGACATTCTGCTATAATTACGGATTGAGAGCCATTGCAAGATCACTGATAGTTTAAAGGGCCCATGAAAAGCTGTGTTTTGGGCTGAATCTTTATATTGTAGTCTGGGTCCTTAGTTGGGCCACAGTAGTGAGGATAAGTGTAAATTCCAGGGCAAGGTAGGGGAGAGTCTCACTGTTAGATGGAGGTACAGAGTAGAAGCATGAGCATTGGAATAAGCATGCTGGGTGTGACTTCTCACTCTATCCCTTACTAGCTGTGCTCTGTACTAAAATTTACTTTAATGTCTCACTCAGTTTTCTCCATCTGTAAAATTCCCATAATAAAAGTATCTATAGAGTTGTGATGAACTGAGTTAATCTACATGAAGGGTTCAGTTCTCAGCACTTGGCAAGAATTGTAAACTTGTTAGTTATTCAAACGAATCTGAAGGGCAAGACAGAGGATGCTAAAGGTAGTGCTTTACAATGTCTGTAGGCTCTGAGAAGATTGGCTGGGCCCCCCAGGAGAGAGCAGAATTGCTGGAGCTCTTAGGAAGAAAATGACAGTCTTGGATAAACACCAGACATGGTTTGGAAAGGAGTCAGTTTCAGTAGATCTTTTATTTTGTACATATTTAGGGGAAGAAAATTTATGTTAGAAAATGGACAGGAGAATAAAATTGCTCTAATGAATTCTATTCACCACCAAAAGTGGATCTGGAATGGTTTATAGAGGGAAGACTAGTTCTTAAAAATGCTTGCTTATCTATGGAACTACTGCAGAGATGTAATAAGATTGGTGAAGATGTCCCCAAACTGGAGTGCTTAATTTGAGCTAGTGAGGGTGGGGTGTTTACCTTTTAGCAAGGGTCAATTTCAAAGGCTTATTGTTGAGAGACACATAAAAGATTCTGTCAAGTGACAATGAAACTTCTGGCAAAAATAACAAATTAAACATACCACCACCTCTGCTCTCTCTAAAGTTAAACCTATATTTATGGGCAATTTGTAACTTGTTAATCTGGTGCATATTTCCCTTTTAGTGACAAATTTACATTTTGGGCATCTCCTTCCTATTCCATATCTTTCTGTTTTAAGCAAGGCAGCACTCACAAAATAGAATACATAAGTTTAATACTGGATTTAAGCTAAAAGTAATTCGGGAAGCAAAACCTCTGCTCCCCTCAAAAATCAAACATTGCCGACTGGAATCAAGTAAAAACAACAACTTTTAAATTGTCTGATATTTGGGGAGCTCCTCCAATTATCAAGTCTAGTTTGGAGTTGACTGCAAATTTAAGCACATTTAGCAGGAGAAGTTCATGAGTCCTTCAGTCTAAGTCTCATTCATTTGTACAATATTTGTTGGTCAAAGGTGGGTAGCTAGGAATTCACCTAAGTATAGAGAAGAGGGAAAATGCAGTCTGAGGGACTTTCTAAGGTCCCTTAGTGAGGTGGTGGCAGAAATGGTAAGTGGGATGTGGTTCTCTCTCCCATCTCTACCTTGGTGTGCCTCCTGGTTTGACTAACTTGCCTGACAGCAATTGTAACTGCTCCCTGCCCCTTCCCCCTCTCTCTCTCTCTCTCTCTCTCTCTCTCTGCACAAACAAACCGGAGTCTATTTGGGTGGGTGGGTGCAGGGCTAGTTATAGCAAAGTTTACACATATTATGTCTCTGTGTGTCCCATATCATGCACATTCTGTGCAAACGTGGAGATGCTGGTATCTGGATATAATTGAAAGGGCACATGCTAATTTAGACCCTGTGACAGCACTGTAACCAAGATTCGCAGTTGCAAATGGTTGACATCTCAGCTATTGGGTAAAAAGAAGGTGACGGGAATCTGACTTGATGGGATGCCCCTTTCTGACACATGAACAAAGAAACCTGCATATCTATTTTTAACCAGGCTCTGGAGACTTCTAGTAATTGACATTTGGAGCTGAGACTCATATGTGTCCCAGTTCCTGGGGACATTTGCATCTTTCTCTCTGTTTAGGTTTTGTCTAATCCTTTTGAGCAGGTCAGAAGCAGCTCTAGTCTGCTCATGAGGCTCACAAATGCCTCCTCCCTTTTCTATTCCAGGAGAAAGGCAGAGACTACTTTGAGCTTTAATGAGTTGCTATATCTGAGTGCCCCTGATAAATCTTAGCTTAGGTTTCAGAGTTGTTATTTATTATGGTAGGAAAAGGGAGAAGCCCAAATTGGATCTTTGAGTTGAGGTACAACGGAAGGAATAATGATGCCAGAACTTGGAATTTGGAAGCTTCTTGCAAGCTTTCCACACACAGGGTGGTGGGTGGTCAGAATAAACACTACAGTCTGTGAATTTGTTTTTGGACCTTCTCATTTTCTTCTTTTCCCTTCTCCAGCTGTTACTCATTCCACCCTACCCATCTTTCTATATTTATTTTGTCTCTTCCTAAACAAAACCTCTTTCCATGGAAGGAGTCAATGATGCTTAATAAAGTATAACTGACAGATGGGGTTTATGTGCTACCTTTTAAAAACTTTATTTCTTTATTTCTAGCATTTTATTTTTTTATGTTATTTTAAAATTAAATCTTTATTGTTGAAAGTATTATATATGTCCCCTTTCTCCCCACCATTAACCCCCTTTAGCCTGTCCCCAGGAACAAAGCCTTAAAGCCAAAGGAGTAGACATCTTTTCTGGAATATCAATTATCTAGCAGGGACCATAATTTCAGTTTAAGGTGTGGTTGAGGTTTATTTTCTGGAATTATTTAAATGTTAACATTTAATTATTTAGATGCCATTTCTATATATTTAAGACTAGTCTCCCCTAAGATGAAGGTAAAAATGTGAAATCTGGAAAAAATTTGAAGATACCATTCTATTCTCCACAATCACTTGCCAGAGCTGCCATTTAGAAAACACAGATCTCCACTCCAGTTGAAAGCCAGAATCAGTTTATCATTCCAGTTCATCCACCATGCAACCATTCTGCCTCAAGCAACCATATCCTCCAAAAGGGATGCCTAATGCTCCCTCTGCCTGGAAAGGCAGCCCCTCTCCCCCTACTTCCTCCCATCCCCGGCCCATTTTTCCATTTAGATGACTGCAAATCATCTTTCAGATGTTGGAACGCATGTCACTTCCTCAGGGAATGCTTTGATCATTAGGACCCATTCCCTCATTATGTGCTCTATTCATATCCATTACAGCTCTGATACAATTTGGAATTATACATCTATTTGTGCCATTATTTACTAAATGTGTAAGTACCCATCTCCACAAGGACTGCATATGAATCACTCATCACTGACATCCCCTTCTCTAGCATATTGCCTGGCTCAGGGGCTTCAATAAGAAGTAGTTATAGAAAAAGACCATAAAACACAGGAGACAAAATGGCGGCGGAATAGAAGGACATGTCCTGAGCCTTGTCCCAGAACAAATAGAGGGAGCAGCTGAGACGAGCGGAATCCAGCCCGAATTGGTGAAGGAGGCACAGCTAGTGAGACAGTTTGCAACTGGGAAGAGCAGGGATCCCCCAGATAAAGGTAAAATCAAAGATCTAGGCAGTAGAATCTCCCAGACCTCTGCCCAGAAGGTCAGGGAGAAACTACACAGTGCCAAGCCACGTCCCTGAGGACAGGCAAGATCTGAATAATTTTTTTTTTTTTTAAAGGGAAAGGGTCAAAGGGAATGCGGGAGGTAGTGGATTTTAGACCTTAGAGTCTGGATTTGGGATCTGAGCTCAAAAGCAGCCTTTAAGAGCTGCCGGACTGCAGAGTGCTGGCAAGAGAGGAACTGGCAGAGATGCGGTACTTCCTCACGCTGGGCCTGTGCCTTTCCCCACTGAATCTAGTTCGTGGGATCTTTTGGAGACAGGCACTTACCTGTGACAGAAGTGCGGGAGAAAGGGGGAGTTGTGGAATCTGGGGAGAGCGGGCAACGGAAGGTCCAGGAGAAGTGGTAGCAAGTCTGGTGCTGAGTCATATCTAAGCCCACAGAATCCATTTTCTCCTGAGAGATAGCCCCTCCCTCCAGTCTCCAGGCAACCAATATAGCCACGCCCAGATTCCACCCTGATTAACACCATGGAATCTGAATATTCCCTGAGGCCATAGGATCTACTCTAAAGAGAAATCTTTAGAAGCTAAGCACCTCAATTACTCGGTTACACTGCCAGGGCCCTCCAGAGTGCTTCAGTGTACCTCGCTGGAAAACTTACCGCCAGTGCTCCTGTGAGCCGCCACCTGGAGAAAGCGCCTACCCACCACAGACACAGCAGTGAAAGTTGAGTCTGCCCACCCCACAACTACAGAACTCTGGGCAACACAGTTACCCCTTTCCAAAGTGTAGCCCCCTGAGCCACATCACCCTGACAGACAGTTCCTTGGTGCTGCTGTGAGGCCGCATTGGGCACATGTGATTTCAATTAAGGGTGCACGACAGCAAAAATTGGGACACTCCCCTCCATAGCAGCTGACTTCTAGGCACCTCAGTTGTGCCTCTCAAGCTCTCAGGCCTACATCAAGAGAACCCAAATAGCTCAAGTAGGGAGCTACACTGGATAACCAAGCCCAGGAGAACAGAGAGATTTCACCAGTAGCACCATCACCAAAAGAACCTGGGTAGCAAAGCAATTGTATCTACAATTAAAACATTTCAGGAAAATATGGGGAGACAAAAAAGCAATACCCAAAGGAAAGAAAAAGAGAAATCACCAGAAAGGGAGTTAAATGAAATTGAGGATAGCAGCTTAACAGAGAGAGAATTCAGAGTAATGATTATAAGGATGTTTAAACAGATGGATGACAAATACACACAACTCAATGAGAATTATAAGGAGCTGAATGAAAATGTCACCAACATGAAAAGAAACCAAGAGGAGATGAAAAACGACATAGCTGCAATAAAGAACACATTGGAAAGCTTAAACAGTAGACTAGAAGAGGCTGAGGACTGCATCAGCGAATTAGAAGACAAGGTAGGAAAACACACACAAACACAGCAGCAACTGGAAAGAAGACTTAAAAAGCAAGAGGAGAGCCTAAAGGAGCTTTGGGACAACACAAAACGAAACAATATTAGAATAATAGGGATACCAGAAGGTGAGGAAGAGAAGCAACGAATAGAAAACCTGTTTGAAGAAATAATAACAGAAAACTTACCTGATACTGGCAAGAAAAAAACTATGCAAGACCAAGAAGTACATAGAGTCCCAAACAAGTTGAACCCCAAAAGACCGACACCAAGACACATCATAATTAAATTGGCGAACACCAATGACAAAGTAAGAATCTTTAAGGCTGCCAGAGAGAGACAGAAAGTTACCTACAAGGGATCTCCTATTAGAATATCAACTGATTTCTCAACAGAAACACACCAGGCCAGAAGGGAATGGAATGAAATATACAAAATGATGCAGAGCAAGGGACTGAATCCAAGAATACTATACCCAGCAAGGCTATCATTCAAAATTGAAGGTGGAATCAGGAGCTTCACAGACAAAAAAGGGCTAAGAGAGTTTATCACTACCAAGCCAGCAATGCAAGAAATGCTAAAGGGACTGCTGTAAAAAGAAGAAAGAGAAAGGCAAAAAGAAACACAAACACTAAAGGGAAAAATATCACAACAAACATGTACTTGTCAATAATAACATTAAACGTAAATGGATTAATTGCACCAATCAAAAGACATAGGGTAGCTGAATGGATAAGAAAACATAACCCATATATTTGCTGTCTACAAGAGACCCACCCCAGAGTAAAGGATTCACACAGACTGAGAGTGAAGGGATGGAAAAATATTTTTCAGGCAAATGGAAATGAGAAAAAAGCCGGGGTAGCAATACTTATAGCTGATAAAATAGACCTCAAAGTAAAGGCCATAATAAGAGATAAGGCCACTACATAATACTAAAGGGAGCAATTCAACAAGAAGATATAACTCTGGTAAACATATATGCACCCAATGCAGGAGCACCCAAATACATAAAAAAACTCCTGGAAGATATCAAGGGAGAGATCGACAACAATACAACCATAGTAGGAGACTTTAATACACCACTGACATCACTGGATAAATCCTCTAGACAAAAAATCAGCAAACAAACAGCAATTCTAAATGATGCACTAGATCAGATGGACCTAACTGACATCTTCAGAGCATTTCACCCCAAAGCCATGGAATATACATTATGTATTCTCAAGTGCCCATGGGACATTTACAAAAATAGACCACATATTGGGTCACAAACAAAGCGTCCGTAAATTCAAAAATATTGAAATCATATCAAGCATTTTCTCAGACCACAATGGCACAATATTAGAAATAAACTATAATAAAAACATTCCAAAAAATTCAAACACGTGGAAACTGAATAGCATGCTATTAAACAATGATTGGGTGATCAATGAGATCAAAGAAGAAATTAAAAACATCCTGGAGAATAATGACAATAAAAACACAACAATGCAAATGCTATGGGACACAATGAAAGCAGTCCTGAGAGGGAAGTTTTTAGCTCTACAAGCCTACCTCAGAAAACAAGAAAAAATGGTAATAAATCTTCTAACTCAACAACTCAAAGAATTAGAAAGAGAGCAACAAGAAAAGCCCACAGTGAGTAGAAGGAAGGACATAATAAAGATCAGAGCAGAAATGAATGACATAGAGACCAAAAAAACAATACACAGGATCAACAAAACCAAGAGCTAGTTCTTTGAAAGGATTAAAAAGATTGATGAACCTCTAGCCAGGCTCACCAAGAAGCAAAGAGAGAGGACCCAAATAAACAAAATCAGAAATGAAAGAGGTAAAATAACAACAGACCCCACAGAAATACAAAGGATTGTTAAAAAATACTATGAACAACTCTATTCTAACAAACTACACAATCTGGAGGAAATGGACACATTCCTAGAAAAACACAACCTTCCAAAACTCAATCAGGAAGAATCAAAAATCTCAATAGGCTGATAACTATGGAAGAAATTGAAGCAGTCATCAAAAAGCTTCCAGCAAACAAAAGCCCAGGGCCTGATGGCTTCACAGGGGAGTTTTACCAAACATTCAAGGAAGAACTAAAACCTATTCTCCTCAGACTATTCCAGAAAATTCAAGAAGAAGGAACGCTTCCAAGCTCCTTCTATGAGGCCAGCATCACCCTAATACCAAAACCAGATAAAGACAACACAATGAAAGAGAATTACAGGCCAATATCCCTCATGAACATCGATGCCAAAATCCTCAACAAAATTCTAGCAAATCGAATCCAGCAGTACATCAGAAAGATCATACACCATGACCAAGTAGGATTTATCCCAGGGAAGCAAGGATGGTACAATATTCGCAAATCAATAAACGTTATACATTACATAAACAAATTGAGAGATAAAAATCACATAGTCATATCAATTGATGCAGACAAAGCATTTGACAAAATCCAACAACCTTTCTTGATAAAAACTCTCAGCAAGGTGGGGATAGAAGGATCATACCTGAACATAATAAAAGCCATATATGACAAACCCACAGCCAACATCATACTCAATGGGCAAAAACTAAAACCATTTCCCCTAAGAACAGGAACAAGACAGGGATGCCCACTCTCACCACTCCTGTTCAATATAGTGCTGGAAGTACTAGCCATTGCGATCAGACAAGAAGAAGAAATAAAAGGCATCCAAGTTGGAAAAGAAGAAGTAAAACGTTCCTTATTTGCAGATGACATGTTTTCGTACATAGAAAACCCTAAAGACTCCATTAAAAAAATTATTAGACTTAATAACTGAATTTGGTAATGTAGCAGGATACAAAATTAATGCCAAGAAATGTATGGCATTTCTATACACCAATAATGAACTTACAGAAAGAGAGACTAAAAAAGCAATCCGATTTACCATTGCACCAAAAAAATTAAGATACCTAGGAATAAACTTAACTATAGAGGTAAAAGACCTATACGTAGAAAACTACATGACACTGAAATAAGAGATAGAGGAAGACATAAACGGATGGAAGAGCATACCATGTTCATGGATTGGTAGAATCAACATCATCAAAATGTCCATACTACCCAAAGCAATCTATAAATTCAATGCACTTCCCATTAAAATACCGACAACATATTTCACAGACCTAGAATGAACTTTCCAAAAATTTATCTGGAATTTAAAAAGAACCCGAATAGCTACAGCAATCCTGAGAAAGAAGAACAAAGTAGGGGGGATCTCAATACCAGATATCAAGCTGTATTACAAAGCCACTGTTATTAAAACAGCCTGGTACTGGCACAAGAACAGACATATAGATCAATGGAATAGAATAGAGCACCCAGAAATTGACCCAAATCAATATGCTTAATTAATATTTGACAAAGGAGGCATGAACATTCAATGGTGTCAAGACAGTCTATTCAACAAATGGTGTTGGGAAAATTGGACAGATACATGCAAAAAAATGAAACTAGACCACCAACTTACACCATACACAAAAATAAACTCAAAATGGATAAAGGACTTAAACTTAAGACGGGAAACCATGAAAATACTAGAGGAATCCACAGGCAGCAAAATCTCGGACATATGCCGAAAGAACTTCTTCACTGATACTACTCCTAGGGCAATGGAAGCTAAAGAGAAAATAAACAAATGGGACTACATAAAAATAAAAAGCTTTTGCACAGCAAAGAAAACCATCAATAAAACAACAAGAAAGCCCACTGCATGGGAGAACATATTTGCCAATGATATCAATGATAAGGGTTTAATCTCCAACATATACAGAGAACTCATACAACTTAACAAAAAGAAGATAAAAAACCCAATCAAAAAATGGGCAACTGATCTAAATAGACACTTTTTGAAAGAAGACAGAAGGCAGGCCAAGAGACATATGAAAACCTGCTCACAGTCACTAATCATCAGAGAGATGCAAATCAAAACAATGATGAGGTACCATCTCACACCTGTCAGAATGGTTATTATCAACAAATCAACAAACAAGTGTTGGCGAGGATGCAGAGAAAAAGGAACTCTTTTGCATTGCTGGTGGGAATGCAGACTGGTGCAGCCACTGTGGAGAACAGTATGGAGCTTCCTCAAAAAACTAAAAATGGAACTCCCATTTGACCCAGTGATCCCACTTCTAGGAATATATCCCAAGAATCTAGACACACGCATCAGAAAGGAAATATGCACCCCTATGTTCATAGCAGCACAATTCACCATAGCCAAGATTTGGAAACAACCTAAATGCCCATCAGCAGATGAATGGATTAAAAAACTGTGGTATATCTATACAATGGAATACTACGCTGCGGTAAAAAAGAAGGAGTTCCTACCATTTGCAACAATGTGGATGGAGATGGAGAATATTATGTTGAATGAAATAAGTCAGGCAGAGAAAGATAAATATCACATGATCTTGCTCATTTGTGGAATATAATGAACGGCATAGACTGATGAACAAGAACAGATCCAGAGGCTGAGAAACGGCGATCAGAACATCATACCTCAGGTAAGGTAGGGGAGGGTAGGGGTAAGGTGGAGGGATCAACCAAGGGACTTGTATACATGCATATGAACCTAATCAATGGACACAGACAACAAGGGGGCGGGGCATAAGTGGAGAGTGGGGGGTTATGGGGAAATAAGGACACGAAAAAAATAAAAATTAAAAAAATAATTAAAAAATTATAAAATAAAACTAAAATACTAAATCTAATCAATACTAGTGGTCACCATAACCTTAAGAGAAGTTGTTTTATGTGACAAAAATTTTTAAATGAAACTCTCTGTAGACTGAAAATTATTTTGGAAGGAAACAAAGAGAAGTTTCCTTCAAAAGTCATAAGGATTGTAATTGAAAGTCAATATATTTGGCCTCTTGAACTAAAGTAAGTAATTTGTGGTTTTGCCTTCCTGACAAAGTTTATATAAAGCTACAAAAAGAAATTGACAGCCAGTTTGAAATGGAATTGCCAGGGCCTAGGGCAAAGAATATCCTTACATGATATTATTCTACAATGTCATTATAATTTTAGATATTTTACAACAGCATATTTTACAATTATCCCAAACAAACTTACAAACTAATTCCTTGAATGGTTGGCAGCAATTAAAAAAAAAGGACATGAAAGGATTTAATCCCTTTCAGAAGGAATTAAGGCACTGGGAAGGCACTTGAGCATCCTATATTGGCCCCTCTTGGCACAAAAGGCACTCACTGGAGAAGAAACCCGAGTTCCCCGAGACATGTGATCAGCACCGGGACCCTGCCTGCAGGCCAGGGGTTCCCAAGGCAGGTGCTGGGTGTGGAGGCCATGGGGGCATAGGCTACCAAGGAGACAGAACTGAACCTCACACCACCCTGCTTGGCCCCGGAGGATGGCTGGTTAGCCAGAGACGGGTAAGATTCCTCAAGGAAGGAACAACCTAAGACAGGCACAGTCGCAGAGGGGCCATCAGGAGAGAACTTGGGGGGGCAACAGAAGTGGGGCACAGACCCTCACCCCCCCAACATTGCAGGGGCTTGAACCCTTGCCCCTTCTGAAGGAGGTCTCCTGCCCCCATAGCTGCTTTGCGCTTCCCACACCCAGCTCAGATCGGGACCCAGGCAACAGAAAGAGACTTGGCCCAGCTCACATAGAGATACAGGTGACAGACAGAGACTTGGCCCAGCTCAGATTGGGACTCAGGTAACAGACAAGAGACTTGGCCGACAGCAGTTGCCCTATATCTAAATTCAGCCTAGCATCTGGAATGTGCAGGGCCCACTCAAGAATGCAAATAATCCTTCCCACTAATATTTACAGGGTAAACTAAGATTGTTGGTAGAGTATTAAATTTGACAGTAAAATAGTTATCAAGTTTTCAGATTAATTTAAATAGGCTAATTGAAATAAGTGAATATTCAAGTAAATTTAATTGTACTGGACAAAAAGCTGTTCTTAAAGTAATAACTAAAATTTCTATTGGTAGTTCATCTTATGGTAAAATTCCTGAATATGCAATGAACATAAAGCAGTCATATTTTTGGGCAAAAAAAAATTTTTTTTTTAAGTTTAAAGTTATCAAGACTGCATTATAAAATTTACAAAAACCTCCATTAATTAAAAAAAGGGGGGGGATAGTAGGGCAATATCATGTAAGGAAAAATATCTTATACGTAAATTACATCTAGAAAATTTTTACTTTACAAAATTAATTTTCATTTGTAATGCTAACAGTAAGACGGCCATTAAAAAACACACATGGTGTCTAAATAAGACAAAGGAAAATCGTTTGAACAAAAATAAAAAGGATCCCAAATCAATTATATAGAAAAGATTCCTTTATTAACTTGTGGTCGAGAATATATTTGTATATTTTCAGAAAACAACCCCAAGACCAGGTGGATTCCTGCAACAGAGAGGAATTGGCAGGTGTGCTCCAACCACGAATACAAGAGAAAAAAACAGTCCAGAGATGGAAGACACTGACAACGCCTTGCCACGCGAGCAGTCAGCAGCTGTGCACTGCTGAAGGTTACCTAGAACCAAACCAGAGAGGGTCGGACCTGCATTGCCAACATGTGCCCACCATCCAGATATCATTACTGACATGTACACATAAGGAACTGTTAGACATTGAAACGGGGACTCAAAACTATTGGACATTGAAAATGGGACTCAAACATTTTTTTATTTTGTTTTGTTTTGTTATTATATGTTTATTTCTAGTCTGCAAAGGCAAAACTTTTTAAAGTAAAGAAATGGTGGGAAAAAGATGCAGAGGCAAAGAAGCATTGAACAGACTGTCAAACTACATTGGGAAGGCAGGGTGGTTGGGCGAGGGGGGCTGTAAGAGACCAACCGAAGGACTTGTACGCATGCATATAAGCACAACCAATGGATACAAGACACTGGGGCAGGGGGTAGGATGGGCAGGTGAAGGCATGTCCTGGGGGGTAGGGGAGGTCGGGGGGAGGTCAATGGGGGGAAAAAAAGGAAACATATGTACTACTATTTGTATTACTTAAAACAATAAAAAAAAAGTAGTTATAATATCAACCAACTTATGTACAGGACTGACAAATTATACTGCATCTCTGAAAAGTTTTGTAGAAATTCCCTTTTATTCTGATTGATAATTATTATTATAGTTAATTTATTGATCAGAAAGAAAGTAACTTAAACAGAATTGTCTTAAAAACACATAGTATTTTTTTGGTAAGTTTGATATGTATGTGTGCATATTTATACACAAAGAAATGTGCACCATAATTGGGATAATATTTAATTTTTCAAAGGATCTTTTGCAACTTCTATGATATTTGCATAAAAAAATCTGTGAGGAGAGTAAGGACATTTTATTATGAAGAAATTAAGATGTATATAGATATCTTAGAAGAGGTCAAATATGTAACAGCTATTTAGTATAGATAATTAATATAGTATAGCAGATACCTATATAAACTAGAGTTTATAGTAGATATATTATATATGTAGTATATATGATGTAAAGTAGATATATAATATATATTATTTTAGTAATATATTATATTTATATGTTAAATATACATTATAGATATTATGTTATATGTATAAATTTACCAGCATATTATATATATTTACCTAAAACCACACTGCATGTTAGTTGCAAAGACAGAATTCATTGCTGAATTTTATAATCAAGAATGATGCTTAAAATGGAGATAGCTCTATGTGGGTGCTGTTGAAAAGACTGACTTCAGACCACACTACTTTCTGTGTTGGCGTGTGTGAAAATGGCTCTTTAATTTCAGCACAATCTTTTGCCGTTTTCTTTAATAATAAATAGATGGCTGCTATGGGAAGTCTTTGATTGCTACCTCTTCTATAAAGTAAGATAGAATAAAACTGAAATCAATCGGGAGCAGTAAGCTCAAAATGCATTTGTTGCACAAGCATGTTGTTGGACCAGAGCCCCAGACCTGTAGTTTACTGAGATTGCTGCTACATGGTTTGGATGGGTTATCCTGAGAACTAATGGGTCTAAACAAAAACTCTATGCAAAAACATAGGGTTTCTCCTTTTTTTAAGTAGATGGAATGATGAAAAAACACACACAATATTACACGTGTATATTTATTTTGCATGAAGTACTTTCAGGTTTTATCATTGTTATTTAACCCTCCCCACACCTTGAGAAATGGAGGTACTATTACTGACATGTTATATTGAAGAAGTCAGTTAATTTGAATGACGTAACAGGCATAGCCTGATTTGCAGAACTGTTCTACCATTCTGAGCTCCATGAATAATTCCACTGGCTTAAGATAGTTTCCTAGACATCTTCCAGTTAAAGTGAATGTTACACCATAGATTCACTGTCATATTAGACAAGTTTCTAGGATCTATGGAATGAAATGACTGGTACTATGCTGGGCCTTGAGATTGCCTCACCAACCCTCATAGATAGCTAGAGAGTTTGTCTGTCTCTACAACTCCCAGTTCTTACACCTACCCTAAGCAGTGCTTGGGAGCACTCTTAGTGAGAGATGGGTTTTCTGTGGTCCTCCTTATTTGCAATAAACAGCTGTTATCCAAGTGCTGTTTGGTAGCTTATCACCAATTCTCCACACCTCTGTGCTCTTGGAAACATCCTGCATAAAACCACTACCGTGTTGGCGATTCCCAGGCCTTGTTGTTGGTGTCCCTGTCTTGCCATTTATTATGCTCTACAATCAGGTGTTGTATTCAACTTCCCTCAGAACTCAACAGGATGCTTGCTCCAAGTTGATAGCTACTTCTTTTGCCATGTTCTAAGGCAGGATGTCATAATAATATGTCCCAGTGATGATACCAAGCATCTTAAATATACTTTATTATCTAATCCACAAAACCATACTATGAGATAGAAAAATACTGCGATTCTTTTTTATTTGCAAAGGAAACTGAGACAAGAAAATAAAATTTCCCCAAGGACATGGCAGCTTGAAGGAGTTTGATCTGGGATTTTGCATTCTGGTATTCTATCACCGCTGCCAACCAGTATAGGATATACACTGATGGGAGGCTTGATGGGAGCAGCAGACATTCTTGATTTAGTTTGTTACTTTTATTTTGGAATCAGCATTTTATATAGGATACTGATTTGTTATAGACACAAATAACTCATTAAATAAAATAAATTGACTATTTTAATTATATAGAATTGATAGACGGGAAACATACTTGTTTTGTATAACTCAAGTCACCAACATAAGGGAATTTGGGACTGGACAACATTCTACATCAAGACTGACACCAGAAACACAGATATTGTAAGCAAACAGTCAAAAGACAGGAAATTGCAAAGTTCTGGAAATCTCAAATATGAGGTCAGAGGATCTTCTGGAAATGCTTACAGTCTTGGAAGATAATGAAGAGGAGAGAGTTCAAGTTTGTAGAAATGATACAAAGAGAAACCACAGTATTGACCAGAGACTGCAGCACCCAGCAACCTTGTGTGCATGTCACAACTCTGCTGCCCAGAGCCACTCACTGTTTAAACCTCATTCTCAATTCCTCTACTCTGACTCTTGCCACTAAAATCTGTCTGGTGCTTAGATTGTTCTCAACTTATACTTGTTGAATGACTCAATATTTTCTATGGGAATTCATATTTGATTTCAGTCACATTTGACTTGATTTGATTTAAAATTCAGTAGAAAAATGTTCTGTATATATATAGAATTTTGTTAGAATATATGTATTTCAATGAATCTGTAGCATAATGTGGAAACAACTTTCACTTCTGTTTAAAATCGTTGGCTGAATATAGGTTTTTTTTGTGGAGGTTGGGGTACACATTCAACTATTTGCTAATATGGGTTCTTTGCAAACCTGTGCCATGGTGATTTGCATGCTTTCTTGAGTGTTTGCTTAGGAGCAAATTCACTTGCATAAAACCATCTTCGAGTAACTGCTGTTAATAACATTAACCTATGTATTAAAAATTTTTATAGTAACATTAAGTATGTTCAAATGCTAGTTTTAATTATTCGTGTCATGGTTTTCTTAAATATACAAAATCATACAAATATACAAAATGTTTTTTGACCTGATATACTACAAAGGTGATTAAAAAATATGGCACTCAGAAAGGGTATCATTTCCCCCCCTTTCCAATCAAATCATCATGAATTAGCCCTGTCCGGTGTGGCTCAGTTGGTTGGGTGTCATCACGTGTACCAAAGGGTTGCTGGTTCCATTCCTGGTCAGGGCACATGCCCGGGTTGTGAGCTCTATCCCTGGTATGGGGAAAGCAGGAGGCAGCTGATAGATATTTCTCTCCCAATTCCTTGTTCTCTCTCTAAAAATCAATACAAATCTAATTAAAAGTCATCACTGATTAGTCTTAAGGTGCTGATTCCATTTTTAGGGAAGCTAAATGCTATGAATTTTATAAAGGTGCTATAAACACTTAGTGGTCAGGAAGCAATCCATGGAAGGTCCCATGTTGCATCCAGAACTTTCTCTGACCTAGGCATGCAGCAAATATCCTATTGACTTTGCCCATTGTAGTATAAAGTCACCTGTAAATTTGAGAATATAGTTAGCCCCAAACAGGAGGAGCTTGGGTAGAATTTGAGCAGCAAGGAGAACAGTGATGACAAGCTGTTTGCATCTTTCTTTTGAGTGGTCATGGGAATGGTCTCTGTGAAATCTCACAGCATACCCCTGATACTCCCTTTGTGAAAGAAGCAGTCCAGGTCTGTTTATAAGCAAGCATTTCATCTTCTACCTCACAGGGTTCTGCAGAATAGGGTATCTAGGTAATTTTGAGCTGAAATCATAGGACCTACAGCTCTTATCTTGATAGAAGAACACTTAGTACATGTGCTGCCATGTTGAAATAAAAGAAATTCAGCTAAGATCCTAAATTCAAAAATAAAAAAAACTCCTCCAGAATAAGCATAACCAAGCTGGTTCTTAAAACTCAGATAATCAAACCTAGTGTTATATATGTAGCAGCCACTATAGCCCTTGCTGGGCATATGTGGTTAGAAAGGACAACAGTAAAGGTTTTAGATGCTTAAATCATATGTTAGAATGGAAGACATGATTTTGCTTTCTTGTTCTTTGAGAGAGCCCATTCCTCCTCCTAGCAGAAATTCCCAGACACTTGGTGGTTCTGATAATTGTTTCCCCTCCTGCCTCAGGTAGTAAATTGACAGTGGACTGGGGAGAGTAAATGTTGGAGCAGTAGAAATTATGTAAATGTTGCATTCCCAGAGGACAAATTCTAATCCCTCAAGATCTTTAAAAGTGCATTAATTCTAAAAATTGGACAAAAACTTTAACTTTCTCATGCTAATAATGATTTCATAAAGGAAAACTCGTTAGTAAAGGTGACAAATATGAAATTCTATTGAACATTTAAATTCAAGAAACTTAGTGAATACCCTAGGGAGATATTTACCCAGCCGATGACTCTCTGATGTTATTAAGAAGTAATTTATTCAAGAAAGTCCCCATTCATAAGTTTACATAGGAACAATATCTACTTTACAAAGACTTGTGTTCTCAGTATAGCACATACCTAATTCACAGGCAGAGAAATCTCAGACATATGCCGAAGCAATTTCTTCACCAATACCGCTCCTAGGGCAATGGAAACTAAAGAGAAAATAAACAAATGGGACTACATAAAAATAAAAAGCTTTTGTACAGCAAAAGAAACCATCAACAAAACAACAAGAATGCCCACTGTATGGGAGAACATATTTGCAAATGTTATCACTGATAAAGGCTTAATCTCCAACATCTACAGGGAACTTATACAATACAATAAAAGGAAGATAAATGATCCAACAACAACAAAAAAATGGGCAATGGACCTAAATAGAATCTTTTCGAAAGAAGACAGAAGGAAGGCCAAGAGAAATATGAAAACATGCTCAAAGTCACTAATTATCTGAGAGATGCAAATCAAAACGACAATGCGGTACCGTCTTACACCTGTCAGAATGGCAATCATCAACAAATCAACAAACTACAAGTGCTGGCAAGGATGCAGAGAAAAAGGAACCCTCGTGCACTGCTGGTGGGAATGCAGACTGGTGCAGCCACTGTGGAGAACAGTATGGAGTTTCCTCAAAAAAACTAAACATGGAGCTCCCATTTGACCCAGTGATCCCACTTCTAGGAATATATCCCAAGAAACTAGAAACACCAATCAGAAAGATATATGCAGCTTTATGTTCATAGCAGCACAATTCACCATAGCTGAGATTTGGAAACAGCATAAGTGCCCATAGCAGATGAGTGGATTATAAAACTATGGTACATCTACACAATGGAATACTACACTGCTATAAAAAAGAAGGGATTCTTACCATTTGCAGCAGCATGGATGGACCTGGAGAGCATTAAGTTAAGTGAGATAAGCCAGGCAATGAAAGAAAAATAACACATGATCTCACTCATTTATGGAAAATAAAGAACATTATAACCTGATGAATAAAAAGATAGATACAGAGGCAATATAGCACCGAACAGACTGTCAAACTATAGTGGGAAGGCTGGGGAGTGTTGGGGATGGAGGGAAATAGATCAACCAAAGGACTTGTATGCATTCATGTAAGCACAACCAATGGCCACAAAACACTGGGGGAGGGGAGTAGGATGAGAGCATGCAACAGGGGGTAGGGGAGGCTGGGGGAAGGTCAATGGGGAAAAAAAGGAGATATATGTACTAATATATGTAATACTTTAAACAATAAAAAATATTAAAAAAACAAATTGGTAGTTGGATTATAAGGATAGAGAGAAAAAAAGAAATAGAGATGGAGAAGAGGGGGATATGTAGGGGGGGAGAGAGAGAGAGAGAGAGAGAGAGAGAGAGAGAGAGAGAGAGAGAGAGAGCCAAAGTTGTATTGTTGTGTATGACCTAGTTTTGGAAGTCACACATTATCACTTCTGGTGCATTCTATTCATGTAGGCCTTCAAAAGTACAAAAGTACAGTGCAGCCTGGTGTCTAAATGTGGGGAAATGAAATCAGTCTCTTAATGGGGAGTGGCAAAACGCTAAAATAGTGGTACATGGGGAACCAGAAATATTGCTGTGGCCAATTTTGGAAAATATAATCCTCTATCATGGAGCAGATGTTATTATGATCACATTGTATTTCTGACTTGTTAGGTTTTTAAAAAATACACTAATATAGAATTTTTGACTTGTGGTCTAAATAATAAATATGATTAATAGTGTTGGACTGCTCAGAATGTTGATTCTAGAGGGAAGGTATTAATTAGAATATCTTTCAGGGAATTCAGAAAACATGAGCAATATTCTTTGTGTCATATTGGTGCTACATTTTTATTGCAAGTGACAAAAACTGAGCTCAAATTGACTTTATGAAAAAAGGGAATTTATTGACTTATGTAACTTTATGGAAAAGTTTTGGGGTAATGGTGACTGTAAGTACAACTGAATAAAGGCCTCCAGTGATGCTGTCAGCAATGAGGTCTCTCCATCTTTCAGTTTTGCTTTTCAAATTTTATTTCTTAGGCAACCTTTCCATAAAATAAAATAAAATAAAAATTTTCATTAGATTGGTTCAATAGTATTTGATCATTTTAAATCAGTTTTATGAGATCCCAGGTTCCCATTTATAGAAAGAGAAAATGAATGCAGAGAAAATAAAATTTTAAAGAGCAAATTTGTTTCTCAAATGAGCTCTGCTAATTTCAGTAGGAAGTCTGAAGTGGAGGCAAGTTAACCTTTAGTCTTTCCATGGTAGTCCTTTTGGGCATAGACTGCAAGCATCAATTTAAAAAAAAAAACAGCTCAGAAGCACAGTATTAGTACTTTGTAACTATGCCAATCTGAGCAGTGATTCTACAAGAGACACTTCTGTGAAACACTAAAATGGAAAAAGGGCCCCTGGGTTTAAGCATAGCATGTTTTCACAGACCTGAGGACAGGAAAGGGACAGCGGTCCTTGGACATAAATCAGGCCTTGGAAGAGAACCATAATACATTAGAGGGGAGGGCTAGTTTCCTGAAATAAGGGCTGAAATAAGAGTTAAGTAGTACATAATTACAAGAGATCGGAAATTTAGGTAGAAGAACTATTATTTAAGGTGTAATCAAGAATGTAAACTCAAGGCAAACTCAGTGTCCCAAATACAGATGAGAAAGCCACATCACAGCACCAGTCATTGGAGGTAGACCAACCTGAAGATGTGATGGGAAGTTTGTCCTGCTTGACTGCAAAAGGGATGAGTGAACAAGAGGTGGGAAACACACACACACACACACACACACACACATACACACACACACAGTTAAGTTTATTTATTTTTTTCCTGTTAAAGCTATCTGATTTAGACTTCCCTGGTGATAACTTCAAACTCCTTTCCAGCTAATCTGCAAATAGCATAGGACCATGCAAAGCAAAACACTTCTCCATCTTAGTGACAAATTAAAAGAATCTAATACTATGTGCAAACAATGAAGTCCAGCTTCTCACAAAGTTGTCACCATGTTGACAGAGGAATTGTAACTAAGACCCCCTGTCATGCAGCAGGGGCCTAAATATGGAGCCATGGCTTATGGAGCTGCTGTGACAGCTGTGACTGAGGAAAACCACAGTGGGCAGCCCAGCCCTGGCCCCACTATTACCATTCTGAACTATGACCCTTCAAGTAAAGGAAGAGGGCTGCTAAGCAATTATTCAGTAAATTTGACCAATGTAGAAAACCAGATTAGATTACGAACCTTCTAAATGTCAGTTTCTATTTACTGACGTCTTACTTGTGTTCCCTCTCTTTCCCTAGCTCACACAAGTGCCCTTAGTCTATAAGGAAACAGACTGCTTCACACCCATATCCTCAACAGTCTTATTTATCAACAGGGGTTCTGGGATATAAGTCAGCCCCAAATTAAGTCCAATTCAAATGAACATCTCCTGACTCTTTAGCTCTAGGCTACTGAGACATTATGTAAAACAGTTGATACCAAAGTCAAAAGTCCTATGGTCTAGTTGTATACATACTATATAGTCTGTATAAAATACATCCTCCTAGTATTAGAAGTGAATCTACAAAATACAGTGTGTGTGATTGTCATTTTAAGTTATAGCTCTCTATTTTATAATATATAATAAAATGACATAATAAAAGTGGCACCAAGCTTTGGATTTCAGTGTCTAAATCACTAATTTTATTCATCCTTTGGCAGCTAAATGTCTTTTAAATACTGTGCAGAGTTCTATGATGTACTGTTTGCCTAAACAACTAAAAAAAGTGTTAAGCTGCATTACTTAGTATAGTCAGTTTATGCTGTTTAAAACCATCAGGAGGTAGATGTTCGATCCAGTTTCCTTTGGCCTCTGAAAAGAGAAGGACAGGGTCCAAGTTTGAGCTGATCTATATACCTCTGGAAGCTCATTCCCAGAGGCTCATCAAGTCCACACTATGCACAGAGAAAATGAAGTTTACCTGCTTTCCATTCATTGTACTTACCTTGCTTGACAATCTTTGCAAGTTCTTCTTTTCTTCTAAGAAACTGATACTTTGGTCTCTGGTGGTCATTTTTGCTTAAATCTCCTCTTTGTTAGTTTTGCTGAGAATTCATCATGATGTAGGAATCTTAGCTCACAATGATTAAGGATTCAGTGAAATAGTTTCTAGTGCTGTGACTATTAGGTTCTTGCTAGTTCCCTTGAAGACTGTAGCCTATGAACCTTGTTACTCTGATTTAGGAGCTTCAAAACAGGATATTCTATTATCATGATGGAAGGGGCCTAATCTGACAAAGCTCTTGTTATTTTTCATTGTTATTTGACTTAGTCCTCTGCCAATGGTAAGGGCTTTTCAGCCCTTCCCCCATTCCTCTCACTCATGCTAGGTAAGAATGGGTCCATAGCCCTAACTAGTTTGGCTCAGTGAATAGAGCATCATCCTGTGGACTCAAGGGTCCCAGGTTTGATTCCAGTCAAGGGCATGTACCTTGGTTGCAGGCACATCCCCAGTAGGGGGTGTGCAGGAAGCAGCTGATTGATGTTTCTCTCTCATTGATGTTTCTAACTCTCTCTTCCTCTCTGTAAAAAATCAATAAAATCTGTTTTAAAAAAAGAATGGGTCCATAAAACCAGTGATATCTAGTTTTGCACACTCACTTTGTTTTGACTCTGCCTCCAACAGATAATGTAGGTCAGCTTTCACATCGATGAAGCAGCAACCCACTTTGTAGTGAGATCCCATTATTTCAGAGGATCTATGATGGTCCTTGGACTCCCTATATCTGCTAATCTGTTGGCTCCTCCCTTTATCCTAAGGCATAAATGCCAGACAATATATGAAGGCTGTAATAAAGATAACTCACTAAGACATTAGTGATCATACCTCAAATGCAGGAAGTATGTGAGATTTGTGTGTGCATGCACAGTTGTACATATGTGAGTGTGTGTGTGTGTGTGTGTGTGTGTGTGTGTGTGTGTGTGTAAGTAGAGGCTACAAATTCTAAAAATGGGTGAAGAAGGTACTGAGAAATAAGAACCAGGATAAGAAATTGAAAATGCCCAAATCCTGGAAACACTTTTGCCTCATAGTTTTGCTATTGGTCTGGTTGACAAAACTCTAGGGTTTTAAAGAATCTAAATTGCTTTTTGTCACCTTGTCAATTAGAGAGGCTAATCCTAATATTAAAGAACACCCTTGAGCAATAAAATGTATAAAATATTTTTCCTTTTATAATCAAGCAGGTCATAAAAGAGTGAAATAGCAATTCCTGTCCATGCAATGCATATGTATTTTAGGATTAAGTAACTTTTCCTTTCCCATCTGTGCTCTAAATCTGTGCCATATGTCACCTAACAAGGTATTTGCCATTATTCTTTTATGCAGTTCACTGCATTTTGTTCCTCTTGTCCCTTGAAAATTAGCCTGTCTGTAATCAAAAATCACTTCTACTCATAGTTCAGTGCACCTACTGTAGATGTGGCAAATGCTTATTTATAGGGCTGGTAATTGGATTAAAAACATTGAAAGAAACAGAAAAATGGAATGTATTGAAAAAAATATAAAGAACACAAGCATGAAAATCAACAAAACCGAAATAAGTGTACAAACTCCAATGAATGAAATTGCTATTCATAGGAATCATTTATCAGTAACAACATTCCAGAGTTTGTGGTCCTCAAAATTCAATTGCAATGACATTTAAAAACCTAAGAGAAGAAAAAAGATTCTGAAAAGCCTTTCTGTGAGTATGACTTACAATGGTTGATTAGTTTGTGTGCATCTTCCCGGCTGTCTTGAAAAACTGGCAGTGCATAAATCTTTATCAAGTATAGGTATAGAAATATTATACTGGGAAAGTGCCCCTGTATTAAATTATTTAAGAAAAGGAATTAATTATTCCTTTAAATTTGAGTATTGTTATTTTTATATTCAAAAAATCACAGAAAAGAAAAAAAATAAAGTATGATCTCTTTCCATAGAGTCCTTCTGAGTGTTTTACAGGCAGTAGGTGACTTGGAGAGTCACTGGGAATAGGTGCCTTTTATCAGTTGAGGAGTGATGGAACTGGCATATAGTATATTGCTTCTAACTATACCCATAGACCTGATTTTCCAAACAGTCTTCCAATAACCTTATTCAAAAAATATATTTTTAAAAGAAGCCAATGTTTTGGATAAACTAAATAAAACAAAAGTATTTGGAATGTGAAATCAAACGGTCATACAGAAATGCCAATATCCAACAATGTGATCCAAAGAGACAGTGAATCAGATTCAACAGTAAACAAAATCCAGGAGAGAAAAACCCAAAGGGAAACATTAGAAATGTTTATTTACCAGAAAGCATAAAGGATAGAAAATCGATCCACATGAGTTAACCACCATCTCTATCTACCTTTTAGTAGTTATTCCACAGTAAGTCTGCAAAAGAAGCAAGCTCCTACCTGCTTGACTGGATCACTTCTTCTCTAGTTCTGTAGCCCTAAAGATGAAAAAAGTAGAAGTAACTAAGTTAAGTCCATTAATTTGAGAAAGATATTCTAGGCTAACATGTAATTTTTAAAAATAATTGATTTTTGTTAAATAAAAAATAGGAATGAAAGATATATATAACGATTTAGCAAGTAAGATGAATATTATTTTATTTGTTCTTGCAAATTACTCATTATGCTCATTGACCTAATATGAAGGCAGGAGTGAAATTTAGTAGTGGGGACTTGTTCAGTCCTCATCAGAGAAAAATGATAATGATGTATTATTGATTTCTGATTGTTGTCACATCCATGCCAGTGAGATTTTGACTAGGGTTTGTCTATATTAACTTGATGATTTTTATATCTGATGTATACCTTTTATTTTATCTATATCAATTGAATTGTGTGAAAGGATGAAAATGAATGCCCTTTTTCTGCCACAGAACTTTTATCTAGGAACTTAATGTCAGAAGATTATATTGAGAATCTGCTTATTTTATTGGTGTGGCAAAATCTAGAACATTAACTAGTTGTTCTGGTCCAATGTTTTACTGTAAAATTGTTTATTAAAAAAATTACTTTTGCTATGCAATACAGACTGGGTTCTAAAATGTTTTCAATGAGTTACAATTAATTTTTGTGGTTGTCAGTGGAGTAAGATTGACGAATTAGGAGCAGTGAGGAATATTCTATTATAAATGGAAATCTTGAACTCCAATCTAGAATCCTGGAATCCATTAGCCTAAGCAGGGGTTGACAAACTATAGCTTGGGGACTATATCCAGTCTGCTACCTCTTTTTATATGACTCAAAGTAAGAATAGTTTTTCCCGTATTAAGCAGTTGAAAAATTAAAAAAAAAAGAATAATATTTCATAGCATGTGAAAATTACACAAAATTTAAATTTTGGTGTTCAAAAATAAAATTTTATTGGAACATAGACACAGTTTATATGTTGTGTATGATTGCTCTGATCCACAATAGGAGAGGTAAGTAGTTATATAGCACAGAATATGGCCTTCAAATCTTAAAATATGTACTACTTGGTCTTTTAAGGAAAATGTATTGACCCCTGGCTTAGGCTATAGTTTATTTTATCTTCCTTGTGGATATTGGGAGGTAATGTGATGAGATCCTAATAACTTAATCTGATCATATAGGCATGTGAGTAATAGCTTTTCAGGCCATTAAAGAGGACTGCATTTCATTCTGGAGTCATTTAGATTGCTCACTACAGACCGTAAGGGGGAGACTAATGAATAAATGAAGTACTTGCCTATTTATGCAGCAAGTTCTAGAGTGGTTTCATTGCTGTACTATAGTTACAGCAAATCTCCTTTTTATTTTATAATAAGACTTCAAGATTCTCTTTAATATTTGATAAGAATGTCTAGAACATTTACTCAACATGGAATGAGAAAAATTCTTGAAAGAAGCAAAACAATATATAAGTACACATGAAATCATTTATATGAAGTCCAAAAGGCTTACATATTTATGTGAAGTATGCATATAATGCATATACACGTAAGCATTTATATGAAGATCAAAATCAGGCACAACCCAACTATATTTTTTGTGAAAAATTAACTTTGCTCAAAGAAAGTTCTGGCCTTTGTTCTTGGCTCTTGGGAGATAATTGTTAAATCATTAGACTATCTTGTCTGATAAGAATGTCATTGTTTACCTGGAGATCTTGGGCTGTGCCAGATAATATATGCCACCAATGGGATGTATGACCCCTAGATGGGCCCGTGGACCAAGCAGTATCAACTTGACTGCTAGAGACATTTATAGGGCCCGAGACAAGTTCAGCCCTGTAAATGGCCAACAATGTTTTTGTAACCGAACTAAAATAAAATTTGGAATGTGAAATCAAATGGTCATAGAGACACCAAGACTTGGGTAAGCTATGGTGGTCAGTACAAACTGTTGCACATCATATCTGGGAGAGGTAAGCACTGTCCACACAACTCCATTGGGAGGGGATCACTAAAAGCTTTGCACCTGGAACCCTCTGGGCCCTGCTCCATGGGACTCTTCCCTTGGCTGATTTTAATCTCTGCCTTTTCCTTGTAATAAAACATAATTTTGAGCATAACAGCTTTGATAAAGTTTGTGAGCTCTTCCAGGAAATTATAGAAACAGAGGCTGGTTTTAGGGAACTCCTAACTTTCAACTGGTGTGATAAGTTAGGGTAGTCTTGGAGACCTCTGAAAAAATGCAGTGTATATATATTTCTTATTTGTATCTGCACATACATACATACACACACATTACAAAAATCATGCTAATGGTTACCAAGGTTGGGTGCTAGGCATAACATGTGATTTCTAGGATGGTAGCAATATTATATTTCTTCATCTGATAGGGGTTAAATAGATATTAATATATAATTCTTTTTAATCTGTACATATATATTTATGTACACTTGTGAATTTATAATATCTCACTATTTAAAAAGGAGGAAAAGAACTCTTCACAGAGTACATTACTTTAAATAACCCCCCCACACAAATGCACACACACAGGATCCAGTGTAGCAATGTATTCAGCTACACAGAAGATTGCTATTTTGTCCTTAGTTTCATTGCTCAAGAACTATTACCGATTTTTCATGAAGGAATAAATCACTTAGTTATTCAAAGATTATAATCACAAGTTTCATGGTAGTGTGATAAAATATTGATTGTGATCTTCCACAGTATTAGAAATTCTGTTCCATTGCTTACATGTATCCTTTGGAACAGTATATGTGATGTCTCTTTTATGACTGAGTTGCAGCAAAATGAACCCTGCCTGTAAGGTTAGAGTCAATGACCTCAAAACATCCACTACCCAGTAGAGCAGTGGTTCTCAACCTTTCTAATGCCGCGACCCTTTAATACAGTTCCTCATGTTGTGGTGACCCCCAACCATAAAATAATTTTCGTTGTTACTTCATATCTATAATTTTGCTACTGTTATGAATCATAATGTAAATATCTGTGTTTTTAGGAACCGCTAGCAGCGTCGCCTAAGACCATCGGAAAACACAGATATTTACATTACGATTCATAACAGTAGCAAAATTACAGTATGAAGTAGCAACGAAAGTAATTTTATGGTTGGGGGTCACCACAACATGAGGAACTGTATTAAAGGGTCGCGGCATTAGAAAGGTTGAGAACCACTGCTCCGAAGCCTGAGTTGGCCACATTTGGGGCATTTAAAGTACTAAACACCAGGCTGCTTCCAAGTAAAGAATATGGTTGCAGAGAACACACCACATGGGGGCACCACCACATACTGTTGCAGGCAGAGCTGGAACACACAAAGGGCAATTCTCAAATTTTATTATGTGTAACAATCATTTAAAAGAACTTGTGTAGAAACTCTGATTCCTAGGTTCCACTCCAGAGAGATTGATTCAATATGCTGTGTGGGGGCCCCAGGGATATACATTTTTAATAAGTAACTAAGTCATTCTGATACAGATGGTCTCCGAGAACCTTAGAGAAACACTAAGTTTCTTTGTGCTGTAGCTCAAACAGAACTGCTTCTAGGCTTCTGACAAGGGCGGTTGGTTTCTACAGTCACCATATAATTCATGTGCTTAATGCCAGGACTTTTTAGCAGGCACACATTCTATCACTCAGTAGAAAAGTTGCACCCAATGGCTCTGTCCACAAGCTAAGATTCCCTTGGCCATTGTATAAATGGCACCTACTTAGTTTCTATATAATTTTGAGGATATATTGATGTGACTCTCCAAAGTACTTTAGTAACATCATGTAAATGGATACACTAATGTCCCTAGAGAATAATCTTGGCAGATTCCCACCCCCCTCACCCCCTGCCCAGATCATGCATTGCTACAGTTGTCATTACCTTACAGCTGTCAAATAAAACCATGAGGAGCTGGCCCAAACTGGTCTGCTTTTTAATTTTTTTGACTATACTAAAAGACTTTATATTGTTAATAAATGGAGGCAATTAAAGGTGAAGTATTTAGCTCATCCAGCCCTTAGAATAATGATTAATGACTGGTATGCAGTTTTAATATAATTCCCCTAATTTAAATTTGGCATTCTAGTTATTAAAACTGTAAGAGCTAAACTATAAACAACTTATTTTTTTTTATCAAATTTTAATCATAATTTTGTTATTTAGTAAGTGATGTGTTTGTTTTTCAGTGGTCACAGCTGGGCTGGCCAACAAGTAAGGATGTTAGTACTTTCACTGGAAACTCAGTCTGGGATTGAAAGTCAATTTAATTTAATTCAACAAATATATGTTGAATATATGCTATGTAGAAGGCATGCATATAACTCAGTCCTTATTTCCAAGAGGCATACAATCTTCAATAAGTAGCAATGATACTATGAAAAATGTGCAGTTCAGTTTAAATTGTCTGTGGTTCAGCAGGAAAGGAAATTATATCTTGTGAGGATAAATGATATCACGGAAGAGGTGGCATTAGCAATGGCAGTTAAGCAAGGTTGTGTTGAGAAAATAGATAATCCAGTTTGGGTGATCTGTAGACTGCATTTTTAAATGAGAGCAGATGGTACCGCTGTAGACTGTTGTTCTTCCATGAGTTTAGCTCCTGACTCCTATGAAGGCATTGCTAATTTCAAATCAGTATCCATTGTAGTGGTGGGAGCCAAGAAGATACCATTCTGTTCTCTGGGTTTGTAGTCACTTGTTCTCTCTGTGTTTCTATTTATCTGCCTGTGTAATATAAAAATTAGAATTCCTCTTTATCTCAAAGGAACATCAGCATAATAAAAATATTATTTGATTAGGACTTTACTCTTCATAAAACATCAACCCATGAATTATCTATTTTGGTTTGTATAACAAACCTTTCAGATATTTGGGATTGACATCTTACTCTCTATTTTGCAGGTGAGGATACTAGAGCTCAGAGGAAAAAATGTAACTTGTCCAAAGGCCACGTTGCTTTCAATGAGAGAGGCGCAATTCATGTCTACTGCCACCAACTCCCTACGAGGCTTCCTCTTTTCTCAGTGAGGAGTTAATAGGGTGAATATAAAAACCTTTTGTAAATGGAACATTAAAACTCCCTTAAGTATAACCCAAATGATATTCACATTCATGTGGCTATATTTGTTTGCATGCAACTTGAAACATCCTTAAAAGCAAAGAACAAAAATATAACAACAAATAAAAACTGGTATCAGAGAAAGTAAAATAGAAATAGTTGGGCCAACCAGATATTAAGTGTCTTTGATGTGATGCCTCATGAAATATATATGCTATTTTTAACTCACAATGTATAATGTGACTTCATCAGAACTTTAAATATACCTTCCACTTTATAAGAAATGTGAGATATAGAGTAATATACTAAATGTCACCCAGAAGAAGCAACCAGTCCAATCCAGAAGGTGGGGTGCTCCAGCAGGGGTTCTGTTTAAATAGATTAAGTTTATAATTGTGGAATGGAGTTGAGGAATGCAGGGAGTGGTGGGAGGGAAGGATAAAAAAGAACCCCTAAGAGCCCAGCCAGTGTGGTTCAGTGGTTGAACATCAACCTATGAACCAGGAGGCCACTGTTCAGTTCATGGTTAGGGCATATGCATAGGTTGCGGGCTTAATCCCCAGTTTATGGCATGCAGGAAGCAGCTGATCAATGATTCTCTCTCATCATTGATGCTTCTATTTCTCTCTTCCTCTCCCTTCCACTCTGAAATCAATAAAATATTTTTTAAAAATTTAAAAAGAAACCCTGAGAGAAAGTGCCATATTATGTTGACTATGGTCATGGTCTCAGGGATATGATAAAATTTACCAAATTGTACATTTTAAGTATGTACAGTTTAATGATTGTTCACTATACGCAATATAACTTTTAAAATGTGAATGTTGAAAGCAATTTGCAAAACTATAGAAATATTCATTCTCAATCTCCAGGTATCTCAGTTTTCCCCTTTAAGCTGCTGTTTTGCCTGAATGGTCCGTTTCATCCTTTTGAACAGTAAAGAAAACTGAAGGACTGGCATGGCTGCTTTTGTGAATCTGTGCCCTTTTGAGGGACATAATTTGAGCAGCTAATGTAGTAAAAAAGGTTGTGCTCATGGCAAGGGTGTGCAGAGAATCATAGGGTTAGTTTTAAGGCTAAAAAGCTAAACAGAACTGCTATTCTGATGCCCAGAATACTTCTGACTGAAAAATGGTATAAGCTATGCCCTGAGCGAGTGGAAAGGCTCAATTTTATTTCAATCTGACCTTCATCTGATCCCAGGTGTTCCAGAAGATTGGGGGCTAATGCATGTGCACTCACAGAGGCACCTTTGAAAAATTGATTTGCATAAGCCCACACACTGCAGAGTGCTTAAAAGGTCCATCAATAAGTATAACATTGCTCCAGCAGATAAAAATAAAAAGGCTCCTTGAAATGTGGGGAACATATTCAATAACTCCAGCTCACATGCTCTTTAAGTTATAAGAAATATTTCAATACCAATTTATAGTTGTGACTAGATTGGTAACTATTCCTGTGGCCTTTGGGGCATCAAAGCATCTCCATTTCAACATGCAGACACCCGACCACACCCGGGAACATTAGCCCACAGTCACTAACACAGACTCTTCTTTCATTCACTTGGAAGGAGCTAAATTCAGGAGTATATTTTGAATATGTTCCTTCTTCTAAAACAAATGCTTCGTCGATCTTTACAAAATCCACTGATATAGGCAGTTACTAAAATAAGAATCTGAGCCCTGACATTTTTCTTGATTCTTTGCATACTTTTAAGTCAGCTGTTTGAGAAACAGTAACCATAACTGCGACTGCCAGAATGCCAGATGACCAATTCACTTACTCAAAGAGCAATAGTGCCTTTCAACCTGCCATCTTAAAAACATCTTCAAATGAAACAGATTCATTTGGATTGCCCAGAATGCATATTCATTTTCCCTTCTATTATTCCCCTCCATAACATTCCCATCTAATTTATTTTGTAGGGCCCCTGGCTTATAAATGTATGGTGGTGGTGGTGGTGGTGGTGGTGGTGGTGTGTGTGTATGCGTATGTGTGCTAAAAATAAACAAACAATCAAGCAAACACACTCTCAAATAAGGTACAAGGTGGACTAACTTCTTTCTTGATGGCACACAGCCTTCCTCCTCAGGTGGAAATCTTGGCTGTTTCTGAGACAAATCATTTCAAGGCTTTTCTTCCTCTTCATCTGTTACTCCCATTACCATTTGAGATCCATCCTGCTTCCTCCTACTATGCTCAAGGGGCAGGCATAGTGGGGATTGCTGGAGGTCATGGTGGGGATGAAGAGGTTGAAAACAGAGCTACTACCAGTGTTTGTCTACTGGGGGCTGTGCTGGATACCTACAAGTGAACTGCCCTCCCCTGACTCATTTCCCCTGGAGAGACACCAAGCCAATGAAGGTCCTTCCACCAGGAAGTGGTTTGACTAGTGGAATCTCCAAATGGAACACAGCCAGTCACTGGTGCTTGGCTGGTTCTTTTTATCTGGAATAGGCAACAGTTGAAGCTCTGAGGGACCTGAATGGAAAAAATAAACTTGCACTGTCAGGTTGAAGAACAGATTTGGAAACGCAGAAAATGACTTTGAAAGAAAAGAAAGCTAAGATGCCTAGAACCTGGCTAGGGTGGTGACAAAACCAATGGAAGAATATTCTGCCCTTTTCAAGCAGGAAGAGGATGGAGCCCGCTGAGAAGGTCCCCAACCATTAGTCACATGGGCCTGGCAGGATAGACATCATCCTTAATTCAAGCACAGACTTGGCTTCATTCGTGGATCTTCAACTGCTCGTGATTGTGTGGAATAAACTTGAACAAATAGTCTTTGTAGAACTCTTTTTATTGTTACTTAGAATTTTTCTACAACATGACTGTTTATTGGTGAGCATTAACATTTAGGAATAATTTTCAAGATGTTGATGTACCCAATCCTTTGAGCAATCCTGAATCCTGGTGTTTATTAATAAATGATTTGCAAAATTATAGAATCCCCCCTCTTTTAAAACTAATTTGCAATGCATTGACATTTGGATTAAATAAATAAATAGAATAATATATTCTTTATTATATCAGTATTATGTTTATTTTCAATTAGAAAATAAGTACCCAGTAGATCATGAGATAACAAAATTTTAATGCTTGCTGGTAGATATTTCTATTTAGATTCCAAGAAAAAATAGAAATGTCTTTCTTGATTCTACACATGTTAACATACATCCATAATATATTCTATGCATACCATGTGTTTGTAACACTGAGCTATTGAAATCTGATTTGCAGACAATTTTGTTACTTCCACAAATTTATGGGTATAAACTGTATTTAATTTGATTACTGTGGTCCATAGGCAAGCCTATTTCTTGACCCCAGGAACAAGTTTTGACCTTTTCAGCTCCTTTATTCAGTTTGACGTTAATTTTTGTTCTTTATTCTTAACTGGTTTTCATTGTACTTAGTGTATAATACATGGATCCTGGGGGTCAAAATAAACCCATCAAATGCCCATGAATTTTAACCAAAGACTGCAGCACTACATGATTAAAAGCTTTAAATTCTCAAAGGAAAATGTGATTAATCCGGTACCACAGTGCTGAGTGGCTTCACACTGGCTTCATTTGTTGGTATTGTTGTTTTCCTTGGGTATATTTGATTTTTTAGAATGATGATGATTTTCATTTATGCAGTTAATGTGAATCTCTCCCTGCAGTTGTAAAAAATGCCATAACTACTTCAGTAATATTTTACATGACTCATATCCAACTTTGTGAGGGAAAGAATTCAAATACAAGATATGCATATGAAGACAGATTCTCCTAAACCACACAATTGGGGCTAATGCCATGAAGATGAACACAAAACTTCTCTTCAGTTTATTGTATGCTTTGTAGAACTGAAGGCAAGTGGTTCAGAAGGTTTTCTATCATGGCATGTTTCCTATCTAGCTATTTTTAAAGATCTCTAGGATCCCAAAATTTCCCTTGATAGCCCATCCCAGTGTTAAAATGAAAAAGTATGTGCAGTAATTTCTAGCCAGTCTGCTTCTGCACTTTTTCTTTGGCTTATTCTTTAGCAAAAATAAAGAAAATTCACTGTGTATCTTCTCTGTACTATTGCTTCAAATACCCAAGGGTTGCTGTGAGGCTAGTTTTTTAGCTTTAATTTTCCAAGTTAAAACACCTCCATTATAATTAACCTTTCATCACAGAGCATGTCTCATTCCCCTTTGTGTTTATATTTCAATATCCATTTTTTAAAGCTTGTGCCTCCAAATGGTTGCAATAAAGAGTGTTACAATGAATATTGAAAGAGAGTAATGGTTTCTCTTCCTGACTCATCTCATTCTGAATATATACTGTTGTTGTTAATATTATTATATCAATATGTGTAACATTCTTAGTTGTGAAAATTTATCTTTAGCTTGTGATCTGCTAGGACCATCAAAAGTGTGCTTTTGTACTTTTGTCTACCTGTCTTTGATCCAGATTTTGAATGGACTCATAATTTTTTTGACTGTAAGGAAGTTAATATGCATATATCTTCAATGGTTTTTATTCTTAAACTAATTTGTTCTGAGAGTTTGAAGTTCTTTGAGATAAGTGCCATAAGGCTAAATAAATGTGAGTTTTCAAAGTCAATATCTCTTTCAAAATGCCACTTATAACAAAATGGATTTCTTTTGTTCCAATAGGTTAACTACTGGTACTAAACTGAAGATGGCACACTGAAGAATTTATTTGTGCTATAATTCCATAACGTGTCACTACTGCTGAGTTAGAAATATAATGATATTTCTGATACATGCTATGATTCATCTCTCAGGGAAGGGATAGATATTCAGGGCCAGGGACATGAGTCTCTGATATCACTAATCAGTCATTTCAAACAGTAAGTCAGTCTTAAGAGACTTCTCAATGGGCCAACCATCTGAGGCTTTTCTTATCATCTTACCATGTAATTTTCTGTATCTACAAACTGTCTTACTCTTTTTTCTAACAACTGGGAATTTAATGAGAAATAATGAACTTTAGGTATATCTCCTTGCCTGTTTTCCCCTTGGTTCAGCTGCTGACATAGACATTCTTTGGGCCACAGTTATCAAATGGATTGGACAGCTTCAGTAGCCAACATCAATGTCATAAAAATTTGAGAATGACTAAAACTTAAATAATATGCGTGACTCCTTGAAGATCACTTTCTCTTATTCAGTGTGTGAATATCCTACATTTTTCCTATGCTTTTATTCTTTTGGGTAAGCTGGAGAGAAGTCCCAACTTATGAGATGATTCCACTTAAATGGCCCTAAATATTAACTTGTGGCTGCTTGCTCTTGAACAACTACAGAGAAGTAACCAAAGATTAATAAATGTTGCTCAATTTCATGGTTGTTGTTCTCAGGCAAGGTCTTCCTCACAGTATTTTGAGTGTACACAGCAGCTGCAAGCTTAAAATGAAAGGTTTTTCAAGTTCACCTTTAGCCCCTGTAATATTTCAGCTAGGCCTGCCTGAGGACTTCCTTCTTTTCTTTGATGGAAATAATAAACTATGATGAGTTTTCAATAACAGCTCTTGTTCTTACCACTATCTCATTTCTAAGAAGTGGAACAATAGCTCCTTATATTGCTGTCAGTAAGACCCTCCAGAATAGCAGTGAGACTGAGAAGCTGGAATGAGCCTTTCTTCATACAAAGTGCCACAGGGTCATGGAAAGACATCTTGACATTGAGTTACCATGGAAGCATTACGATGCTGTAGTGACATTCCTCTCTTTTTAGCAAGTGCTTAATGTGCACTCCAATTAACACATCAGAAAGCAAAGCTACAGAGTCAAAGATCATCTGGTGGTTTCTAAGTCCCCTTTGCCTATTGATCTCTTTACTATTACAGGTTTGACTAAAAAGAAGATACATTATTTATTTTTGCCATTTTGTGACCTTTTGTTCTTTACTTTTATACCTATTTCTGTCTATTTAGGATTCACATATCCCTCACAGAAAGACACCACTTGCTCCGGGGGCGGGGTAGGGGGGGTGAGGGGGAGAGATCAACCAAAGGACTTATATGCATGCATATAAGCCTAATCAATGGACACAGACAACAGGAGGGTGGGGGCATAAATGGGAGGTGGGAAGTAATGGGGGAATAAGGACACATATGTGATACCTTAATCAATAAAGAAATAAAAAAAAACAAAAACAAAGGCAGGTCTATAGAGGAGGAGTCAGTTTTAATGCAAAATGAAACTTATTGGACACATACATTTCTTTCAAGTCACAAGTCATATCCTTCCTCATATGCTTGCCAATCCTGCTAGTCTTACAAATCTGCAATATTAAGTGGTTACTAAAGCACCATGATACTAGGAGCTAGGTCAGTGCTAAAAGATCTCAGGGCAGCCACACCATCCTTGAAGTGCAAAGTTACCAGATAGAAGTTCAAAGGGTGGTGGCCACTGTTGGCTTTTTACTCCTTGAGAAGCCATGAAGTTTTCGAGGTATGTAATAAGCTTGGACAGATATCTGTCATCTAGAACTATGTGATCTGGACCATGGACGTGAGTCTTTCAAATTAATGTCTGAGTGAATTTTTTGTGTATGATAGTTCTATTCTTAACAAGTGCAGGTATGAGAAACCAAGATGGTGGCATAGGTAAACACCTAAACTGCTGCCTCGCACAACAATTTCAGAACTACAACTAAAAGACAAAACAGACATCATCCAGAACCACAGGAAGACTGGCTGAGTGGAAATTCTACAACTAGAAGGAAAGAGAAAAGCACACTGAGACTCAGAGGAGCTGCAGGAGGCAGAGGTACTGAGACGCATGCATGGAGAGGACTGGCAACTGAGTGCGCAGCTCGCTTTCTCAAGCAGGAGGGAGACAAAAGCTCCCAATTGTGCTGAATTCCAGTTCTGGGCAAGACTCTGGGGACCCAGATTCATATGGGGTGAAACTGGACTGTCAGGAAAGAGAAAAGCACACTGAGACTCAGAGGAACTGCAGAAGGCAGAGGTACTGAGGCACAGGCGCGGAGAGGGCAGGCAACTGAGTACACTGCTAGTTTTCTCAAGTGGGAGGGAGACAAAAGCTCCCAACTGCACTGAACTCCAGTTCTGGGTGAGACTCTGGGGACCCAGACTCATTTAGGGAGAAACTGGACTGTCTGGCATTGGGTGGGACTCAAGGGCAGCTTTCTCTCAGAGGTGTTTGCAGTGATTATCATGGGACACTGAGATACAGGGGCCTATTAGGGCAGGGCTGATGGGAAACCAATGCTGTCTGCTCCACCCTGAGACTCCGCCCCATCCAAGCTGAGCACAGAGGCTTTTGCAAGTCTTGTCTCATAAGGGTGTCTCCAGCACAGAAGTTCTCCCAGCATAGACACAGCTGATCCTCACAGCCAATTGGCCTGGAGGTCAATTCCTCCCAGTGATACCAACAACAATCAAGGCTTAACTACAACAAGACTGTGCACACAGCCACAAAGGGGTGCACCAAGAGTGTCCACCTCAGGTAATTGGGGATGCTGAGCCACTGGGCCCTATAGGACACTTAGCACACAAAGCCACTTTATCAACTCAGGGACAAAGAAACAGGTCACAAATGAAAGAAATGGAGGAAAGCAAACAACTGGATATAGAGTTCAAAACCAGAGTTATAAGGTTTTTCAAGAATTTTCTAGAAAAGGCCAATAAATTTAGTGAGACCCTCAAGGATATGAAAAAGGACCAACTTGAAATTAAGCATACACTGACTGAAATAAAAAAAATATTATACAGAGATCTAACAGCAGACTAGAGGATCACAAGAATCAGGTCAAAGATTTGAAATACAAAGAAGCAAAAAACACTCAATCGGAAAAGCAAAAAGCAAAAAGAATCCAAAAATGTGAAGATAGTATAAGGAGCCTCTGGGACAACTTCAAGCGTACCAACATCAGAATTATGGGGGTGCCAGAAGAAGAGAGAGAGCAAGATACTGAAAACCTATTTGAAGAAACAATGACCGAAAACTTCCCCTGCCTGGTGAAAGAAATGGACTTACAAGTCAGGAAGTGCAGAGAACCCCAAACAAAGGAATCCAAAGAGGACCACACCAAGACACATCATAATTAAAATGCCAAGAGCAAAAGACAAAGAGAGAATATTAGCAGCAAGAGAAAAAACAGTTAGTTACCTACAAGGGAGCACCCATACGACTGTCAGCAGATTTCTCAACAGAAACTATGCAGTCCAGATGGGTGTGGCAAGAAATATTCAAAGTGATGAATAGCAAAACCTATAACCAAGGTTACTCTACCCAGCAAAGCTATCATTCAGAATTGAAGGTCATATAAAGAGCTTCACAGATAAGTAAAAGCTAAAGGAGTTCATCATCACCAAACCAGTATTATATGAAATGCTGAAAGGTATTCTTTAAGAAGAGGAAGAAGAAGAAAAAGGTAAAGATAAAAATTATGAACAACAAATACATATCAATCAACAAGTGAATCTAAAAATCAAGTGAATAAAAAAATCTGATGAACAGAATAAGGTGGTGAATATAATAGAATCAGGGGCATAGAAAAGGAGTGGACTGACAATTCTCGGGGGAAAAGGGTGTGGGGGGTGCGGGAAGAGATTGGACAAAAATTGTACACCTATGGATGAGGACAGTGTGTGTGGGGGGGGTTAGGGCAGAGGGTGGGGTGGGAACTGGGTGGAGGGGAGCTATGGGGGGAAAAAGAGGAACAATTGTAATAATCTGAACAATAAAGATTTATTAAATTAAAAAAACCACACAACAAGTGCAGGTGATTTGTGGCATGGAGAAGATTTACGTATTCTAGTGACTGACCTGGTAGAGTGGATACTGTTAGATCCCCACCTGGATTCCCTTTATCAGGCTGTGTTCCCATTCTCTAGTTGCTGTGAGTGTTGGATATTAGGTGTCATAACTGCTCCCTTCTTCAATGAATTGCTCTTGATCACCACAGAAATCACTCAAGCCAAGAGATGCCTCAGAGGTTACTTTCCACATGCAAATTCCACCCACCTAGAGGGGGCTGTCTTCAACAAACAACCATCTGTAGTGTGAGGTACAAAGGTCCTAACTCTCCTACCATAAGATGAGATGCTCCAGAGCTTTCTGTGGGATAAGATTATGGTTTGGTTTCAGCAAAAACTACCTCTTTTCTTAGCTTCTTTCCTCCCCTCCCCTGCTTCCCTTACTCCCTCTCAGTTTTCTCTCACAAGCATTCTCTCAATATATCACCTCCATAACAATCCCAGTCTCTGCCTTCACTGCAAGGGAACAAGACACATGGTAACTAATTCTACAATTGCAATGCACTAACAGTCATAGGACAATTATATTAATTTACATTGTCCTTGAACATCTTAAAATGTAGATGTATATACTTCATCTGGTAAAATGCAAATGTATGTTTACAGTGTAAACCAGCAATTCTCCTAGGTATTTATCCAAGAGAGATGAAAACATATGTCCTGCACAAGAATAGTCACAGCAGATTTATTCATAAAAGCGAAAACTTCGAAACAACCCAGATGCCCATCAACTGAAGAAAGGAAATGTAAACTGTGCTGTGTTCCTAAAATGGAATAGAACTCAGCAATAAAGAAAATGAACTATTCACCCACACAACAGCATAGGTGAATCTCAAAATAGCTATGGTGAGTGAAAGAAGACAGACACAAAGAAAGTGTACACCATTTGGTTCAATTTAAATGGATGTCTAAAATAGACAAAACCAATCCAGAGTGACAAAAGTGAGATCAGTGGTTACTGTATAGGAAGACATGGAAGTGTCTGGAAGGGGGCAGGTAGGAATTTCTAGGGTGATAGAAATATTTTGCCTTGATTTGCATTCATTACAACTGATGGGAGAACACAGTGAAGATCTGACCCTTTCACTGTTTGTAAATTATCCTTCAATTTAAAAAAGTTGTAATACTTCAAACAATAAAAAAAGTACATGTGAGAAACATAATTTTCTGAGTTTTATTTTGATCATAAACATGTATTGAACAGGAACTATGAGAAAGTTAGCTCAAATACAGACTAAAGTGATTGGTTGCAATATTTTTGCATCCTTATGCATTTATTCTGTAGATTGTTTAGTGTTCCACTTGAGTTCAAATTTACTTTAGGTTTACAGAGAGAGAGAGAGAGAGAGAGAGAGAGAGAGAGAGAGAGAGAGAGAGAGAGAGAGAATTGATTCTCTAGATTGCTTTAAAAAGTAATAGGTCATACCCTTTGATGACAATTTGCAAAAATATATAAAGTTCCATCATTCATTAATTTCCTTCTAGCAAACATTTGTGGTTTACTTACCAGCATTGCAAGTACTGAAAGATGCCAGAAATGTAAAGAAAAATAAGATATTTTCTCAGCCTCAAAGGATGTGTTGAAAGAACTGATTGTAACAATTATGGAAATAAAAGACTTGTGGTAGAAGTAAATACTGTACTGGGCACACCAGATGCTGAAAGGAGAAGGATAGAAAAATACATCTGGGGTACTAGGACAAGCTTGCTAAAGGAAGTGATGCTTGCAATAGGACAGCGAAGGTGTTAGTAAACCACAAGAGACAGTGTGGTACTGTTAAAGTATGTTGATTCTGGATTTAGGAAACTCAGCACCTTTGCTGCAACATACTCTCACTTTGGACAGTTTTCTTATTCCTCTTCAGCCTCCACCTCATAATTTCTAACTTGGGATAATATCAACCTTGTGGTGTTGCTACAACATCATCTCTCACTATTATTTTCTGGGAAAGGTGATATACCTAAATCAGAATCATCCATTAAATTTATGCTTCATCATATTAGCGACTAAGGATAATAGCAAAGATTACTGGTAAAGTTTGATTTGGGGGGTCAAAATCAAGTCAGTTTCCTTGTCTTGTCCAGTTCCTAGAAGCTGCCTGCACTACTTGTCTTGTAGACCCTTCCTGCATCTTTAGATGCAGCAGTGCAGTATCTCTAAGTCTCAATCTTTGACCTCTGCTTTCATTTTCACATCACCTATGTTCTTCTTTTGTCATCACATAACCTACTCTCCCTCAGACTCTCCTGCCTCCTTCTTTAAAAGTCCTGTGAAAACATTGAGGACACTCAGATAGTCCAGAAAGATTTCCCCATCTCAAGATCCTTAACTTCATCACTATTGCAAAATCCCCAAAACATGTACAGCAATATATTTCAGGATTTAGAGACTTGATGTGCACATTTCTGGGGAAGGGCGTTATACAGGCTACCAAAGAATAAAGGTGTGAGTTGAGTTCCAAAGTGCACTCCCCTCTGGCTGGCCCACTGCTTTAGCCCAGGGCACTGTGACCACACAAGCAGCAGCAGCACGAGCAGCTCACCCCTGTCCGAGGAGCAGCAGCCCTGTGAGCAGCCTCTATCCAAGGAGCAGCAGCCCCATGCAGCCTTCCCCCGTCAGAGGAGCAGCAGGCTTGTGAGCAGCCTGGCCCCATCCAAGGAGCAGTAGCCTTTGAGCAGCCCACCCCCATCTGAGGAGCAGTAGTCATGTGCAGCCCATCCTTGTCCAAGGAATAGCAGCCGCACACAGCCTGCCCCATCCGAGGAGTAGCAACCATGTGAACAGCCCACCCCCATCCAAGGGGTTGCAGCTGGACAAGCAGCGCCCACCAGAGGAGCCACCACCACTAGGAGCAGCCACTGCCCAAGTAGTCACTGCCACTGAGGAGCAGCCCCCTGCAGGACTTGACACCTGGATCCTTCAGTGAGAGCAAAATAGGGAGACAAAGTAACCCCAAAGGAAAGAAAAGGAGAAAACACCAGAAAATGAGCTAAGTGAAACAGAGGCATGCAATAGGTAAGAAAATTAATTCAGAATAATGGTCACATAGTTCATAAAGTGGATGGATGAAAATATCAACAACTTATGTAAGAATCAAGAAGAAATAAAGGGTGATATAGTTGCAATAAAAGCACTATGGCAAGTTTCAACAGTACACTAGGAAAAAAGGAGGACCAAATTAGCGAATTACAGGACAGGGAAGCAAAACACACCCAAACTGAACTGCAATTGGAGATAAAAATTAAAATACAGAAGGAGAGCCTAAGGGAGCTTTGGGACAACACAAAACAAAATAACATTCACTTAATAGGGATACCAGAAGGAGAGGAAGAGAAGCAAGGAATAGAAAACCTGTTTGAAGAAATAATGACAGAAAACTTCCTTGATATTGGCAAGGAAAAAACTATGCAAGTCCAAGAAGTACATAGAGTCCCAAAGACTTGAACCCCAAAAGACCAACACCAAGACACATCATAATTAGATTGGCGAACACCAACAACAAAGTAGGAATCATAAAGGCTGCCAGAGAGAGACAGAAAGTTACTTAAAAGGAATCTCCTACCAGAATATCAACTGATTCTCAACAGAAACATACCAGGCCAGAAGGAAATGGAATGGAATATACAAAGTAATGCAAAGCAAGGGACTGAATCCAAGAATACTATACCTGGCAAGGCTATCATTCAAAATTGAAGGTGGAATTAGGAACTTCACAGACAAAAAAGGGCTAAGAGAGTTTATCACTACCAAGCCAGCAATGCAAGGGGACTTGTGTAAAAAGAAGAAAAAGAAAGGCAAAAAGAAACACAAACACTAAGGAAAAATATGACAACAAACATGTACTTGTCAATAATAACATTAAATGTAAATGGATTAAATACACCAATCAAAAGAAATAGGGTAGCTGAATGGATAAGAAAACATGACCCATATATTTGCTGTCTACAAGAGACCCACCTAAGAGCAAAGGATTCACACAGACTGAGAGCAAAGGGATGGAAAAACATTTTTCAGGCAAATGGAAATGAGAAAAAAAGCTGGGGTTGCAATACTTATATCTGATAAAATAGACCTCAAAGTAAAGGCCATAATAAGAGATAAGGAAGACCACTACATAATACTAAAGGGAGCAATTCAACAAGAAGATATAACTCTGGTAAACATATATGTACCCAATGCAGGAGCACCCAAATACATAAAAAAAATCTCCTGGAAGATATCAAGGGAGAGATCGACAACAACACCATCATAGTAGAAGACTTTAATACACCATTGACATCACTGGATAAATCCTCTAGATAAAAAATCAGCAAAGAAACAGCAATTCTAAATGACACAATAGATCAGATGGACCTAATTGACATCTTCAGAGCATTTTACCCCAAAGACATGGAATATACATTCTGTGCAAGTGCACATGGGACATTTTCAGAAATAGACCACATATTGGGTCACAAGCAAAGTCTCCCCAAATTCAAAAAGATTGATATCATATCAAGCATTTTCTCAGACCACAATGGTATAATATTAGAAATAAACTACACTAAAAACATTCCAAAAAATTCAAACTCTTGGAAGCTGAATAGCATGCTACTAAACAATGATTGGGTTATCAATGAGATCAAAGAAGAAATTAAAAACATCCTGGAGACTAATGACAATAAAAAAAACAACATTGCAAATCCTATGGGACACAATGAAATCAGTCCTGAGAGGGAAGTTTATAGCTTTACAGGCCTACCTCAAAAAACAAGAAAAAATGGTAATAAATAATCTAACTCAACAACTCAAAGAATTAGAAAGAGAGCAACAAGAAAAGCCCACAGTGAGCAGAAGAAAGGAAATAATAAAGATCAGAGCAGAAATGAATGACATAGAGACCAAAAGATCAATGAAACCAAGAGCTGGATCTTCGAAAGGATAAACAAGATTGATGAACCTCTAGCCAGGCTCACCAAGAAGCAAAGAGAGAGGACCTAAATAAACAAAATTAGAATTGAAAGAGGTAAAATAAAAACAGACCCCACAGAAATACAAAGGATTATTAAAAAATACTATGAACAACTCTATTCTAACAAACTAGAAAGCCTGGAGGAAATGGACACATTGCTAGAAAAATACAACCTTACAAAACTTACTCAGGAAGATTCTAAACATCTCAATAGGCTGATAACTATGGAAGAAATTGAAGCAGTCATCAAAAAGCTCCCAGCAAACAAAAGCCTGGGGTCAGACAGCTTCACAGGGGAGTTTTACCAAACATTCCAGGAAGAACTAAAACCTATCCTCCTCAGACTATTCCAGAAAACTCAAGAGGAAGGAACACTTCCAAGCTTATTATATGAAGCCAGCATCACCCTAATACCAAAACCAGGTAAAGATAACACAATGAAAGAGAATTACAGGCCAATATCCTCATGAATATAGATGCTAAATCCTCAACAAAATTCTAGCAAATCGAATTCAGCAGTACATCAGAAAGATCATACACCCGGACCAAGTAGTATTTATTCTGGGGATGCAAGGATGGTACAGTATTCACAAATCAATAAATGTGATACATCACATAAACAAATTGAGAGATAAAAATCATATAGTCATATCAATTGATGCAGAAAAAGCATTTGACAAAATCCAACACCCTTTCTTAATAAAAACTCTCAGCAAGGTGGGAATAGAAGGATCATACCTCAACATAATAAAAGCCATATATGACAAACCTATAGCCAACAGCATACTCAATGGGCAAAAACTAAAACCATTTCCCCTAAGAACAGGAACAAGAAAGGGATGCCCACTCTCACCACTCCTGTTCAACACAGTGCTGGAAGTACTAGTCATTGCGATCAGACAAGAAGAGGAAATAAAAGGCATCCAAATTGGAAAAGAAGAAGTTAAACTGTCCTTATTCTCAGATGACACGTTACTGTACATAGAAAACACTAAAGACTTCATAAAAAAATCATTAGACTTAATAAATGAATCTGGCAATGTAGCAGGATACAAAATTAACACCAAGAAATGTATGGCATTTCTATACACCAATAGTGAATTTACAGAAAGAGAGACTAAAAAAGCAATCCCATTTACCATCGCACCAAAAAAATTAAGGTACCCAGGAATAAACTTAACTAAGGAGGTAAAAGACCTATACATGGAAAACTACACGACATTGAAAAAAGAGATAGAGGAAGACATAAACAAATGGAAGAACATACAATGTTCATAGATTGGTAGAATCAACATCATCAAAATGTCCATACTATATAAAGCAATCTAAAATTCAATGTACTTCCCATTAAAATACCAATGGCATATTTCACAGACATAGAACAAACCTTCAAAAAATTCATCTGGAAGAAAAAAAGACCCCACATAGCTGCAGCAATCCTGAGAAAGAAGAACAAAATGGGTGGGATCTCAATATCAGATATCAAGCTGTATTACAAAGCCACTGTTCTTAAAACAGCCTGGTACTGGCACAAGAACAGACATATAGATCAATGGAATAGAATAGAGAACCCAGAAATCTACCCAAACCACTATGCCCAATTAATATTTGACAAAGGAGGCATGAACATACAATGGAGTCCAGACAGTCTATTCAACAAATGGTGCTGGGAAAATTGGACAGATACATGCAAAAAAATGAAACTAGATCACCAACTTTCACCATACACAAAAATAAACTCAAAATGAATAAAGAATTTAAATATAAGATGGGATACCATAAAAATATTAGAGGAATCCACAGGCAGAAAAATCTCAGACATATGCCTAAGGAACTTCTTCACTGATACTGCCCTACGGCAATGGAAACTAAAGAGAAAATAAACAAATGGGACTACATAAAAATAAAAAGCTTTTGCACAGCAAAGGAAACCATCAATAAAACAACAAGAAAGCCCATATGCATGAGAGAACATATTTGCCAATAATATCAACAATAAGGTTTAATCTCCAACATTTACAGAGAACTCATACAACTTAACAAAAAGAAGATAAACAACCCAATCAAAAAAATTAAAATTTAAAGTTATCAAGACTGCATTATAAAATTTACAAAAACCTCCATTACTCAAACAAACAAACAAACAAACAAAACACAGGTGGAGATAGTATAGTAATATCATGTAAGGTAAAATATCCTATAAGTAAATTACATCTAGAACATTTTTATTTTACAAGATTAATTTTCATTTGTAATGCTAACAGCAAGACACCCATGAAAAACACACATGGGGTCTCAATAAGACAAAGGTAAATTGTTTGGGCAAAAATAAAAAGGATCCCAAATCAATTATATAGAAAAGATTCCTTTATTAACTTTTGGTCGAGAATATGTTTGTATATTTTCAGAAAACAACCCCAAGACCATGTGGATTCCTGCAACAGAGAGAAATTGACAGGTCTGCTCCAACCACGAAGACAAGAGGAAAAATAGTCCAGAGATGGAAGACGCTGACGACGCCTTGCCACGCAAGCGGTCAGCAGCTGTGCACCACTGCAGGTTGCCTAGGACCAAACCAGAGAGGGTCTGACCTTCATTGCCACCATGTGCCCACCATCCAGATAACATTATTGACATGTACACATAAGGAACTGTTTGACATTGAAATGGGGACTCAGAACTGTTGGACATTGAAATTGGGACTCAAACATTTTTTGTTTGTTATTATATGTTTATTTCTAATCTGCAGAGGCAAAATTTTTTAAAGGAAAGAAATGGGGGGAAAATAGATACAGAAGCAAAGAAGTATTGAACACACTGTCAAACTACAGTGGGAAGGCAGGGGAGGTTGGGGGGGGGGCTGTAAGAGATCAACCAAAGGACTTGTGCACATGCATATAAGCATAACCAATGGACACAAGACACTGGGGGGGGGGGGGGCAGGCGGGTGAAGGCATGTACTGGGGGGTAGGGGAAGCCGGGGGGAGGTCAATGGGGGAAAAAAAGGAGACATATGTACTACTATTTGTAATACTTCAAACAATAAAAAGAAATCTCCTTAAAAAACAGGGCAACTGATAAAAATATACACTTTTCAAAAGAAAACAGAAGGAAGTCCAAGAGACATATGAAAACCTGCTCAAAGTCAGTAGTCATCTGAGAGATGTAAATCAAAACAACAATGAGATACCATCTTACACCTGTCAGAATGGCTATCATCAACAAATCAACAAACGACAAGTGTTGGCGAGGATGCGGAGAAAAAGCAACTCTTTTACACTGCTGGTGGGAATGCAGACTGGTGCAGCCACTGTGGAGAACAGTATGGAGTTTCCTCAAAAAACTAAAAATGGAACTCCCATTTGACCCAGTGATCCCACTTCTAGGAATATATCCCAAGAAACTAGAAACACCAATCAGAAAGAATAAATGCTCCCCTGTGTTCATAGCAGCACAATTTACCATAGCTAAGATTTGGAAACAGCTTAAGTCCCCATCAGCAGATGAGTGGATTAGAAAACTATGGTATATCTACACAGTGGAATACTATGCTCCTGTAAAAAGGAAGGAACTCCTACAATTTGGAACAGCATGGATGGACCTGGAGAGCATTTTGCTAAGCAAAATAAGCCAGTCAGAAAAAGATAATATCACATGATCTCACTCATTTGTGGAATATAATGAACAATATAAACTGATGAGTCAAAACAGATTCAGAGATAGAGAAGTATCTATCAGACTGTCAAATCTCAGAGGGAAGGCAGGGGAGGGTGGGGTAAGGGAGAGAGATCAACCAAAGGATTTGTATGCACGCATATAAGCATAACCAATAGACACAGACATGACGGGGGTGAGGGAATGAGCGGGGGTTGGGAGTGAGAGGCAATGGGGGATAAGGACACATATGTAATTCCTTAATCAATAAAGAAAAAAAATAAAGGTTTGAGTTATCCTTAGACCATTTGGGAGATTCTGAATAGCTGAAAGGCAAAATTGGTGGGACTGACCAAACAAGAGGCTGGTTGGGCCAGGAGGAAAAAAAAAAAATCTTGTACTAGGTGTACCGGTTAATAATGCGGTATTTTTTTCAATAGATGGAGTTACACATATGTTGATATATAAGCAATTTGACAACAAGCTTCAAAACTTCATATGTCAAATTTGCTGAAGGTGTTAACATCATAGATATTTTTACACTAAAAAATGTCAAATTTCGTACCAAAAAAAAAAAAAGAGCATTTGTGGGAAAGTTATAATTCATTACTTTATTTTAAAGAAAAGTGCTGATAAATACTTCAGGAAGCTTATGGTGAACATGCTCTATCCCAAGATACTTGTGAATGCTGGTTTAAATGCTTTAAAAGTGATGATTTCTATGTGAAAGACAAAGAACGTCCAGGTCAACCGAAAAAGTTTGAAGACCAACCATTATAAACATTATTGAATGAAGATGTGTGTCATACTCAAAAACAACTTGCAGAATTGTTTTTGCTCAGCAAACTATTTCTGATCATTTACAATCAATGGGAAAGATTTTAAAGGAAATAACTGGGTGCCACATCAACTGAGTGAAAGACAAATGGAAAACTGAAAAGTCATCAGTAAGATGTTGCTTCAATGGCATGAAAGAACGTCTTTTCGCATTGAATTGTGACTGGTGATGAAAAGTGGATTTATTTTGAGAATCCCAAATGCACAAAATCATAGGTATTCCAGGACAACCATCAACATTGACTGCAAGGCCAAATTGCTTTGGAAAGAAGACAATGCTCTGCATTGGTGGGATCAGGAAGGTGTGGTGTATTATGAACTTCTAAAACCAGGTGAAACCATTAATACTGATCGCTACAGACAACAAATAATCTATTTGAACTACACTTTGATCAAACGACCAGAATGGGCCAAAAAACACGGCAAACTAATTTTGCTTCATGATAACATACCATCACACACTTCAAAACCAGTTAAAGACACGTTAAAAGATCTTGCCTGGGAAGTATTAACCCACCCGCCAGTCCTTGCTCCTTCAGATCACCATTGTTCCAATTGATGGCACACGCACTTTCTGAGCAGCACTTCAAAAAGTAAGAAGAAGTGGAAAATTTGGTCTCTGAATGGTTTGCCTCAAAACAAGACAAGTTCTATTGGGACTGTATCCACAAATTACCTGAAAGATGGGGAAATGTGTAGCTAGTGATAGAGATTACTTTGAATAAAGCACTTTTCATGTTTCTCTTGAAATTATTGTGTTTTCTTTAATTACAAAATCTGCTATTATTAATTCGTATACCTAGTATGCCATTGTAAGGGAACCAGATCCAAAGACAGCAAAGAATCCTCACACTGATAAGCTTAGATCTGTGCTTCAGGGAGCTGATTCTGGTTAGGGTGGAGAGTGACTAGGAAGGATCCTGGAACTGGGGAGGAGGCCATAACCTTGAAGTCATTGCAATGGACCAGGTGAGCTGTGAACTAGAAATTTCACCAGTTTCTTAATCTTGTCCAAGATGGATTTCATCCTTAAACACCATAATAAGGGAAGAGATTTGAAGACAAGAAGAAGAAGAGAAGGACAAGGGGAGGGAGAGCATGTATTTATTTTTTCAGGAGTTTTGGCAGAACAGGTAAATCACTAAAGGAAAGTAACTTTTACCAGACTTATTTGTAGTCCAATGGCGGTGTGTGCTTATTGATGTGCTTGAAGACCCCTGGGTTCTCACTATGCCACATCACAAAAAGTTTGAATGTGTAGCCTGTAACCAGGAAAAACTATTATCCTGTCCTTAAATGCCTTGAAACCTGGCATTGATTTAGCCTCCTTAAGGATGAAGGTCCTTTCAGGCATCATTTCCAGAAAAGGGAGGTGTCATTCATGTTGAATATTTGCTCTTTCCAGTAATTTTCTTCTACAATAGCTTATCTAGAGTTTCCAAAAATTCTTCAGCTGCCTTCACATCAGCACTCAGCTCACCACTCACTTTCACATTATGTAATGAATAATGATTCTTGAATCATTTAAACCACCCAGAGCTAGCAGTAAATGCAATGTTGTAGTCAGGCCTAGTCTTTTATTTTTAAAATGGCAAAAAATATTTTTCTTTGGTCATGATCGTCATGGTGCTGAGAGGAATAGCTTCTGTGTCTGGTCTTTAATCCAGGTCACTAGAAGTTCCTCCATGTCTGATAAAGGCCCATTTTGAATTGATGTCAGTCTCTTTGCCTTCAACGAAGCAACTTCTTTAACAGCTTTCATCACTTTGTTGTTGTTTTTCAACATCATAGCTATGGTGAAATAGGACATGTCTGACATGAACGAGCATCCCTGATTTCCCCCCTTCATAGTCCTTAATCAGTTTTAATTTCACTTCCAGGTCAATCACTCAATGTGGCCTCTTACTAGCAATGTTAGCAGTGGATTTTATAGACTTAGGGGCCATGATGAACAAAACCACACAAGATTAAATCAAGCACAAGAAAAATGATGCAATCAAGAGACATGGTAAAGGAGATGTATGAAGCTGCTGCATATACAGCATATTGTTTTACAGCAAACTTTTTTAACAAGTAGAGAGAATACATTATAAAATAATGATAAAAAGTGTAGTATAGTAAGTACATAAACCAGTAACAGCAGTTGATTATCATTATCAAGTAATATATGTTATACATAATTGTAAGTGCTATACTTTTATAGGACTAGTATTGTGGTAGGTTTGTTTACATCAGCATCACCACGAACATCTAAATAATGTACTGTGCTACAAAGTCACTAGGTGATAGGAATTTTTCAACTCCATTTTATTCTTATGCAACCGTTTTATATATGGTCTGTCTTTCATCAAAACATTATTATGGGGCGCATGACTGTACTCACTTTGAAATTTTTAAAAATACTGCCCTAGCCGGTTTGGCTCAGTGGATAGAGTGTCAGCCTTCGGACTGAAGGTTCACAGGTTCTATTCCGGTCAAGGGCACATTCCCAGGTTGTGGGCTCGATCCCCAGTAGGGGGCGTGCAGGAGGCAGCCGATAAATGATTCCCTCTCATCATTGATGTTTCTATCTATCCTTCCCTCTCCCTTCCTCTATGAAATCAATAAAAATATATATTAAAAAAATAAAAATAAATAAAAATATTACAACACTGAGTGCATTTTAGGCTTAAAAACATAAATATTTAATTAAAGAGCAAACAATTCATTGATTAACCTGCTTGGAAGAAGATTCTCTCACTATGAAAACAGTGACAAATTATTTGTTTATAGGGCACAATCTCCTTAATCAGGCTGTTTTCTTTATGAATTGAGGGATTAGACAGGTCAAGAAAATATTAAAGAACAAAAACCCTATTATCAAGCTCTTAAGGTTATTTTATATTCAATAAAATAATTTGAATAGCATTTTTTTCAGCAAGAAATTAGGTAGCTTATGCCTGCTTTTTCTAATAATCAAAAGTCAAACAATTTTTAAGCATTTATTTTCTTAGCATCTCAAACAGTTATGCAGATTCATTTATGAGTTCAATATCACCTTTAGGTAAGATGCTATAGATGCTCCTCAAACTACAGAAAATGCTCCTTCTTCTTGCTGGAAGGTTCTACAATTTTCCAAGTCACATCGACATTTTCTCTGTATTATTCAGGCAAGATGGACAAAGTCCTAGTTCCAACCATCTATACTCTGTGAAAAGCAAATTCTATCAGCCCAGTTAAAATGTTAAATACTTGACTTGAAAAAAAAAAAAACATAAATGATCTATACAGAATATGTTCATATATTCAGAAACTGTAACAATATGGAAAATATTTTATGTTTAAACTTACTGAATGTAAGTCTTTTATCTATAGCAAAAATTTTGAAAAATGCATAATAGGCTTAAAATCCCTTAATGATAAAAGCATTCATATAAATTGGCAACCAGGCCAAGATTTGGGTTTCCTATCAGATGAATGCAAAAAGTTGTTTAGACAGTCTGTAGCAGATCTGGTTCCAGATCCAGCATGTGCAGATTTTCTTAATAAAAACAAAACATAGTCATTAAATAGCTAAAGGATGACACATCTTATAACAATTTCAATATTATTCTAGATTCCAGATTTGAAATTAAATATCATCTCAAAGAGTGGAGATGTGGTCTAAAGAAGAATGATTAAGCAATTGTTTGACAATCTAATTTGGACCATAAACTTCATCACTCTTAAGGTCAAACAGCAGATAAACAAATGGGGGCGAGGGGAGGGCACAATGATCCCATGATTTTAAAGGCTGGCATTTGGATTTCAGAAGAGAGAATCAGAGAGAAACTTATCAGTAACCATTTTCAACAGGGAAATAGCAAATGTAACTTAAAGGCTTATAAAAGCCTTGACATTTTATAAGGCAAGTGTGGGGATATATTTGCTAATTTCTTTTGAGTTTGATAATGGGACAAGAGGCCCAGTGCATGAAATTCATGCACGGGGGGTGGGGGTCTCCTCAGCCCCCCTGCACCCTCTCCAATCTGGGACACCTTGGGGGATATATTACTGCCAGTTTAGGCCTAATCCCCAGGACATCCCTCTCACAATCCAGGACTGTTGGCTCCTAACTGCTCACCTGCCTGCCTGCCTGACTGCCCCTAACTGGCTCCCCCTGCCAGCCTGATCACTTCTAACTGCCTGCCTCTGCCTGCTGACCTATTCGCCCCTAACTGCCCACCCTGCTGGCCTGGTCGCCCCCAACTGCCCCCCCCCTTGCTGGCCTGGTTGCCCCCAACAGCTCCTCTCTTCTGCTGTGGTTGCTCTTAACTGCCCACCCCCTGCCAGCCTGGTCGACCCAACTGCCCCCCTCTGCTGGCCTGGTTGCCACTCATTGCCCCTCCCCACCCCACCCCCACCCACCCCCCGCTGGTCTGGTTGCCCATGCAGCCTGCTGCTCAGTTGTTTGCTCATCCCTCACTAACCCCCCTATTGGCCTGGTCGCCCCACTTAGCCTGTTCGGTCATCCATTCGGTTGTATCTTTATATATATAGATATTAAAGTTGCAACCAAAAAATCATAGGAAATTTAACTTTTCTTTGATTTTACAACTCAATATAAACCTAATGGGAGCAGAAAACTAATAATAGGGCAAAGAAGATTTTAATAAAATACAGCTGTCCTTTCTGGATGTTTTGCTTATTAGTCATTATTATTATTTCTGTTATAATATTGCTTAAAAATTAAAATGCATAAACGACACTATAACAAATAGTTTGTATCCTCAATCAAACTTAAGAAATAAGACACTGCCAATGGAATGGAAAACTTGTGTACTAACCCTCTAAGAAAAGCTTCTCCTTCCTCCTCCTCTTGTCCCTCCTTTATTACATATGCATATACATACCTAATACTAATGTAGTATTTTTGGTATATATTTATATTTTATATAAATACTAGAGGCCAGGTGCATGGATTCATGCACTGGTAGGGTCCCTCGGCCTGGCCTGCAACCTCTCACAATATGGGACCCCTCTGGGGATGTTGGACTGCTGGTTTCAAACCTGATCCCCGCAGGCCAAGCTGAGGGACCCTACTGGTGTATGAATTTGTGCACCAGGCCAGTTTCAGCCTGATCCCCACAGGCCAGGCTGAGGGACCCTCACCAGTGCATGAATCTGTGCACTTGGCCTCTAGTAGGCATATAAGATCTTTGGTTAATCTCTTCCCACCCATCTCTCTCCCCGCTTCCCTCTGAGATTCATCAGTCTGTTCCATGTTTCCATGTCTGTAAGTTGAACATAAGGCCCCTGGTGGTCAATGTATGTCATAGCTACCGGTTGAACAATTGAATAGTTGGATGGTAGGATGGTCACTTAGGCATATATATATATATATATATATATATATATATATATATATATAATTTATCTGTACTGATAAAAGCCTAGGTGGTCCTCAAAACTCAAATCCTCATGCGATGCCCTCATGTCATCACAAGATGGCTTTCACAAGATGGCTGGCAGGAGAGGGCAGTTGTGGGTGAAGAGGACAGCAGGGGAGGGCAGTTGGGGGTGACCAGGCTGGCAGGGGAGGGCTGTTGGGGTTGAGATCAGGCTGCAGGGGAGGGTAGTTGGGGGCAAGACCAGGAATGCAGGGGAGGGCAATTGGGGGCCATCAGGCCAGCAGGGGAGGGCTGTTGCGGTTGAGATCAGGCTGCAGGGGAGGGCAGTTGGGGGCGATCAGGCTGGTAGGGGAGGGCAGTTGGGGGTGATTGGGTTGGCAGGGGAGCAGTTAGGGGGCAATCAAGCTGGTAGGCAGAAGCGGTAAGGGGCAATCAGGCAGGCAGGCAGGCGAGTTGTTAGTAGCCAGCAGTCCCAGATTATGAGAGGGATGTCCGACTGCTGGTTTAAGCAAGGATGGGGCCTAAACCAGCAGTTGGACATTTCCTGAGGGGTTCCAGATTGGAGAGGGTGCAGGCCAGGCTGAGAGACACCCCCCTGTGCTTGAATTTCATGCACTGGGCCTCTAGTCCTATCTAGTAAAAGAGTAATATGCAAATTGACCATCCCTCCAACACACAAGATGGCTGCCCCCATGTGGACACAAGATGGCTGCCACAAGATGGCCAGCAGGGGAGAACAGTTGGGAGGGATTAGTCCTGCAAGGGAGGGCAGTTGTGGGTGATCAGGTCAGCAGGGGAGGTCAGTTGGGAGGGACCAGGCCTGCAGGGGAGGGAAGTTAGGGGCAATCAGGCTGTCAGGGGAGGAGTTAGGCATCAATCAGGCTAGCAGGGGAGTGGATAGGGGGTGATCAGGCTGGCAGGCAGAAGTGGTTAGGGGCAATCAGGAAGGCAGGCAGGTCAGCAGTCCTGGATTGTGAGAGGGATGTCCGACTTCCTGTTTAGACCTGATCATAACTGGCAGTCAGACATACCTCAAGGGGTCCCAGATTGGAGAGGGTACAGGCTGGGCTGAGGGACACCCCCCCCCCCAATGCACAAATTTTGTGCACTGGGCCTCTGGTCTATATATAAAAGCCTAAGGAACCTTTACGATGGAACAAAGGGAATGACTGGAATGACTGGTTGACCTGTCGCTATGATGGGCAATGACCTCCAGGGGACAGACACTCAATGCAGGAGCTGCTCCCTGGTGTTCAATGCATTTCCACAGCCAACCTCCCACGACCCTTACCCCCCCACCAGCCAACCTCCTCTGGCTCCTTCCCCTGGCCAGCCAACTTCCTGCATCCACTCCCCGCCTCCGGCTGGCCGGCTTCCCCATTGGTCCTGATCGGGGTGCTGGCTGGCCAACCTCCCGTGGTCCCTTCCCCTGGGCCCTGGTCAGAGGAGTCACAGGCCAACCTCCCACAGTTCCTCCCTCCTGCCGGCCACCCCCCGATGGTCCTGATGGGGGGCCGGTTGACCAATTTCCCGTGGTTCCTCCCCCAGCTGGCCAATCTCTTACAGGCCCTCCCCCCAGCCAGCTGGCCCCCTGATAGTCCTTAATCCCCGCCAGGCCAAGGGACCCCACCTGTGCATGAATTCATGCACCAGGCCTCTAGTTATATTATATGCATCCTTTTTCATTTATTACTCAACACTATGTTGTAGGAATTAATCATGTTGATAACATTATTTTCCTTTGTAACTTAAAAAATAGCTTTATTGAGATGTAATTAATACATCATACAGTTCACCCATTTAAAGAATACAATTCAATTTTTTTTAACATATAATCACAGGGATGTGCAACCAACATCCTAATTGAATCGTAGAACATTTTCATCCCTTCCTAAATTAAATTCTGCACTCATTAGCAATCACTCCTCCTCACAAAGCTATGCACAACACCTAACTTACTTTTTGTCTCTGTATGTTTTCATCTTCTGGATATTTCAAATAAATGAACTTACACATCTTTGGTCTTATGTGTCTAGTTTCTTTCACGTAACATTTTCAAGGTTCATCCAAGTTGCAGCATGCATCAGTAATTTATTCCTTTTCATGTCTAAATAATATTCCATTGTATGCTTATACGACTTTTATATATCCATTCATCAGTTGATGGATATTTGGATGGTTTCCACTTTTTTCGCTATTCTGTATTATGTTGCTATAAACATTCAAGTATAAGTTTTTGAGTGGACATATGTTTTCATTTTTGTTGGGTATATATCCATGAGTGGAATTGTTGGGTCAGATGGTAACTCTATGTTAAACATTTTTTGGAACTCCCAAACTGTTTTTCTAAAGTGACTGCACTATTTTCCATTCCTATCAACAATATATGAAGATCCAGTTTCTCCACATCCTTGCCAACATGTATTACTTTCTGTCTTTTTTTATCATAGCTATCCCAGAGGATGTGAAACAGTATCTTGTGATGCTGTTTCATTTTTAAATACTGTATAGTATTTCAATTTGTTTTAATAAAAATCATTCTGCTGTTAAGTGGTACTTAGGTTTTTTTCTTCTTTTTCTCTTAAAATAATGCTGTATGTATATTTTTATGTATGCCTCTCTGGGCACCTTTAGGAATATATCAGGATATACATATCTTCAACTTTTTGAATAATTAGGATAATTAATTTGTAACTAAGAATTTGAGTCAAATGAGTAGAAGATGGATAGCTGAAGTGCGAATATGCTCAATGAAAATAATTTGATTCCCTCATTAAGATGTCTTGCTCTTTGTAAGCTATTTTTGTAGAAGTGAACACTTTGATGGGATACCCACAATACATCCAATAAGGGGCTTTTTGTGGTGTTTTCTTTGTTTGATTTTTATTTTCAATTACCTTTTATTGCCTCAAAGTGACGGTTTAATAAAATACTTACTAAGGAACAGTACTTTGCATTGCTTTTTATTATTCCTTGGATTCCACATTTGTAGGAACAGTGTGGACATTCAACATTGTGGATGTTTTTGACAGATTGCAGTTCGGGGAGCTAAGCTCATGTCTCTCCATGGAGAACGAGCAGATTATGGCAGAGTGGATATCTTTGTTGGGCAGTCTCAGGAATTGATCTAAATGGCCACTTGAATCATTCCCCTCTGGTCCCCCCCGCCCCCCAGAGATCAGTGTGGAGGTGGCAGAAGTGGGCAGGAGGACTGCCAGAGTTCAGGGGATCTGGGTGCAGACTCTCAGGCGACAGAGTATCCCCAAAGCAAGTGAGCCTGGCTAGAGACTTTTAGTTTATGTACACTGCAGGCTGGGTCTTTCACATGCTGGCAAGTGTGCAATCAGGACCCAGAGTTTTGGGAACCAGAGATAGCTGAGGCTATGGGAATCTGCTTGCTTCTTCTAGAATTGTGAATCATTACACCTCCAGATTCAACTTAGAATCTGCTCCGCAAGTCTTTTATTACACACAGGTGATGCCTGTGAGTTAAAACTGCCATCTAAGAGAAGCTGTGTGGCCTCTGATGCTATTTGCCTCTCTCTAGGATGTATCTACATGTGAAACATATCAAAACCACCTTGGGGATGGTCCAGCTCATCCCCGCCCCCCCAGTGACCCTGCCCCAGAAGAAACTGAACTGAATTATATACAAGAAAATATAAAAGTAAAATATGAAAGAGAAGATGCATTCCCAAACTATTCTGAACAATTTCCAATCTTCCCTATAGAAAAATAGACCTGCTTTCTTATTCTAAGATTGTGAAGGCGAGTGTATTCAGAAAATGCAGTTACCTTTGATTTATTAGGTCATTTAGAAAAATGAAAGCCTCACCATTCTTGGCGCTGAAGAGTGTGTAAGTGTGTGTGGGATTATCTGCGAGAATCCATGGTTTCACCAGAGTGAAAATATCAGAGGATAATGGTTTCTTCAGACACAGTACCTCTTTCAAGGTGGAATATATGGGAAATCAGTTTTCGCTTATCAGCTGAAAATCCAGGATTGAAATCTCAAGCCTTGAGAAGTTACAATATATCATAAGAAAAGATGAGGGACATGCAACATTTCAATTCCATGGCTCTCTTGGGCAGGGGGTGGGAGGGAGACAGAGAAGCGGAGTAATGGGAAAGAGCCTGGCCTGGAAGCAGCCTGTCCCTTCCTCCTACTCCAGTCATTGAATCAAAGGGAAGGCAGTTATAGGAATATTTTTGAGAAAATAAAATTTCAAATACAATTGTTCTGATATATTGGGATAAATAATCATGACATTTAAGGATGTCTTCCTTCAGGCTGCTGAGTGGTATGGTCAATCATCTTGGATACTAAGAAGCAAAATTACAAAACTGTAAAATATTTTTCACCAGGCAGTAAGAGGAAATCAGAGTACATACCTGGCTCATTTAGACTACAAACTGTTAGTACTTTAAGAATGCTGTATGTCATTACCTACACTGAGAGGGAAAGCTGTGGCCTGGGTTGGAGTGACACTGTGCTGTGATTCGTTGTTGCAATTATTTTCAGCTTTGGCTTTTGGGGAAATGGTTCATGTTTTTTTAAACCTGCTCCATTTCTCCCTGCCCAGTCTTGGGAAATGAGGAAGCTAGCTCATGTACATTAATAAAAGAGAAACATTCAAGTTGACTGTCACTCCGCTACACCCACCAGCCAATCAGGAGCGAGCATGTAAATTAACCCAACAAAGATGGTGCTGCTGGAGTGTCTGGGCCTGTCGGCCTGGCCTGGGGTTGCAGGGAACAAGCGGTGAGGCTGTTCTGGAGGGGGAGGATCCACCCTCACTGCTCCACTGCTGCTGGAGTGTCTGGGCCTGTCTGCCTGGCGGAGGGCCACAAGGGCCAAGCAGCAAGACTGGATCCACCCACTCCAGCAGCAGATCCTGCCTCACTGCTCTGCCACTGCTGGAGTGTCCGGGCCTGTCAGCCCCTCCATGAGGCTGGATGTTGCATCCAGGGGGCATATGCAAATTGTCCCCTCAGGATTCTACCGGGAGACCAGGAGTTCGATCGCTTGCTATGATGTGTGCTGACCACCAGGGGCCAGCACAGAATGAAGGAAGACCCCAGCCAGCAGCCAGGGAAGGGAGGGCCCAGCCAGCAGCTGGCAGCTGTGGAAGGGAGGCCCTGGCCAGCAGCCGGAAGGCCCCAATCAGCCCTGATCACCAGCCAGGCCTAGGGACCTTACCCGTGCACGAATTTTGTGCACTGTGCCTCTAGTTCATTTGATAAATACAAAAAGAAGAGCACTTATGAAAAGCCAGACACTGAGCTGAGTGAGGAATGGCACTAAGATGCAGAAGAGATTATTACTATGACAAAGAATTTATAGTTTACTTATAAAACAAAACAAAACAAAACAAACAAACAAACAAAACACAGATGCATGATAATAATGAGGACAATAAAGTGCTCCCGGGAGCCATGCAATGGGAATATACAGAGAGACTATAGAGCTTCCCCTGGGTTTCTAGTTTGGATGCTGGATGTGGCTGCAGAAGGGCCCAGGCTGAGAGCTCAGGGTAAGGTTTCCAGTGGAGTGAGCCAGCATGAACATGGGGACAGTAGTGCCAGGGCAGTGGGCAGTTTCTTTCACTGCTTCTAGGTGGCCAGTGGTAGGTAAAAGACACACTTTCATATAAGATTAGGCCAGTGGCACTGGAAACTTCTTGAAGGGCAAATACATTTTTGCAGGAGGTTTGGAGTCCCCACATTTGGGTTTGAATCCTGGCAAGTCACTAATCTGTCACTCAGGGAAGTCAATCAAACTGGGGATCCATTTTTCTCTCCTATAACAAGGAGTTATTAACAAATGTCTTGCCTCTTTTACTGAACAGTGAAAAGGGTCATATTTAACGACATTCTAGTTTTTCAATCTGGTATTGTAGATCCATGAGATCTTATTTTAGACTGGTGTTTTTAATTAATGGTGAGTAATTTAAAACATTTAAAAATTGAAAATGAGAAGGTTTATCATGAAAGATAAAATGTTCACATGAAGTTTTAAAACAAAGCAAGAGACTTAAATTGTTTTATGCTGTCTGTCTTTTCAGTGTGTATCCCCACACCCTAGGGATGTACATCCACTGTGTCAAGGAGGAAACTCTTGAGAAGTGCTGGTTATGGAGTCACTGGATAAAAAGCAGGGTCTATTCAAATGGTGGTCTTGATTTGTAATCATCATTTATTGATAAGTCTTTTAAACCTTCATGAAGCAAGAGCTACACGTCAGCTATAGAGAAAATGGTTTTGGAATTTGAGGGCAAAATCTGACCCACATTTATATTTGCGTTCAAAAAATATTCTTAATTGGTTAAAAACACACAGAAGAGTTGAGATCAATTTGAAAAACAGTGTTTAGGAACAGGCAGTGATATTTGTGCATACCCACACATGGGGCGGTGTGGGAGTGGGTTCAATGGACAGGAAACCTCAGGGATCAGGTTAGCAAGAATATCTTACAGATGGTGATGCTTCACTCAAGCCCTGAAGGAGGCTTAGGGTTTAGTTTGGAGGAGAAATGGGATGCGAGGAGTTGGATGTGAAGTGAGGGAGGGGGCAAGGGTTGGGCTGTGCATTATGGAATGGGAACCAGGTCATCAAACTCAGATTTCAGGGTTGAATCCAAGATGAAGGGGAAATCAGTTATGTACCCATGGCCATATTTATAAGGTCATGGAGATATCTGATGGCAGGAAATGTGATATATTCTTCCCTTTATCCTTATTTACACCAATGAGGGGGCTTGAAGGCAAATATAATGGGCAGGATGTGTGCAGCTGTTTGAAAAGGGTAATTCATTAATGCAGAGCAAACCACTCACCCTTCTGGGGTCCATTTTCATTCTTAGCATTAAAATAGCAGAGCTGATAAGGCAAGTGCAAAGCAAAGTCAATGTATCAGAGAAGGGCTCTTGTGAACAAATGCCAAGTAAACTCCACCTCAATGACACCTGTTTCTAATCAGAACAGCCTGGTTTAATATTTTATCAGAGCTTGTCATAAATATCCCATGAAACAAAAACTCAGGAAGTAATACTGGATTTGGGTAATTTTTCTAGCCTTGGAAGTTGTAGCAGTTATTTTAATTTTCAAAGTATCTAATCCATTTCTTAATTATGCATTAACATGGATGTGACTACTCTAATATTTAACATTGTCAAGTGCTGTAGCAATGGAAGATATTTGGTTAAATAATGTGGGAGCAAGATAAGGGGTAAAATAATGATGTGCGAGAAACCAAGCACTCTTATGGAATGACTCATGACAGATCTATGTTTTATGGAAAAATTGTGGAATTAGTATCAGTTAGATATGGCTTTCATTTGAATGAGTTTGTTGGATTTCATGCTTACCATGAATGTACTCTGCCTTTATTTGTGGATATTTACTGATTGGTAATTGGGAAACTTGTGAAATAGGTGAATTTTGGTTTGGGTGATTTTTCTACCTCCTTTCTTTCCTTACTCAAGACCCTTGATTCTTTGTGGTCCTTTAGCTGAACGTGCTCAGAACACTTAGGTGGTCTCAGATGCCCTGACTGATAGAAAAAAATAGGACCAACACAACATAATAAATTGTTAGCAACCTTATGTATTAACCATTTTTTTTGAGAATTTGCACATTCAAATGGGTGTAAACTGTCAAGGTCCCTGAGGGTCTAGGATTAGAACATCTGAGAAGGTTTGAGTTAACACTACTTATCATATGAGAATAAACTGAGGCCCCAGGAAGCTAGAGCCCTGCTATCCGTTTCCAAAGCCAGAAGCTGGACTCAGTCACCCTATATGGCAGTCCCATAGAATGTCAGATTGGAGTTACTTCACTAAGGGAAAGAAAGTTTAGAGAGGAACATCTTTGCATTCAGTCATTAGTCCATTCACAATGAAATGTCTTAAGTGCCTTTTTTCCATCAGGCATCTGTTAGACATAGGAGGTACTCAATGAACAAAACTGATCCAGCACTCTGAGAGCTTATCCACCGTCAAGCCAATAATTTCTTCATCATAATTGTGAAGAGTATGACTCATGAGTGGTGACTATTCCAAGGAAAGAGAATGACAAGAGGGAATTCAACAGCATTCCGTAAGAGGGGATTCTACCTTGCAAGCCAATTACTTACCATATCCACTCAACAAGTGAGCTACATGGCATCCTACTGTTCTGAAAGAAATCACTGTGTTTTCAGAAGAGGCTAGTATCCCCAGGAGATAATTCACAAGCCTGGCAGGCTGTTTCCATTTTGGTTTGTTTTCTCAGCTGCTGGAAGAGAGGCGCTCTCTCTTAGTGTGTCGGCTAAATTTACCAACTAGTGGCCTGATGCACAGTTGTCCCATTTCACCTGTCACTGTGATTTTCGAAATGGTGTGAAAAAGTTGAATTCCATCTGACATATTAGAAATACTGCTGATTTGTTGACATTCTCCCAGTTGTCCAGATGGCAACTGTGAGACATTCTGAAAAGCGCACTTGTCAAGCAAGCCCAGGGTGTGAGAGCCCGGGACTGAGGAAACCACGGGGAAGCTTCAGAAAAAGGGCTTGCTTTTGTTTAATTCCGAAACAAACTACCTCAGAAAAGAAATCCATGAACATCCCTCAATATGCCAATGGCTTTCTGCTTCCTGTACTTGCTCAGATTGACCCTGTTTCCTATAAAACTATGGGACCTGATGACAGTGTGCTGACCAGCCAGCCCATCTGCTGTGGAGGTGGTCAAGTGGGTTTCCACTGATTCCAACTGCGGTGAACACTGGATCTGTGAGACACTACTCCATCTCAAAGCAGAGGCTATGAGGTGAATGCACACACACACACACACACACACACACACACACACACATGCACACACGCACACACGTGCATGCACAGACACACGCACTATGCAGCTTCCTAATTGAATCTAAAATGTAAGTGCTTTGCTGCTTAAAAGGACCTTGCTATCTTGATAAGAAAAACTAATGAGCTGCCCTTTCCAGATCTGGTCACACAATAGCTCCCGTGACAAGGACCCCTATCAAGAAACAAAGCAGAAGATAAATGAGATTTTTCTAATATCCATTCCACCCATTGCTCACCAGTGTCAGGCAGTACAGATCCTATTTATCATGGGGTGGTAGAGAGAAGACCTGATTTTGTGAAGAGAGCCTAACTTGCAACAGCATCTTATTAGCCATGGGGTAAAACCTCTTGGTTCCTGATCAAAAACAAAGCAAAGTTGGGGTTTGGGGGGACAGAATGGGAGGATGTCCATAATCTTGTATTTTACCTCAGGGCTAAGACAATATCCAAGAAATTATCTTTTGGAAGATGGAGAGAAAGTGCTTATTTCTGATTAGGGACTATATGGGTTTACTATTTATAAACCATTTAATTGTAATCATGTCAGATGCTCAAAATGCAAATGGACACTGAGAAATTTCCAATTGCCAAAACCGGTTTGGATCAGTGGATAGAGCATCGGCCTGCAGACTGAAGGGTCCCAGGTTCGATTCAGGTTAAGGGCATGTACCTGGGTTGCGGGCACATCCCCAGTGGGGGGGGGCGTGCAGGAGGCAGCTGATCGATGTTTCTCTCTCATCGATGTTTCTGACTCTCAATCTCTCTCTCTCTTCCTCTCTGTAAAAAATCAATAAAATATATTTAAAAAAAAAGAAATTTCCACTTAAGAGTAAAGGATCTAGAATTTCAGAGGGTACATAAAAACAGAAAGTGAACGAGTGACATTCCATTTCAGTTCTAGGAGAAGCCTGGGTAGACCGATGGAAAAGCCCTGGTGTTTTTTTCCGTAGCAGGAACAATATTTAGACGTTGGTCCATAGGGTCCATGAACAATAAAAGAGAGCATTTGATAAGAGTCCAGCATAAACTGAGAAAATATTTAAAACTCTGTGCTCCAACTTCTCCAAAACTTATATTTACAAAATTAGATAATTGTCAGAAATAGGACCCTGCAAAGGTCTCACTGGACTGGGATGAAGAAACACACATCTCTTCTGCTGGCCCCATGAGCCTCACAGTGACTGTCACCTCATGATGTTAAAACATTTTTTAATATTTTACATTTCAAGAGAACTTTCTCATCTGCAGAACTCAAAGGGCTGTGCCAGCTCCAATTCTCACAACTGCTGTTTACCAGAGTGAAGATGAGGAGTGTCCTTGCTCTCTGAGCCTGGAAGAAGCTGCTAGGATGACTGAGAGGCAACCCATGTAGAGTGACAGCACCAAGGTCAGATGGCCTGCCAGGCCTGGGGATGTCAACAGGCACTCCCACCAATGGCTTCTAGGAAGGGGCAGGCTCTACCTGCACTCCTACTGTCCAAGACCCCATTGAGAAAAAGAATGATTTGAATCAACATTAATTTACTCTTCTGGGAACCTTTACTATATATATATATATATATATATATATATATATATATATATATATATATATTGCTAATTTTAGAGGAAGTATGCATTTTTAAAATAAGTATTCTGTCTCCAGAATTTATATATTTTCATATTACTAGTTCCCTATAACACTGTAGAGATAGAGATAAGTAAAGGAGGGAGAAAGACAAATGCTGCTATCTTCTAACAGATTTTCTTTTTGAGAAGCTCTAAGGCACTTGCACAAAGGATTCATTTGCATTTCAATAAACACTTTCTCTCCCTAGTTGTTTCATTTTCCCTTTTGCTCTTTGCTAGAAAGGCATCCTCAGTCTGGCTGTGACATCATTATTAATGCTACAACCATGCAACACTCCAGTCTGTTGGGGAATGCAGGTTTTTAAGGTAATCTGACTTTGGCTTTGGGACCTTGCAGGAGACGTGATTCAGAGTAGGATAGTTTGTGTGACCTCTCTGAAGTCCCTTTTGCTCTACCACTATTGTGGCAAGATATGGGGCAATAGTGGTGTGAAAGGGAGGAAAACTTGCCTCAGATAATTTTTTTAAAAGTGGATAATTCTGGGACTCTTATAAATATCCTTTCCAAGGCAAAGGGAATCATCTGTTTCGGCTCTTTTGTCTACGTGTAGCAGAATTCCTGTTTTCTGTTTTTATTCTAGGATGATCTTGATTGGCTATTGAATAAATGAATGAGTGAATCAATCACTTACTGACCATTACTGTCAGGCCTTTCCTAGGCACTCAGAATCAGAAATAAAAGCAGTGTCCTTCTTCTCAAGGGATTTTGATCTGGTTTGGAGGCTTATTAAAATAAACAGCATGAAAAATGATACAACAGCAGAAAATGCACGATATGTCAGGAGAAAAAGGAGGGAGACCTGATACTGCCTGAGGTTTATTGAGTTTAATATTGATATTTATTTCATCCCATTTCTATCTAAAAATGATAATAGGAAGTTGGGTGAGAAATATGAGACAGCAGAGATAATGAGAAATCTGTTTTAAAATAACCAATGGACACAAGACACTGCGGGGTGGGTGGTGAGGGCATGTGCTGGCTGAAGGGGGGTGGTGGAGGTAGGAGAGGCCGGGAGAAGGTCAATGGGGAAAAAAGGAGAAATATGTCATACTTTAAACAATAAAATAAAATTTAAAAAGCTCTTTAGCACTTTATCACTAGTGAGAAGAAAAGTAATACTTAGCATGTTCTAGACATTGTGCCAAGTATAGACATATATGTTTACTTCCTAAGAATAATATGATAAAGTACTACATTATTACCATTGTACAGATGAATAAATTAAGGCTAAGTAATTCACTTAAGGTCCTGTTAGAAAGTGATTTTATACTATTTAAAAATTGATCTGCCTGTATAGAAAGTCTATAATTTGTTATACAACTACCTGCTGCCTTCCAAATAAAAATATCATTATTGTTGTTAATGAGCATAGACTATGGGAAATTGGTAAAATTTTGTATTTATCCAGGATTTCCAGCAACATATGATTAAGGTTGATGTAGCACAAGTTCTTAATAGTGTAGCTTATATTCCAGTCATATATTTTTAAAATACATATTTTTATTTATTTCAGAGAGGAAGGGAGAGGGAGATAGAAAATTCAATGATGAAAGAGAATCATTGATCAGCTGCCTCCTGCATGTCCCCCACTGAAGATCAAGCTGGCAACCTGGGCATGTGCCCTGAGTGGGAATCAAACTGTGGTCTCTTGGTTCATAGGTCGGTGCTCAACCGCTGAGACATATTAGCTGGGCCAATCAGAGATTTTAAAACATTTTTTTCCTTAAAGAAGGTATATCATCTGTATATATAAAACCCTAATATGCAAACAGACTGAACAGTGGGACAACTGAACAACCAAACAAGCAGTCGCTATGATGTGCACTGACCACAAGGGGGTGTGCACGAAACATGGCAGGCATCAGCCATGGTGGATGGTGGAGCAGGTGAGTGGGGGCACCAGACCAAGGCGGGGCATTGATCACTGTCATCGGGATAAACCTCTGGTGGTTACTGAAAATTCTTTGCTCCTGCATGCCACAGTCCCACCCAGTGCTCACACCTGCTGCTGGCACTGGCCCTGCTTGCACCTGCTGCTGGTGCCAGAGCTGCCACTTGCACTTGCTACCAGCACCACCAGCCCTGATCACTGGGCACCATCAGCAGGTGTGAGCAGTGGCTGCCAGCCCCAATGGCCCCTCAGGGCTTCTCCACCTCCCCCTGCTCCTGAAGGGCCATTGGGGCAGCAGCTGTCCCTTGCACCCACTGACGGTGTCTGTCCCCATCCCTCCATGCAGGCGGGGCTGGTGCTGTCAGTAGGTGGGAGTGGGGGTGGTGGGAGTGAGGCTGCCAGCAGAGAGGGGACCAGGGGCCATGGTGGGAGGGGCCAGGCAGAGGCACAGAGGTTGGGCCAAGACCTGCCCCTGTGTCCACTGCAGTCTCATGGCCCACAGTTCCTTTCAAGGTGCATGAATTTGTGCGTTGGGCCCCTAGTATTCATATAATTGACTTCTAGCCAGTTAGAATCTCTTTGTTCCTCAAAGCTAAGTAGGTAGAATTAAGTGGTAGGGAGAGTATGGAAGCAAACAAAGAAGTCTATGTGGTGTGCCACCCACTGCCACAACTGGGTCCATCCATCCATTTCATTCTGCAAATATTTATTGAGTGCCTACTATGCTGGGTTTAAAAATTCAGACATGCTAGAAATGATTCCTGTTCACAAGGAAATCACAAGATTATTGAAAAAGACCACTTTTTAAATAAGCCATTATGGAATCAGGCCATTTCTGCCATGATTGAGGAAGACATAGATTTCTATGGAAGTGTAGAAGAAAGACTCAAATCTTTCCTGACTGTTGGTGCAGGGGAAGGTAAAAATCTGAGAGGGTTACTACAGGGGTATGATAATTTGGGAGGTTCTGAGTGAGAACTGGGTAGAGAAGGGCGTAAGGCTAGGCAGAAGGAACAACAGCATGGACAAAGGTATAAAGCAGAGAGATAATATCTTCACATAATTGCACAAATGATTGAAGTCAAGCATTTACTGAACACCTAATATGGTCAAAACATTGTTGGGGGCACAAAGATACAAAGAGAGGGTAAGGTTTTTATTTTCAGCATATTTAAGATCCCATTGGAGAGACATATATAAATAACGGCACAAATAAAAGAAAATAAAGGTATAATGCTGAGAGTCTAGAAGAAGGGATAATTAAGTAAGGAATCAGGAAAGTCTTTTGGAGGAAATAACATTTGAAATGGGGCTTGCATGAAGAGCAAGCTTTTGTTAAGCTTGGAAGAAGGTGTTGCAGGTAGAAAGAAGAGTTTGCACAAAGACAGGAAGTTGTGACCTATTCCAGGAATGGAAGCTATTCTTGTGGCTGGAGCACGGCATACATAGGAGGAATAATAAGAAAGGAGTCTGGCCTTGATAGCATCTCCTCCCACAGTCTGACTTTCAATTACTGCTCCTAGTGAATCTTATTTGCTTGGTGTAAACAACAGGAAAGTCCTCACCTTTGGAATTTAACTCTTGGTAATTATTTGCCCCAACAAGAAACTATACTAAACAAAACACATTGTCAAATGTTGCCTGGAGCTCTTTCATTATTTTAATAATATTTTTGAAAAAATTAAAGATATTGTCAGAACGATTAAAATCTATTTATTCTGAACTCTTCTATCAAATACAGTTTAAACAAAATCTAAGTGGAAATAGTAAAAATAAAAGAATAAACTCATTTGCATCAATGATTTGTGAGAGTAGATATGTCCTCCAAAATTTAAAAAACAAACATGTTTTTCATTAAATATTTAATTTTTTAAAAAAGGACATTTTCAAAATGGTACAAGTCCTATAAATTGCAACACTATTACAGCATCTAAAGAGATAATTCTCTCAAAAGATATAGTGCCATTTTTGGAATAGTCTAGATTGGAAAATATTTCTTTTGTCATAATTAGAAGCACCAAATGCTACAAGTTAACAATAGTATTAGCTATTGAAAACACTCAAAACACTTAGAGTATTCAATTAATTAGGAAGAATTTCACAATGTCCATGTTAATCATACAATCCAGAACAACTGCACATTTTTCTAGGCTATATCTTAGCTTTTTCTATGATCATAAAGTGGTAGCCAGACTGATATTAAAATCTTTTCTTTGGATTTTAGCAAGAACAAACAAAACCAAATCCTAACTTGAAAAGATATTTTCACCTTTCATGGTCATTTCAGCATTATTTACAATAGCCAAGACATGGACACAACCTAAGAGTTCATTGATGGATGAATGGATAAAGAAAATGTGGTACATATATATAGTAGTATTTTATTCAGCCATAAAAAGAAGGAAATTCTGCCATTTGTGACAACATAGATGGACCTTGAGGGCATTAATCTAAGTGAAATAAGACAAATATTATGGGAGCTCACTTATATGTGGAATTAAAAAAAACACACACACACCTAACTCAGATACAGAGAATGGATTGGTGGTTGCCAGAGGTGAGGTGGGAGTGGGGGGCGAAAGTGGTCAAAATTTACAAATTTCCCATTATAAAATAAATAAATCCTGGGAATGAAATGTACAGCATGATGGCTATAATTAATATTATGAATAGCTGCAACAAACTTGAGAAAGAAGAACAAAGTTGGAGGAATCACCATACCAGAGCTCAAGTTATACTACAAGCCACTGTACTCAAACAGCCTGGTATTGGCACAAGAACAGGCATATAGACCAGTGGAACAGAATAGAGAACCCAGAAATTGACCCAAGCCATTATGCTCAATAATATTAGACAAAGGAGGAAGAGCATACAATGGAGTCAAGACAGTCTCTTCAATAAGTGGTGCTGGGAAAATTGGACAGATACATGCAAAAAAAAAATGAAACTAGACCACCAACTTATACTACATATATCAATAAACTCAAAATGGGTAAAGGACTTAACGTAAGACCGGAAGCCATAAAAATCTTAGAAGAATCCATAGGCAGCAAAATATCAGACATATGTTGTAGTAATATCTTTTCTGATATAGCTCCCAGGACAATGAAAACTAAGGAGAAAATAAACAAATGGGACTACATCAAAATAAAAAGCTTCTGGACAGCAACAGAAACCATCAACAATACAACAAGAAAGCCCCCTGCATGGGAGAACACATTTGCCAATGTTATATCTGATAAGTATCTAATCTCCAAAATTTATAGGGAACTCATACATCTTAACAAAAAGAAGATAAATAATCCAATTAAAAAATGGACAAAGGACTTCAAAAGACAGTTTTGGAAAGTAAACACACAGAGGCCAAGAGATATGAAAACATACTCAAAGTCACTAATCAACTGAGAAATGCAAATAAAAACAACAATGAGATAGCATCTCACACCAGACAGAATGGCTATCATCAACAAATAGACAAATGATAAGTGCTGAGGAGGATGTGGAGAAAAAAGAAACTTCATGTACTACTAGTGGGAATGCAGACTGGTGCAGCCACTATGGAAAACAGCATGGAGTTTCCTAAAAAAATTTAAAGTGGAACTCCCATTTGACCCAGTAATCCCACTTCTAGGAATATATCCCAAGAAATCAGAAACACCAGTCACAAAGGACACATGCACCCCTATCTTGATAGCAGCACAATTTACAATAGCTAAGATTTGGAAACAGCCTAAGTGCCCTTCAGCAGATGAATGCATTAAAAAACAGTGGTTCACATCTACACAATGGAATACTACACTGCTGTAAAAAAGAAAGAACTCTTACCATTCACAATAGCATAGATTGAATTATGTTAAGTGAGATAAGCCAGTGGGAGAAAGATAAATATCACATGATCTCACTCATTTGTGGAATACAATGAACAACATTAGCTGATGAACAAAAATAGATCCAGGACAGAGAAGCATTGAACAGACCATCAAACTTCAGAGGGAAGACAGAGATTGGGGGCTGGTAAGAGATCAGCCAAAGGACTTGTATGCATGCATATAAGCCTACCCAATGGACTTAGACACTAGGGTGATGAGGACATGTTCTGGGGGGTGGGGGTGGCCAGAAAGAGGTCAATGGGGGAAAAAGGAGACATATGTAATAATATATGTAGTACTTTAAACAATAAAGAATTTTAAAAAAGAAAGACTCATGGATACAGACAACAGTATAGTGATTATCAGAGGGAGGTGATGGGGGAGTAGAAGAAAGAAAAGAGGGGAATCAATGGTGATTGAAGGATACTCGACTTGGAGTGGTAAATGCACAATACAATATACATATGCTGTATCACAGAATTATATACGTGAAACCTGTATAATTTCATTAACCAATGTCACCCCAATAAATTCAATTAAAAATTTAAAAAATGGTAATTTTTTTAAAAGTTGTTAAGTTGATTTAAAAATTCACTTAAGAAAATAATTTAACTATGTATGATGAGGGTTTAACTAGACTTATTGTGGCGATCATTTCATAATATATACAAATATCAAATTATCTAAAACTAATAAAATATATGTCTGCTATATTTTAATTTTTTTTTAGAAGAAAAGTCAAATCTTAGAGGAACAAAGCTATGTTTCTTTTCCATTAATGTCTCAGAGTATCTGGAACTAACCTTATTCATGATATTCATGGCCTTCCAGTAGATATTATACAGATTATTTCACAGTTCCAAGCTCTTATTATATGCCAATATGACCATTTATCCCTCATTCATGACTGAATGAATGGATGGGCAGATGAGTGAATGATGGGTTCATGTAGGAATTAATTAATGAATGAAGCCTTTGATGGAAAAATTAACTATAGGCTTGCAGCAGAGGATACACAAGCTGAAAGGATCCATGGATTTATATAAGTTGAGGCCCTTTAGTAATCAAGTGTCAATGATGCTTACCTGGTTGCATTAATTTATATAATTAAAAAAAACAAACAAAAGAGCTCAGTAGGTGTTATATTCTACGTTCCAGAAAGATACTGGCAACACTGCTTACAAAATTTAAAGATACTCCACTTTATCCATCTTAGTGCCCTTAATTAAACAAGATATTTCTCAATATTCTCTTTTTGATGAACTATTCAATAATTGAACTAAAGGGGAAGCCATAAATAATTACCTTTTGATTGTTCTTTTCTTTTTAAAAAAATAAGTACAATTTTTAACTATTATTGAACCTTGTAAATAAGATGCTTCTTTTTAGGACCTCAGAAAGTCTACTTAACCCCTATTCAGGATGTGGAATTTAGTGCCACTGCAATCATGAAGATTTGATACAAAGGACCAAAAGGGGCCAACAATGTTCTATTCAAGTTAATGTGAGCAGAGCAGAGATCCTAGGACAAGTTCAAGTCATTTGGAACTCGCTGCTGATTTGAGAGGTGAAATCAGATTTTTTCACTAGCTGTTGTGATCACAGGCCCAGTGAAATAGAGCGGTTTTCCCACAGTTACATTTGCTGGGAGTTTCTGGCTTTGCAGTATTGAGATGATGACACATCAGAGTTCTGAAAACACTATGTTCTCTAACTTTTGAATGATGGCAACCAGGTTCTTCTCTGACCACTTCTTATCAGAGCCAATGCTGATCCGGAATGTTTCCCTGCTCTGAGAAAAACAAGCTTAAATGCAATGGCTGTGGGATGTATTATTTCTGTGTGGAAAGGAAGATAATCCAGTGCTGGGGAAGCTGCTCTGGTCTAGGATCTGGGAAGACTCAGGTTCTAGTCCCAATCCTAGTGCTGAAACAAAACAAAAGAATAGATTATCTTCCTGTCACTGTGCCTGGCTTTCTGGACACTACAGTATGTTTTGAATGGGCACAATAAATCTGTACAGGATGCAGACTTTACTCCAACACTTGTAGTTTTCCCTGAATAACTTACCAGGGGTTGTTCACTCATGCGGGGGAAAAAGTGGGCGTGGGAGGGTCAGAGCAGTGAGCTCTAATGGATGTGACACTGCACTGCCTACAAGCTGTGTGGCTATCAGAACTCTCTGAACCCCAGTTCCCTCATTTCCACATTCATCATGATATCACCTCAAAAATTTTCTTGGTTGTATAACTGATGGTGTGTCCCACCTATATATTTTGCCTAGGAAGAAATACATTTTAAAACATACATCTTAACATGCAAGCAACACTTGTTTTTCTTTATCCTAATAATTTCACTGCGATGCATGCAAGTGTTTCATAAGTCTAGGTTTCCAGAATTTGGTGAGCCACACCCCATCATAATCTCTTTTATAGATTAACTTCACATGGAAAGTCTTTTTGACAACAGACATACTTAAATTATTGAGCCCAATGACATTAGGGTGGAGATTCTTAAGTGGTGGGCATTTCTAATTTCTAATTTAGAAATTAGAAACAAACTGAATATTGAACACTGATCTAATGGATTACTGTTAGTTGGCTTGGATATAACTTCCACATTTGAACCTGGTGACAGCAGGGGAGACTGAGGATGCCATATTTCCATAGCATCTTCTCTACTTAAATTGCCCAATGCAGTAAACACACTATTGTGATGCTACTCACTGACTTCCTCTGAAATAATATATTCTGCCCTAGCATGGGGCTATTAACATAACAGAAATGTGAATTTCATTTTATTGTTGAACTCAAGGCTACTTTAAAAAGAAGAAAGAAAAATGTTAATATATGCAGCAGAAGGTATTTTAAATAAATATCTGACATATATAGTTAAACTTGTCCTTCCTTAGTGTTAATTATAGCACAATCAGAAGAGAATAGAGAGGAAAGTATTTATTGCAGGTTGAAAAGCCAAATATTAGCTCTGTTCCAAAGGAAGTTAAGTGAAGTAGCAATTACATATTGTTTTGATCATGTAGGGAATTATTTAAAACAGATATTTTCTTGTGAATATATTATTGATCAGAATGAGATAATGCAAATATAAACTTTGACTAATTGGCCATTAAGATAGTATTTTGGAAGTGTTAAAATTGTACTCCTTTGGGTTCTTTGATATATTGCTTATGTAAAAAATTATTTCTGTCCAATAATCTTTTCTTTAGGATATTTGTCACATATATTTCTGTTTAGATATACCCAAATGGGTATGACAAAAAAGGATTTTCTCTAATAGATAATAGGCATTCTTTAAAAAAATGAGTTGTCAGAAATTATATTATGACCAGAGGCCCAATGTACAAAATTCGTGCAAGAGTAGGCCTTCCTTCCCCTCACTGCCAGCACTGGCTTCCCTCTGGCACCCAGGACCCGGGCTTCCCTCAAAGCCCTGGCTTAATCTGGAAGGTTGTCTGGAAGGATGTCCAGTCTAATTAGCATATGTTGCTTTTATTATTACAGACTAGAGGCCCGATGCACGAAGATTCATGCAAGAATGGGCCATCCTTCCCCTGGCTGCCAGGACCACATTTGCTCTGCCGGGAGCTGCTTTTCTGCCTTCCCACGTTGTCCAGAGGCCCAGAGGGCTGGGGTGGTGTGGAACACCTGTGTTGTCGCCATGGCGACGACACAAGTCCCACCCCATCCCTGCTGCTGGGTGCCTGTGTATGCAAATTAACCCACCATCTTTGTTGGGTTAATTTGCATAATCACTCTGATTGGCTGGTGGGTGTTGCAAAGGTATGGTCAAATAGCATGTTACTCTTTTATTAGTGTAGATGGTCACCATGCCAACCACTAAAAAGAAAGAACCTAAAGGTCATACTGATAGTATCTATTTGCCAATCAAGTGAATACCTTGTTTTTAGATAGACTTTAAAGTAAATAATGCCTAAAAATCTTTTCATAGGCATGTAATATCACTCTTCTCCTATGCCAACATTATTTATTTTGCTAATCATTTAGAGACACTTGAGTATGTTTACTTTTTTATGTTGTGGATTTTGAGGAAAACAGATAGAGAAGGCAAATGTACATGTATGTATACATACATACATTCCCTTCCTACACATATTTTATATACAATAATTTTACCTAATGCACAATACTTAAAAGAATAAAATCTCTCTCCTCATTAACCCTGCCTCCCAGAGGTAGAAAGTTTATCTAGAATTAAAGGGAAAAAAGATGGAAGAAAAAGTCAAGGAGACAAACATTACAGTGGGATCAGATTAGAATGTGTGATAGCACCCTGGAAGAAACATGGATAGACTGGCATATGAGACCTTCCACACAGAAAGGGAAATGGGCTTAAAATCATTCCTCAGGTACATTTAAACTTTAATAAGAATTCCTTTCAGCAAGATTTGAAGTAAAATTTTGAAACATTCACATGTACATTTTTTACTTATAGGATGACAAATACATTAAGGACCTAATTCTGCTGAGGACAACTGGAAAATTTGTTAACTTGGACAACATAATTAAGGGAGAAGGGGCCTTGCGTTGTATCCTAACTGCCTCTACTTCCAGGTGTGCAGTAAGGTAACCCTTCCCCAACCCTCAGATTTGAGTGTAGCCATGTCACTTGCTTTGAGCAATGAAATGTACTCAGAAGAGATTCATTGCCTACTGGGTTTAACTGCTGCTACCCAGCTTGTTGTCCATCTCTTCTGCTGCATAGTTTCCATGGAATCATGTGCTCATATGAAGGTGCTATAAGGTTTGTGCCAACTGGAGTACCAAGCCAACACAAAGAGGATTATTGTCCTGGAGAATTACCTGGACCCACAGCACATTTCGGTTGGATAAGAAATAAACTTGTGCTAAACCTCTAAGAATTTGGGGATGGTAAGAATTTTATCATAACTTAGCATATTCTGATTAATAGAATCTAATAACCAAAATAAGAAGAAATATTTACTGTTTGTATGTTATTTACTTACCACAGGGAATCAGCTGACAAACTACCACAAACAATATGATATTCAATAAAATGGTGAAAAATTAACAAACAGAAATGAATAGCCTTCATATATACAACCAACAATAAATATAAAAGTATGATATAATTAAAATCTCTATTTATAGACACCCCCCCAAATCAAGAACATACCTAGGAATAAAATTAATAAGATGTGCATAATACACATAAAGAAAAATTTTAAACATTAGTAAAAAACTCAAAAGAAAACTTGAATGAATATAAAAGCATGTCATGTTCTTGGATTCAAAACATGGAATTATAAAGATTTAAGAATTTTCTATATTAATTTATAAATTTCACATGGTTTTATTAAAATATCAAGACAGCCCTAACTGGTTTGGCTCAGTGGATAGAGCATCAGCCTGCGGACTCAAGGGTCCCAGGTTTGATTCCAGTCAAGGGCATGTACCCTGGTTGTGGGCACATCCCCAGTAGGGGGTGTGCAAGAGGCAGCTGATCGATGTTTCTCTCTCATCGATGTTTCCAACTCTCTATCCCTCTCCCTTCCTCTCTGTAAAAAATCAATAAAATATATATTTAAAAAAATATATCAAGACATAGTTATTTCAGAATGCATACAGTTAAATGAAAAGCAAACTTCCTGGGAAATTGTCCAGAGAAATAGGAAGTAGGCTATCTTTTTTTTTTTTTAAATTTTTATTTTTTTTAATTTTATTTTTTATTGTTTTAAGTATTACAGGTAGTAGTACATATGTCTCCTTTTTTTCCCCTCATTGACCTCCCCCCGACCTCCCCTACCCCCCAGTACATGCCTTCACCTGCCCGCCCTCCCCCTCCTGCCCCAGTGTCTTGTATCCATTGGTTGTGCTTATATGCATGCGTACAAGTCCTTCGGTTGGTCTCTTACAGCCCCCCTCGCCCACCCTCCCCTGTCTTTCCAATGTAGTTTGACAGTCTGTTCAATGCTTCTTTGCCTCTGTATCTTTTTCCCACCATAAAGCTACAATAATAAAAACTGGTGATTCTAGTAGTTGAATAGTCAGACAGATAATTGGAACAGAGGAGATATTTAGGAGTGAGCCCAATACATACAAGGATTTAATATATGATAAAAACAGTATTTTAAATCAGTGGTAAAGATGTAACCTTTATGAAATAAAACTCTTTACACAAATATACATAGTAGAAAAGTCAAATTTTTAAATATTAAAAAACCTAAAATCATTAAAATACTAATAAAAAACAATAATCTCAGAGTAGGAAAGGTATTTCAAATGTGACATAAAGCCCAGAAGATGTAAAAGATGAAAATAAAAAATTCAGGTACATAAAAATAAAAACATTTTCTATGTAATCAAAAATATCAAATACTAAAGGTGAATGGCAAAGTATAAAAAGATAGCTCCAATTCATATGAGGAAGTTGCCATCTACACTAATAAAAGAGAAATATGTAAATTGACCCTACCTTTGCTATGCCCACCATCCAATCAGGAGTGAGCATGCAAATTAACCCAACAAAGATGGTGGGTTAATTTGCATACACAGGCACAGAGCGGCTAGGGGCTGGGTGGGATGCTTGCGTCATCACCATCGTGACGATGCAGGTGTTCTGCACCACCCCAGCAGCTCTGGGTCTCTGGGCAGCATAGGAAGGCGGAAAGGCAGCTCCGGGCCGGAGTGAAGGCAGTGCCGGCTGCCAGGGGAAGGATGGCCCATTCTTGCCCAAATCTTCATGCATCGGGCCTCTAGTTTTTAAAAAGATATAAAGCAACATAAACACTAACAAAGCCAATAGAAACATGAGCAATAGATGTAAAATAAAGCACATACAAGGGAATAGAAACACACAAAAGAAATCAGGCAAGCAAACATTACACTGAGAGATTATTTTCATAGATTAGCAAAAATCAAAATAGCCTATAAACAATGTTGATAAGATGTAGGGAAATAGAAATTTTCCTGCATTTCTGATGGTACAACTGACAAAGTCTTTGTTGGAGTAATTTGGTAAATATCTACCTTTCAAAAAAAATTCCCATAGTCTTTGAACCACTAGTTTAATTTTTATAAATTTGTCATACTAGATATATTCAAGTTTACAATGACTTAGACACAAATATAGCCCACCAAATAGTTTCTGTAATAATTAATGATGATGATGATGATAGAAATATGACTTTAATGCTTATAAATAGAGAACTAGGTTAAAGAAAAGCTTTGTGCATCCATACAATGGAATACTATGCAGCCTTGATAAAGTATGAGACATCTCTCTATGACTAATTTGGAGCAAGCTACAAGGTACATTGTCAAGTAAAAAATGCAAGGTGTAGGTGCAGGACAATGTTTGTGTCATGCTAACATTGACGTTTACATTTGTGCCTTTTTGTGTGCATAAGATTAGTCTGAAAAAATATTGTAGAGCCTTGGCAATAATGGTTGCCTTTAGTACAGAGGTAGAAAGAAGACTTCCTTTCTATCTTGTGAATTTCATAGTTATCCTCTACTAAAATAATTAAAATAAATGTTTAAAACAAGATTGGCAGACACAAATAAACAAAAAGAAGGTGTAGAGGCTTTATGAAGAGTTCTGGTTTACTACGTGTTAGCAATTCCAATAGAGCTGTAAAAGGCAAATTGCACTTGAGGGCTGGTTGTCACAATAATCTGATTGCCAAATGACTGAGCACCTCCACTGTACTCTCACCTTTCCTAGATTATTTCCTCTTCCATATACTAGAATCTTGTACTTTTAAAAAAAATTTTAGCAGAAATTAGAAACACTGTGCTTACAGGATATACAATGTGAGGTTTCCAGAACTAGGTGTGAACATCAGAGAAATCACTGGATGAGCCAGGTGATTACTTACAAGGTTGAACAAAGAATATGATACCCATTTTATCCCTCACCCCCCCACCTTTTGTATCTATATTTCTAAGAAAAAAGAATGAAACACCTGCCTTGCTCTAGTGTGTAAAGGTATGGATCAGATTTATGTCTTAAAATAAATTCAGAAATAATAACTTCTCCACTTCGTTTTTAGTTATGAGACTACAGCCTAAGAATATTTGGCATTTGAAAATAAAGCAGAATGGGAGAGCTGGAATGAGAATGGGTTGGTAGGTGGGAGCCAAAAGAACAAATAGTTAGGAACACCTGCTGTGTGGTGAGCATTGTGCTAAGCATTTCACATAGATATTTCATTTATTCTTCACAACACTAAGAGGTATGTATCATCAATATCATTTGATGTAGTTGGTAAGAGGCAACCCAAGTTCCCAATACACTTTGCCCTGCATCACATCTTTGAACATTAGTTGGTATTTTTGCTCAATGATTTCTCATTTTCTTATCTCACATTTTGTAAAATACCATTCTTCCTTCATAAATGGAATTTCACATATACTGGGGAAAACTTTGATACTCATAACTAAAAAGAGGAGCAGAATGTCAAATGTGGTGCTCTTACAAGAAAGAAAAAGTATGGTGACTCACTAAAATCTTAACTCATTCACATTTCAGGAATTTACAGCTTCCCTCATCTTTCCCTAACAAAAAGTAAAATTATATATTTCTTATTTTTAAGTACCTTAGGTACTTTTATTTTCAAATTTTCAGTCATTTGTCAACTAGTTTATGTTGGGATGCCTATTCTTTATCCCTGTTTTTTGAGAGAACCTAAAATTTTCTAAATCTAACATTTTTTTTCAGATTGGCATGACATAGACACAGATGTGAAGAACATTTCTGGATGGAGATGGTAGGTTAGTCCCAAGGCTTTTAGGTTACTTTTGTGAACAAACAGAAGAGTATCAGGACCAAATTATAATTTCCAAACACGTGTACATGCTTTCAAACTAGCTTTTTTTGTTAGCTGCAGTCTAGTTTGTTCAAATTCACCATGACTTTAGCTTTGTTTCTAATGAGGAACGGTGCCTTTGTTCATTCTGAAGTCTTCCATTTAGAAACAAAGTTCCAAATGCCAGACTGAATCTGGAAGTGATTACTCATTGGAATAAAACACGATAAGTACATATTTGAGTGAATGCTCACAGCTGTGTTTTTATTAAAGAAATTCAGGAAGAAGAGTTTTAATGCTGCATTACAGTTGAGAATCTTAAGGTATATAATATTGGCAATTCCAAATTAGAGCTCCCCTGGCAACTATCACTCTGTGACATCACATTTTATCTAATGCAGTATTAAAATGTACTCTTTGTGTAGGGGAATTAGAGATAAGAGGAGAGTGGGAGTCATCTCTTAGAAGTCTTAGCTATAATGTTTAATCTATGCAGTTGTTTTATTTGCAATTATATTTTCTGCAGTTCTTATAATTTCAGTAATTTGAATGTATTGCATATGCCATAATGCTATGGTGATATCAGTCAATTTCTTTTCATATTCCATTTCTCCCACTCATTAATTTCCCTTCTAACCCATAAGATCTTCTGGAGCTGTTAACAGGTTCCATGTTTACTCTTGTTTAAATCTCACTCATTTTACAAACTGTTGGTTGAATGGCTACAATGACAAACTCTACCTAGTGGGTCTGGTTTCAACTAGTCACTAGAGTCCTGACACATTTACTTGTGATTTTGGCTTCTGTCTTTTTATAGCTAGGGGACCAGTCACTATTGACTAAAGATCTGAGTGGTCTCCAATACAGACAGTTAGCGTAAGAATTATCTCTCTTCCAAGATGATACACAATCCTTTGCTTAATATTTAGCACAACCCTGACTGAGAAAAAGAAAATGGATGAGGATTGCAGACTGTTGGATGTTGTCTACAATTGCTAATTCTGAGTTTCATAAGGCAACTGTGTACTTTGAGTGCCCCTACATTCAAAATAAGAAATGAACGAATGCTAATTCTTCAGTCCTTTCCCCCAGACAGAGCCTTGCAGATGGGCTGATTAAAATCATAGGTCTGTGTTAAAGGAAAATTATTGCATTAGAGGAAGCGTTTGGGGAACGTGGGTGATGGGTTGGGAAAAGTAACAAACAAAAGCAGATGGAGTGTCTTGCTTGGCAAGAAATTATTCCATTATTCTTTCATTATCTATCTTCTGAAATGGGAGCACATAGAATAATAGTAGGTACAGATTTGTAAGAACTAAAACATCAGGTAAAACTCCTTCAGGGCCAAGACAACTAATAGGCTATTGTTTAATAGCTTTATAAAAGCTTGATATTTTGTCTTCATTTGTGCTTTGCAAAGGTTCACTTATGCAAAGAGCAACTGCATCACATGACATGTGTCCAGATTCTTAAAACAAATATCTCCAATTAGTATTTTGAATGGAGTACATGGGCACTCCAATATTTTCACTAGAACATATTTCACTGGAAGAGTTTTGCTATCTTTAAGCATACCGATTCCTTTGTTGCAGAGATTGCTACTCCCAAAGTATGTTGGTTCATGTTATACAAAAAGAATGTAGCTTAAGTAATGATGATTTTGAAATTTATGTTGCAGAAAGTATGATAGTTAGATGCTTATCTAAGACTAGAGGCCTGGTGCATGAAAATTCATACACTAGAAGGGGGTCCCTCAGCCTGGCCTGCCCTCTATCACAGTCTGGGAGTCCTCAGGGGCGGGAGACAACCCGGCGATCAGGGGAAAGCAACACCCCATCACACCTCTGCTGCTGCCACTGCAGGCAGCACAAGCCTCGGCCGGCCCTGGGTGGCTGGGCAGCTTACATCTGAGGCTTGCCTGCACCTCGGCCTGGCTCTGGGCAGTTGGGGGACTGAGGGGACTGGGGGACTCTGGAGGCACCTGATGCCCCAGTGGGGCTGAGGGGATTGGGCACTGCCATCTTGTGGCTGTGGGCGCCACCATCTTTGAGGGTGGGACAGTCATTTAGCATATTCCCTCCTTATTAGATAGGATGCTGTAAAGGGAGCATTAATTAAACTTAAGAAAATCAAGTTTTAAAATGAGGGTTAAAAACAGTATGGAGATTTTCTAGGGAATATAAGGACCCTAACATTTAGAAAGCAAATGCACACATTAGTTCAATAAATTGTAAGATGGATTCCAGGAATAGGAGTGCCTTTCACAGTTTTCTTCTAAAACAAAAATAAAGGGGGGGAGAATGGTGGTTATTAACTTGAGGCTACTTTCAGAGGATAGGAGAGTGGACCAGAGAGTAAGAGGACAAAGAAGATCAGAACCAAGAAATGTTTGGGGCAGAGGTGTAAGGTCAGGATGCTGGGGAAGTTTGGGGCAATTACTGACCGGAGTCCAGGAAGTGGGGCACTGGGCATAAACCACCTCTCTAGGAAGAATGGAATACCCCACCTTTACAGGACAGTTAATTAATGCCATTGGATTAAAAATGTGGATCCTCTCTACTCTTTAGAAGCTTTAGGGTCTTGATATTAGAAAATGATATTCTTATATGTAGTCATGTTCCTTTTGTGGTAATCATCTTTTCTATAGTCACACATTTATGGGAAGGCAGACTGGTAGAGAGTAAAGTTTCATAGTCAAACATTTTAAGTATGGGTGTCACCAATTTTAGCCCAGAGACTTGGATAAGCTACTTAATATCTCTGACACTTGATTTATTCATTTCTAAAATGGAGCTTCATATACTTTTTGGAAGGCTTAGTGGAACACACACACACACACAGAAAGGCTGGCATATGGTAGGTGCTCTGTAAATAAGATTCTTTCCTCTCTTCCTCTGCTTTCTTCACTGGAATGGGAACAGCTTAATCTACATAATAATAATATATTTGGCTCTATAACACATGATCTTGATAAAAAGTTTGAAATTGCATGTGATTTATTGTTTTTAAGAGGGTTAAATAAGAATTAGGCATCCACAGCATCCAAATATATTAAACACTAGGAATGTAGTGATGAAGAGTTTGCATACACACGATCCTACTGCTCTGAAGCTTATTTTCAAATAGAAAATAAAAAAGAATCCAATTTTTTGGAGGTCATGTGGAAAGTTTCCTTCAAAGGGAACGTGCTGAAGTGTTTGAGACCTCTAGAGACCCCAGAAGCCAGGACGAGTGCTGCGTCTGCTGGGTTCAGGGTGGGTTCTGAGTTGAATCACACACGCTCCTCCCTTCCTCATGTGCATGCTACCCAGTGTCACTGTCCACTGAGATCATCAATTGCCTACAGAAGGTGGTGAAGCACACATGAGAAAACGTGTGAAAGAGTTTTGGAATACATATCATGCTAGACAGAAAAGAGGCACTTTAATTATTTAGGGCTCTGCCTCAGCCCTCTGCAGGCCCACACTCTAGGGAACTCTGACCTCCTGTAGTATTCCTCCTTGCTCTGCTCTCAGATATCAACTCCCTGGGCCGAGGGAGGACCCTGGAAGGCAGTACTGAGACCACTCACTTATTTAATATTAGTCAACAAGCAGTGACATTGAAACATAAGTATCTGAATTCTAATCATCCCTAAAGAACTCTTCAAAATCTGCGCTCTACCCTTTCCTTCCAAAGGTATATACATTTATTCAGAGGTTTAATTGGAAGGTATGAGACCCTTAGATGTGAAGTCTTATGGATCTAACTCTCAATTCTTGCTCTGAACACCAGTTTGTTCACCTTCTTTCAGGCATAAGATGAGGCTCATTTAGGGAGCTATGAAGATGCCACTTACATTTTTATTGAGTGATTCTCTGACTTGAATTCTACTGACAAGTTCTTTGTTTAGTTATCAGAGCCACATAGCAGGGACTCCTTAAATGACAGAGACGTAGAGTTTGGAATGAGAGAGACTCTCCAACAACTTACACTTATTTCACAAAGTCCCATGCTAGGGTTTAAGAAATTCTAAAAACAAAAACAAACAAACAAGTAAAAAACAAAACAAAAACCAAACCCATCAAATAATCCAAGCACCTTAAGTCCTGTAGTACTTCACAGGAAATTAGTACATCAGTGGTGGTGACAGAGAAAAATACTCAGCATTTTAAAATTCTATAGCAGCCCTGGTTGGTGTGGCTCAGTTGGCGGGGCGTTCTCTCATACACTGAAAGGTCCTTGGTTCAATTCCTAGTCAGAGCATATGCCCAGGTTTTGGTTTTAATCCCCAATCAGGAGGCAACTGATCGATGTTTCTCTCTCTCTCTCTCTCTCTCCCCCCCTCTCCTATCCTCTAAAAAAAAATAAAAATCCTATATAATAAAAGCCTAATATGCGAATCAATGGTAGAATGACTGGCGGAACAACTGGTTGCTATGATGTGCATTGACCACCAGGGGGAAGATGCTCAATGCAGGAGCTTCCCCCAGCCCACAGGCCCCAAGCCATCCAAGGTGGGTGCCAGCAACCCCTCCACCCCCATCGCCCTGCCAGTCACCCCACAGATTGGCCCTGATTGCTGGTGAGGCCTAGAGACCCTACCTGTGCAGGAATTTCAGGCACCAGGCATCTAGTCAATAATAATTCTATTGTAAACAAGTAATTGATTAAAGATTGATTTTTTCCAGGATTTGAGGACTCCACAATTAATATATACAAGAAACAGCATATTTTAATAAGCTGTCAATGAAGTACCCCAAGTAGAATATATACTGTTGCCTGCTATTGGAACTACCAAGTTGAAAAGTCATTCTGTTTCCACTCCATAATATAGGGCACCCTTAAAAGCATTACACATTATGAGAGGAAACTTATAAAATAAGAGAAAAAATACAAAGAATAAAAGTCCATAGCACAAAGACAAAACTCTAGAGATAGAATTCAAGAAAATCTGTTTATTTGTGACCTATTTTTTGCTTTTCCATTCCCTGATGAAAGCTTTGTTAGTACCTGATGGGTCTCACATGCATGAGGCTGTTAATCACATTTAGGAAATTTACATGCTGTTAACTGCATATGAAACTCACTTAAATCTGGCAGATTTGCTACCTTGGATCAGTCTTATTTCATTTAATCCAGACTGATTACTAATAAAAATTCATTTTCACTTGAATACATAAGTTTTGCCTTGATAATATCCCCTTCCTTTTCATATAAATGACAACCCTGATGTAATTCCTGAGCAATGTGGAGAAGGTGTGATTCTGAAGCTCCAAACCTGGAATATATTGTAAATCAATAAAGCAAGCAACATACTTCACAAGTTGGTGCAGGCATGCAAGTACACAAGTTGAATGAAAATAAATTCAAGTCTGCATGAGCTTTTTATTTTGGTTCCAGTTGAGAGCAAATACCAAAATGTTCTCTTTCTAGGTGAAAGCAGGACTCCCAGGGAAGGTGAAACCAGATGTAACTGCACTGTCATAGGCTTGACTCTTGTTAGCAGATAACTTGGTATTTTTATAGAAAAAAAATACCACATGAGATAGATGCAACGGCTAGAGCTTTTTTTTTTTTTTTTAATGAATTGCAGAGAATGAACCAAATGCTGCTGGCTCAGTGACATCTGAACACTTGGATCCTCTAGAGCTCAGGAGGATACTGCCTGTGCCTTGTGCCTTTCTCACTTCTTCAAGAGAGCATGGATGAAAAGCCCAAATGGAGAGAGAGAGCTCAGGCTGTGGGTTGAAGGGAAGGCTGCAAGGAAGACAGGGAAGTGCAAGGAAGCTGGCCCTACAAGGACACTGAACCCAGCCTGAGTCACAAATGATCAAGTGTCAGGTTTTCACTTTGGCCCTTAGGTTATTTCATTATGAGGAAACTTTGCTGTTCAGAGCATCAAGATTTGAAGTTTTGAAATTTTACGCCATTTCCAGCTGATCAAGCAAAGCATGATGCTTTTTGTTCCATGAAAATATAAGACATTATTATTGTGCTTCCAACTTATGCAAAGTTGCCTCCTGTGTAAAATGGGGTTGATATTAATATTCTCTGAAGTATCTTAGAAAATCTTGCCATGAACATTAAATGAATTAATTCACAATGTAGCCTCACATAGTACAAGGTCAATGAACTATAGCTGCTGTTCTTCTGGTTATTATGGCCTTATTTCTACAGAAAGATTGCTCAGTCATGACACTTAGTAGTAGAAGGCAGGCAAATGATAACACAGCAAGTGGATTAATGGCCAAATGGAGGACATTTTTTATTTGTCTTTTCTATCAACACTATACTTATATGATTAGGGAAAATCTCCCACCTCCTTTTGACTCAGTTGCTGTAAAATTAAACTGAAAACTGATCATTGAAAACTTTAAAGGGGAAAAGAAGTCACAAAATGGCAGTCTGAAGACTGATTTTTTTTAGGTACTTTGTTTATTCTATTGTGTATTGTATTTGGGGGGGGTGTTAAACTCAAGTAAATATTCTCAACCACTTAGACTTGGTAATAGTTCTGTGGGTAAAAGCCATTAGTCGAGAATATATGTGTCTGTGTGACATCCCATTTTATTGTTAACAGAAGTTGTAGAAGCAGGGCCTTTCCTCCTGCCTTCTGCTTCCTTGTGACCCTGCATTTGTACTTTCTCCCTCATTCCCTGGAGGGAGATTACTATCTGATAATTATTTCAGGGGTGCAGTAATCTCAAAATTCTCAGTGCTCAGCATGGTTGTCTTAATTTGTCAAAATCCAGGAAGACACCTGAGCATAGTATGTTATTCATAGATTTTTAGATCTATTGGTATTTGAAATTATTTCTAAGGGTTTTCTGAAGTCAACATATGTAATAACATCATGACTAGGTTTATATGCTGAAACATGGTGAGGCATTAATTGGGGTCATTTTTTACAAGCCATTATGCATTGATTGACAAAATTATTTGAGTGTGATGTGAACTGATTGATGTAGCTAGATTTACTAATTGATTGTACTGAAATGACAATCATTTTGATTATGTAAATGCAGACCAAACCTTTTAGGTAATTAGAATAATACAATGTATTACAGAGAGATTATATATGTGCAGTAACTTTGTTCTAGTGCAGTGCACACGTACTGGAACAAAGGTGAAAGGTTAAAGGTGCTAAAAGGACTTTCTGGTTTAGAAATTGTCACAGTGCAGATTTCTGGTATTTGTAGAAATTTGTACACAAGCTCAGCTATGAATCATGGCAACAGTCACTGAAGTGGAGGAGATGGTGAAAATGAAGCAAAAGCCATGGATAAAGGGATATGGGGAACACGGGGACCAAGAGCACACAACACTAGTGCTGCCTAGTACATTCTGTTCTTTCTCATTCCCAGTCAGAGACATGTAAACAAAAAACACTGGATAAATAATCAATGGAAATGGAGAGAGAATAATACAATCCAGAAAGGCTCATGTCCAGTTTTATCAGACTTATCAAATCAGATGGGCTCTCGACTTTCTTGGGTGTGGGGTTAAGCACATCAACTCTACAGTCAAATTGCCTGGGTTCTGGGCCAAGTGTGCCAATTTTACTCATTGGCTGACACTTGGCAGTACACTTAACTTCCTTGCATCTCAACTTCTTGATCAGTAAATTGGGTATACTTTCTTTTATCCTCATCATCATTATTTCAGGCTACCTTTCCCCTTCATTATCGCTGCTTCATTTTGGCTCCTCCCACTTGTTAATACTAAGGCTCTGATAGGCTTCCTCTCAGATCCAGACTGGCATGCTGTTTCCAGGGACCTTCCTTTTGCAGTGGCCTTTGGTTACATCCTGGCTAGGAAAAATGCAGTGATATGGAGAAAACCAAGATGGCGGCACAGGTAAGCACCTAAACTGCTGCCTCGCACAACAATTTCAAAACTACAATGAAAAGACAGAATGGACACCATCCAGAACCACAGGAAAGCTGGCTGAGTGGAAATTCTACAACTAGAAGGAAAGAGAAAAGCTCACAGTGAACTGGAGGAATGGCAAAGGGGTTGAGGTTCCGAAAAGGGTCTTTGTGTGCACAGAGAGGAAGGGCGGCTGAGAGCCTGTCTGACTTTCTCTGGCAGGAGGGGGAAGGAAGCCCCCGACTGCACTGAACCCCAGTTCCGACTGCACTGAAGCCCAGTTCTGGGCGAAACCCCATGGACCCAGGCTCATACAGGGGGAATCTGGACTGTCAGGTAGAGAGAAAGGCACTCGGAGACTCCGAGATCCGGGGATGGGGGGGGGGGGGGAGGGTGGAGCCACGGCGGGCAGGGATTTGGAGGCATGCACGTGCCAGTGCGCACAAAGACTGTGGAGGTTGCCATAGGCTTTCCCTAGCAGAAGGGAGTGGGAAGCTCCTGAATGCACTGAACCCCAGTTCTGACTGCACTGAACCCCAGTTCCAGGCGAGCCCCTGGGGACCCACGCTCTTTCGGGGGGAATCTGGATGCTTGGGCGGAGGCTTAGGAGGTGGGGAAGCCAGAGGTCTGGAGGCCCGCTTTCGCACACAAGGGCAGGGCTGAAGGGAAGCCAAGACTGTCTGCTCCACCCTGAGACTCCATCCCATCCAAGATGAACACATAGGCTTTTGCAAATCTGGCAAGTCTAATCCTATAAGGCTGTCTCCAGCACCACACTTCTCCCAGTGTAGGCACAGCTGATCCTCACAGCCAGCTGGTCTGGAGGTCAATTCCTCCCAGTGATACCAACAACAATCAAGACTTAACTACAACAAGGCTGTACACACAGTCCACAAAGGGGTACACCAAGAGTGTCCACTTCAGGTAACTGGGAGGCTGACTCACTGGGCCATATAGGAAACCTAGCACACAAAGCTACCCTACCAACTCAGAGAAGCAGTGAAAATGCGGCGACAAAGAAACAGATCACAAACGAAAGAAATGGGGGAAAACAAACGACTGGATATAGAATTCAAAACCACAGTTATAAGGCTTTTCAAGAGTATCCTAGAAAAGGCCGGTAAATATAACGAGACCCTCGGAGATATGAAAAAGGACCAACTAGATATTAAACATACACTGACTGAAATAAAAAATATTAGGCAGAGACCCAACAACAGACTAGAGGAACGCAGGAATCAAGTCAAAGAATTGAAATACAAAGAAGCAAAAAACACTCAACCGAAAAAGCAAAAAGAAAAAAGAATCCAAAAAGTTGAAGATAGTGTAAGAAGCCTCTGGGACAACTTCAAGCATACCAACATCAGAATTATGGGGGTGCCAGAAGAAGAGAGAGAGCAAGATACTGAAAACCTATTTGAAGAAATAATAACTGAAAACTTCCCCCACCTGGTGAAAGAAAAAGACTTACAAGTCCAGGAAGTGCACAGAACCCCAAACAAAAGGAATCCAAAGAGGACCATACCAAGACACATCATAATTAAAATGCCAAGAGCAAAAGACAAAGAGAGAATATTAAAAGCAGCAAGATAAAAACAGTTAATTACTTACAAGGGAGCACCCATAAGATTGTCAGCTGATTTCTCAACAGAAACTATGCAGTCCAGATGGGAGTGGCAAGAAATTTTCAAAGTGATGAATAGCAAGAACCTACAACCAAGATTACTCTACCCAGCAAAGCTATATTTCAGAACTGAAGGTCAGATAAAGAGCTTCACAGATAAGAAAAAGCTAAAGGAGTTCATCAACACCAAACCAGTATTATATGAAATGCTGAAAGGTATTCTTTAAGAAGAGGAAGAAGAAAAAAGTAAAGATAAAAATTATGAACAACAAATACATATCTATCAACAAGTGAACCTAAAAATCAAGTGAATTAAAAACCCGAGGAACAGAATAAACTGGTGAATATAATAGAATCAGGGGCATAGAAAGGGAGTGGACTGATAATTCTCAGGGGGAAAGCAGTATGGGGGGGGGTGCAGGAAGAGACTGGACAAAAATTATACACCTATGGATGAGGACAGTGGGGGGAGGTAAGGGCAGAAGGTGGGGTGGGAACCGGGTGGAGGGGAGCTATGGGGGAAAAAAGGAGAAATAATTGTAATAATCTGAATAAAGATTTATTAAATAAAAAGAAAAGGAAAAGAAAAATGCAGTGATAGCCAACTCTGCCCAAGGGAAAGAGAGTGTATGCCATTAAAATACTGCCAGCATGACATAATTTCCCACTGCTTAAAGTAGCATCTTTGCAGAATCAGAATACAGTTTGGTAGAGATAACTCAGAGGAAATTAAATGATTACTCTACAATCTACTTGCAAACTACCCTCTTACTTTTAATAAAACAAAATAATGGAGCTACTTCTGATGTGTGTTTATGACACAGATTACCCACATTTGCTGCCCTCTGGAGATAAGAAGAACCCTAGATATTCTTTGCAGATAAGTTTCAGATTAGAGACAGCCATGCTATAATTTATAGAAGCAGATTCCACAGGCTGCATCTCCCATTTGAATGAAAACATTTCATCAAATTCTTTAAAGCAAGGTTGCTTATGGTCGTAAAGAGGGCTCCAGGCACTATTTTGAAACCAGGTACACAAACATGCATCCTGCCTGGAGTCCACTCCTTAGCCCCATTACTAATCTTTATCTCAACTTTAAAATGCTCAATTCTTTTCCCAATCCATGGCAGCAACCCTAGCATTTTTAAAGAATCACTCCACCTTTCAGAGGTTTAATCTGAAACTATAACACTCCTAGAAGAAAACATAGGCAGTAAACTATTTGACATGGCTGTTAGCAATATTTTATTTTTTGGCTATATTTCCTCAAGCAAGGGAAAGAAGAGAAAAAATAAACAAATGGAACTATATCTAACTAAAATTTTTTAACACAGCTAAGGAAACAATCAACAAAACAAATATTATCCTACTAAATGGGAGAAGATACTGATAAAGGATTAATATCCATAATGTGTAATGGACTCATACAACTTAACAATAACAAAAAGAAACAATCTGCCCAGCTGATGTGGCTCAGTGGTTGAGCATTGACCCATGAACCAGGAGGTCACTGTTCGATTCTCAGTCAGGGCACATGCCTAAGTTTCCAGCTCAATTCCAGTAGAGGGCATACAAGGTTAATGATTCTCTAGCATCAGTGATGTTTCTATCTCTCTCTCTTCCTTCCTCTCTCTAAAATCAATAGAACCCTGTTTTTAAAAGAAATAATCCTTTTAAAAAATGGGTAGAGGACCCGAATAGATATTTTTTCAGAGGACACACAGATGGTCAACAGACAAATGAAAAGATGCTCAATATCACTAATTATCAGAGAAATACAAATTAAAATCATAATGAGATATCACCTTATACCTTTCAGAATGGCTATCATCAATAAATTAACAGTGTTGATGAAGATGTGGAGGAAAAGGGAACCTTGTTCACTGATGATGGGACTATAAACAGGGGAAGCCACTATGAAAAATAGTATAGATGTTCCTCAAAAAAATTAAAAATGGAACTACTATATGACCCAGAAATTCCACTTCTAGGCATTTATCTGAAAATATATATGCACCCCTATGTTTATTGCAGCATAACTGACAATGGCCAAGATATGGAATTAACCTAAGTGTCCATGGATACATGAATGGATAAGGAAGATGTGGTGCATATATACAATGGAATACTACTCAGCCATAAAAGCAATGGTGCCATTAGCAACAACATGGATGGACCTAGTGGGTATTATACTAAGTAAAATAAGTGAGAGAGAAAAAGACAAATACCATGTGATTTTATTTACATGCAGAATCTAAATACAAAATAAATCAACAAACAAAACAGAAACAGACTCATAGATACAGAGAACAAATTGATAGTACCAGATGGGAGGGGGGGGGACTGGAGGATAGATGAAAAAGGTAAAGTACAAATTGTCAGTTATAAGATCAGTCATGGAGATGTAAAGTACAGCATGGGGAATATCTACCTAATAAAAGAGAAACATGCAAATTAACCATCACTCCGCTACGCCTGTAGCCAATCAGAGTGAGCATACAAATTAACCCAACAAAGATGGAGGTTAATTTGCATATGCAGGCCCAGAGTGGTGTGAAGCCTGCTATGAGGGGATGGGGGACGGCAGAGGGAGTTACTGGACTGGTACTCCAGACAGAAGCGAGGACTTGCCAGCTCGGGTGGCCCGGGAGCAGGGATGTGCTGGCTCCCAGGCTGCTGGGAGTGAAGACAGGGGCCTATTCTTGCATGAATATGGTGCAATGGACCTCTAGTAGTCAATAATATTGTAACAACTATGTATGGTGTCAGATGAATACTAGACTTGTTAGAGTCATTGTTTACAAGTTATGTAAATATCTAATCACTATGTTGTACACCTGAAAGCAATATAATATTGGATATTAACTGTATTTAAAAAAGAAATTGAAAAAAAATTTAAATGTTAAAAAATTCTCTTACCCAAAAATATACCCATTTGAAATCTGCTTCTATAATTTTCTAAATCAGAAAATGGACTTTCCTGGCTTACCTAAGAGTCACCCATGGTGATTTTATCAGGGACACGTGGGCCTTAGCCCTAGAGATGGTCAATAGGTAGGTGCCAGCCTAGGGATGGACTCTTTCGGAAAACTTCACATGGTTCACAGTGTAACCAGCCTGGAACCACTCTGCTTTCCATTCTGCTACTCCAAATACTCTGAAGGTCCAATGCGAGAAACTTCTTTGAGAATTTAAGGCTAAGGAAACTTTTTTTTTTTCTAGTAATGACTCATCTTTCTTTCTTCTCCTAAGAAGAGAGACTCTTATTATATGCTGTATTTCTTATATCCTGGATATAAGAAAGCTTAGAGTCAATTTAAGGTTTAATCACAGTGGCTGTCTTTGTTCTCATAGCAAGTATACTTGAGTCCTTTTTGGATTTAATCTTAGTATCATTCATAAAAATTTGTGTGATACTGTTGACCCTTTAACATGGGTTTGAACTACACAAGTCCACTTATACATAGTTTTTTCCCAATGAACATCTTAAATATATGTTCTCTTTATTATGATTTTTTTCAATGACATTTGTTTTCCGTATCTTATTTTATTGTGAGAATATAGTATATAATATATATAACATACATATATGTGTTAATTGACTGTTTATGTTTCTGGTCAATAGTAGTATATTAGTATTTAAGCTTTAGGGAGTCAAATTTATACAAGGATTTTTGACTGTGTAGAACCTCTGTGTTGTTCAAGGGTCAACTAACAGTATATTTCATTGTGAGTTTTTTCAGATTCTTTGTGGAGTTGCTTCTTGTTTTTGTCCTCCAATTTTCTCAAGTTTAAAATAAGTGGCAAAATGAGCTCAATAATGATGATAATAATAATTCCTGCTGGGTTTTTTAGTTTATTGATTTTTGAGAGAAGAGGGAGGAAATGGGGGAGGGGAGAGAGACAGAAAGAGAGAGACTGATTTGTTGTCCCACTTATTTATGCATTCACTGGTTGATTCTTGTATGTGCCTTGAGTGGGGATCAAACCTGCAACCCTGGCATATTGAGAAGATGCTCTAACCAACTAAGCAACTTGGCCAGGGCTCCTGCTGTGTTTTGATTGCCCTTATGCACCAGGCACTGTGCTGAGCATTTACAGATGTAACTCATGTCAGTCATTTTTCCTCCCTCAGGAGGGAGGTGGGTAAGTTTGGATTTAGCACTCCTCCTCTGCAATCCTCTATAGCCTACTCCAATCCTGACTGGGAAATCCCTCTCAGGGGTTTCTGTGCATTAGGAGCAGAAGTCATAGCTTTCATGGCCACATAAACTGTTTCCATTTATAAGATTATGCTCCTTTGCCCTGAATGTGAAATTCAAATTTTCTTCAAACTTGCCATACAAAGTCTTGTCTATAAAAGCTTCATGTACAAACTAGTTCTTCCCAAAGAATTAAGGAAACATAGGACGTTTACATTCAACTGCACATTGGGCCTTTTGATTGAAAAGGTTTTGTTTAGCCACTCTAACAAGTGAAGGGTTTGCTTATTGGCTATTTCCCTAGATCAAGGCTCAGCAAATTTCAATGCAGGGCCAAAGAGGAACTTTTTTAGACTTTGTGGACCATATGGTCTCTATCACAACCACTCAGACATGCCCTTATAGCAGGAAAGCAGCTGTAGATGATATGCAAACAGATCATAGCTGTGTGCAATACAGCTTTATTAACATAAACAAAAAACAAACCTGGCTCCTGGGTCAAAAATCGCCAACCTTGCTCTAGAGTATTCCTTTTGATATCTTGTGGGGTTTTTCTTCCTTCTCTGTTAGTCCTTTTGTCAATCCTATTCCCCATCCCTGTCATCACTAATAACCCTAAATTCTCTTTCTTCCTATACAGAGAAATTCTGTCCTTTCCTCCAGAACTTTGGCATCAGATGGTACCTGAGTCCCTGGGGTCTCAATTTCTACTCCAAACTCTTATGAAAATGTTTTTCCAAGTAGAAACAATTTTCCTATTAAAAGGGATTCTAGCACTAACTGTTTAGATAATACAATGTTCTCCACCTCATTATGTTTCTTTCATCTCAAACAATCCTATAAGTCTGTGGTCAAAAACTATAATGCCATTAAGAATAGGCAGTAGCCAGGAAGATGAGACTATAGCGAGGGGCAAATGGGGTGGGGGATGTGAACTGGAAAGGCATGCTCTCCCTGAGGAATTCACATCGATCTTTAGAAACAACACTATGTGCATTTGCTAAACAAACCAGTAGACTAAAGTTAGCCAAATGATTACCAGTGCAAGATGTTTTGTAAAATTTGTGGGCATTAATTTATACATTTGAAACTGATACTCAAAATCCGAGTAGTTTTTCCACAGCCGGTAAGGGGCAGAGTACTTTAACAAATACTTATTGAAATCCTCCTTACTATATGCCACGACTTGTGGTGGGACAGACAAGGGGAAGTTCCTGTCCTCAAGAAATTTGCAGTGCACTGTGAGAAACCACGTGATGGAGATTATTTGGGGTGCTTTTTACTCCCATGGTTGAACACTGAACCCAATCAAATAGGGGTCAACTTCCTGGATGATGCTCATTTGATATGCAAAAGACAAATGGGGTTCCATGAGGCAAATTTTATACAGAGCCAGAAAGCCAGCGTCCAGGAAGTGCAAAGGACCTGAGGTAATAGGTAGCATACTCCCTGTAAGGAAAATATAGGACATTGAACCAAAGTGGGAAAATTGCAGAAGAGATTGGGTAGAAGGATGGCCCAGTTTGTCATGCATTTTGAAATGGGTTTATTTCTAGGACATTCGGGAGACATTGAATGGTTTTAAGTATCAATGTTATACTTTGAAAAGATCCATCAAGCTTGATTTTAGATAATATGTTGAATATAGTTTTTGACCACTGACTCATAGGATTGTTATAAGATTCAATTCTAGGAACCAGAGTAGGATGTAGCAGTAATCCAGGCCTGAGATGGTGGTAGCTAAAAAAAGGTCTGAGGGATCTGGGCAGAGTCAAGCTGGTTAGATTTGCTGGGGAGACTCTGGTCACATTTTCATCAACCGACAAACACATAACCTTGTTTATGTGTTTGAAATTTAAAGGCACCCGTGTTGATTCATTAACATCGAACCCCTTGCCAACAGCACTATAACTTGTTCCTGAATGGAGCTGATCTACCCTAATGCATGTTTTCTCTGTAAGGCATATTACAGACTTCTTGCACTTCAGAACTTTATGCTTGCGGGCCATTTTAAATAACAAAATTACCAACACAAAGCACGGAAATGCAAAAAACATGGCATGCAATAGACCTGGAAGAGTACACTTGTTTATATTATGGGTGCTAAGACAAGAAGGCACAGCTTGGAACATGTACATCTGGTAACTCAAGATTTTTTGCTGTTCTATAGATGTTAATAAATGACTACAAAAGTATTGCTTTGAGGGTTACAAATAATTTTAGTGAGTAGGCCAATTGACAATATAGAATCAATGAAGAATGGGGAACAACTATTCTTAGATACATAACTTGTCTCCCCAACAATTTCATTAAGTATTTTTATCTCCATTTCATGGTTTTAGAAATTACAACAAAAGGTCTCATGGATAACAAGGGCTAGAACTTACTAGACCTCATTTATTGATGGGAAGATGGCTCCTAGGGGCTGGGGAATAGTAGCTACAGTGACTAAATTGAATCCTTATTTAATTATGTCCATAGATACCATCAAACTCTTCAGATCTCCCCTCTTCACCAGTTCCTATCACTTGATCACTCACTACCTACCATTTTATGGTAAAAGCTCTAAGTAGCTATATAAGCGCTTTAGATTTTTCCTTATGTCTGTTTTATAGAGAATAGATTTTTCATTTACCGACTCATCTTTGACTGGGCAAGGCCAATACTCAGAGCGAAAAATCCTGAATTCACTATCCAACTTCCAATCAGTGGCTTACAAACCCAGATAACTTGATTTATCTTAATAGTGTGATAGCAATTGACAAGGGCAATAACATGAAGATAAGGCTGGACTCATATCTCTCCCTGTCAACCTGGCACCCTGTTCATTTTTATTTTTGAATAAGTGACTCAATCAATCCCCTCTTGCTGAGTTCCTTGTGGCAGCCACTGTGAATTGGTGGGGAATGTTAATCACTCACTATCAGTTCTGGAGACAGTGGAATTTTATTATTTTTGTTTTGTTTTGTTTAAATGGAGCCATTTGCCATAAGACAAATCTGCCTTTAACATCAGAATAACAACTTCTGTGGAGATTGCCTTATGGAAATTGCTACTGGGGGAGGGCCTTATATTTCACATTGGCTTCTGAGTGGGGCCTGTGTCCCAGGGATGGAGATAATTGCTTATTTGGAGAGAAATGCAGAGGTGAGGTGTGGGGAGTAATTCTTCTGTTACTCTAGTAGTATAGAAGTACTAATGGACATCTAACTGGTGCTAAATTCAAGGGCATAATAAGGTTTGTTAAAATTACCCAAGGAACAATGGAGGGAAAAGGCGATATCTGGTCAACCTCATCAACCCTAGGGATCAGTTAACCCAGATTCTCAAATCCAAATTACTTTAGAAACACAAGCCCTGTCTCCTATCCACAGACATTACTCTGGGTTACAGCCACGTTCATGAATTCTATATTAGTTGGGGAGAGGGCCAAGGCATTTGTTTATCCCCTTATTCTGACTTACCCTTTGTTATATATTTGCTGGTGCAAATTATGTAATTAAAAATTATTCTCATGGAGGGTAATAAAAAAAAAATTCAGACCCCATTTCCCAAAGATCCGATCACCTAACAGAAAGGAGCAATAAATCTAAGGGACATCAGCAAGATGAAGAATCATTTTAGGCAGGTTATAGTGCTCCAAAGCATCATTTTTATTTTGCACTGTGATTATCTCACCATAATCATACCCCTGTGTTCCATTATTGCTCATAATAAAAGTCCACATATTGGAGAGGAAAAGCTTTTACAGGAGACCAACATATCCTTCTACATTCGACAGTTTGAGAGTAGGCTAATAGTAATTGGGGCGGGGGGTGGGAGTCAGGAATCGGCTACATTCAGCCATCTCCATAATTAAATAATAAAATTATTGTATCATTTCACACAGACATTGTAAATACTAAATTAAGAAGCTCCGATGAAATGTCAGAAGCATTTTCTTATGAGTTTATATCAGCAATGTGATTATATTGATTCTGCATGGCAATGAGATAACATTCCACTGTGTTTATTTTTCTCCAAATTGCCTCCTAGAAAGTAATAAAATTAAATCCAATATAATATTAAATGTAAATATGCATGGATATTATATGTAAACACCCATTTTAAACTCTCTTTTGATATTTTCTGAGCATAATGTTGTCAAGCAACAGTAATATTCCTTTTCCCCACATGGCCCACCCTCATTTTCACTACTGAGAGAGAGAGTACTCTTTGTCATTTTACTTGACATTTGTTTCATGATTTGTGGAAAAGGAAATGCCAAAAAAATCTGCTTTATAAAAGTTAAGACTTTGCTATTTTTTACATTGATACAGGCTTCATTACACTGCTTTACTTCTCATGTTATTGTATTTTTTCATAAACCCATCACTTCATGTTAATTGGATAATTAAAACAATTGCTCTTATATGACTGTTGATTGCAGTACCCAGCTAGGACTGCCCTTGCAACTCCAACATTAACAAGATCTTCCTATTTGTATAAAACAAGGCTTTTTATCAGAATAAAGTTATCAGTCATCTTTGCCAAGTCAAGAAAACCCAATAAACGATTCTGGCTTTGAGAGTTCATGTAAATTGATTAGATATGGAGGCTCCAAATTGGAGTAACAAAGGGTATCATCACAGGGTTAGCAGAAAGAAGGGTGTCCCATACAAATCAATTACTTTTTAAAAGTGATGTGTAACTGAGATCTGGAGGAATTAAAAGGCTTGCTCATTATGGCTCACCCTCCTTCTGTCATCCTATTAGTATCCTGTGCTGTAGAACTTTTATATCATTGCAAATAGTATTCCCTCTGTTCAGGAAGAGTAAGTCACTTGCTTCTGTTAATCAGAATGATTTATTTGCCCTTTTCTCTCTCTGGCTTGTATGTCTCTGCATCTAACAGAGTTCTTAACACATAGAATTCTTAGTAATTGTTTGGTGATAGGATGCTTAACATCAAGGTCAAATAGTTAATTAGGGACAGATCTGATATTAGAACTCAGATATGTTTATGTGAGTGTGTTTTGCCTATTGCTTTGTACTTCTGCCTCTTCACACAACCCATAGAAAAGCTTACCATTTTATTATTTCCTGGGGAAAGTAACTAAAGATGATGAAATGTACAACTGGATTTGTTAATCCATAAGGCAAATGGGCATTTTTCCCCCAATGGAGCCCCCAAAACATAGACTTTTCAATGCAGTTTTAAGTTCACAGCAAAACTGAGCAGAAGTACAGTGATTTGACATATAACCCCACCAGAGTGATGTATTTGTTATAACTGATGAACCTACATTGACACATCTATTCACACCAAGTCCACAGTTTATCTTTGGGTTCACTCTTGGGTTCAGTCTGTGGGTTTGGACAAATGTATAATGACATGTATCTACCATTATAGTATCATACAGAGTGGTTTCACTGCCCTAAAAGTCCTCTGTGCTCCATTCAATTCATCCCTCCCAGCTTCCATCCCCTGGCAAACACTATTTTTTTTTTTACTGTCTTCATAGTTTTGCCTTTTCAAGAATGTAACATAGCTGGAATCTTACAGTTAGTATAATGAGGCCTTTTAAAAGTTATTTATTTTATGGGAATAGCACTGACTATACTTTGGATAGAAGCACTACCATATTTTTGTGAGTGGGTCTACCTAGTATTGCAACAACTTGACTGGAAAGGACATTTTCATTTTTCTGACTGATTGTTTCTGCTACACAATACCATAACAAGTAGACAGGATGCTTCTTTGCCCCCTCAAGTTAGCATTAAACTGAAATAACAGCTCTCTTTGGAGTTAGGAATTAATGTTTAGATAATGTACAAAATGAATACAGAACCCCTGCTTCCTCCCTCACCCCAGTTATGATGGGCTATACTAAATTCCTTCCTGGTCTTCCTTCTCACAAATAGCTTGCCTTTTTAAGACAGTTGGGTGATAATAAAATAGAATTATAAAAATAGATTATATATAATATTATGTATGTATATATGCATGCACATGCACTCTTGATTATTTGTACATAATTGAAGGGCCTCATGTGTGTCTGGCATCATTATCATTCATCTCTAACAAAATCAGGAAATCAAATTAGACATGGACAGAGATGACACTGATTTTCAGGATTCGTTTAAGGAAAGGATGCTACATTGGATTCTTAGGGGCAGTAATCTCAGCTATGTATTTTGTAAATATGGGTTATTCCAACTGTATCTTCATTTCAAATGTTGGTGATTTTGGGGTTCTAGAAGGCATTACTAATGTATCCATGGTGCCACTTTTTCAAGTGTTTTGCCAAGGTAAATAAACTGGAAGTGGCATCCTTGCATCTCAAAGAAGCAAGGTCAAATGAGATGATGCAGAGACATGCAAAGTTTCCTTAAAATAACTCAGTGAAGGAAGTTAGGACAAGTGAAAGTGCTTGGTGAGCTATCTCCCAATGGGACTCTATGTCTGATTATAGGACCATCCTTAGAAGGACTCACTAGCTACAGAGGCCTCCTAGACTCCATGCAGTAAACTGGGGTGCACAGGCCTCTGGCTGCCTTCTTGGCTCTGCATATCTACACAAGGCCTATGGCAGTGCCTTCCTCCCACACTCCGTTACTCAGTGGGAACAGAGTAATACATCTGACTTCATCACACTGCAGGGTATTTCCAGCCTCTCCTTTCTAACTCAAAGCATAGTTGGACTATAATACAACACAGTGGCACATGTGGAAATGCCCCCTCCAAACTTATCACCTTACCTCTACTATCTCATCCCTGAGAGACAAAAAGTAATTCAGTCCTAGGTGCTATGGTCTTTTTGTTTCTGGTTTTATTTCTTTGTACCAATATTGACTTTCAAAAATGCCTGCTGGCTCTGTCATCAACTTCATCTTTCTTTTCTTAACCCAGAATTCTACCATTTTCTTTCACCCAACCACTGTCAGTGGTCTAAATGTGAGACACTGAGAGTGTTACTTAGTTTTCTTTATCTCAAAGTATTTTTTCTTGATCTTTCTGAATCCACTGTTTACTCTTTTGTTATCATGTAGACACAAACCTTTATTAGCACAAAAGAACAATTTTCTATAAGTTAAGAGGAGTTCAATCAAGGAAAAATTTCTTTCTCTAAACTTCTAACTTCTATCTCAAAAAGTATATAAGCTTGTCTAAAGATAAATTTAAGATTTTGAAGTTATCTCACATTAGCAAAAACAACTTGGAGCAATAATCATTTTAAATGAACTGCCAAATAATGTCAACTCTAAAAAAATGTTACCATCCACTCACAGAATAAAATAATTTTCACACATGCTCTAAAATTTCTAATGAAAAATCTTGTTTGGCACCATTTTAAGGCAGCATTGAGAGAGGAGGAATGTGAAGATGTATCGTTAGTGGTACAAAAAGAATATTTTCATTTTTAAAAACAATGAATATCTTAAAGATACAGCTCTAATTAGTAATGCTGGGTGTAGTGACACATTCAATCAAGCTCCTAGCATATTCATTGTGATAGATATTACTTAACAGACTGAAGAAAAGCAAGGTTCATATTCTTGCTGTCTTTTAGTTTTGATCAAAATATTAAAGGGTATTTCAGCCTGACCAGTTATCTTAAATGATATGATGCACAGCAAAATGTACTGATCCATATGAACTGGTCAAAGATCAATTGTCCTTTTGAAAATAATATTTACCTTTTGAAAGGACCTCAGAAACTCATTGACTCGAAAAGTTAAAACTAATTTCCCTTCACAATAGTGATTAGTTGGGTTCCTTGTACTTTGAGTAATTTTAAATTAATCCAAAGTCTCTGAGATGCTTTGAAATGTTGTTCCTCAAAGCATATCTATGATGCAAGTAGGTGCAGAAGATGGTTTTAGCACATTAGCAGATGGAGAGAACTGAGTCACAAGCCAGTTGGGTGATTTGGCAAAAACCACGGCATCTATAGTGATTACTGCAATCCCAGAATAGAGTTCTCAACTCCTACCTCCCATCTGTTCTTTAAAAAGTCTTTAAGAGCCAATTATCTGTTCTTTTGTCAGAAGAGTCTGTTGATTCTATTAGTAGGGATAGAGCTGGCCCCAGCAAAGTTTGCCTGAACTTCCCAATTCCTACACTTCTTATTCCTCCATGCACCCACCCCTCTAGATTACCCTCTTCCCTTACAACCACAATATTCTCATCAGCTATTCAAAGCCTTTACCTGTGACACTCAGGTGATAAAAGGATATCCTTGATAAAGGACACATCTATTAACCATTTCATCTGTTCTAAATGCAGCTCTGGGTACTTCACACCACTTTCTCATTCCAGTTTCACTACCAATTATTGGCGTGGGACCATATTTCATGACATACATGATGGATGCTACATAGACAAATTGATGATGGCAGAGCTGGTGGTAGCAAAGTAGAATGCTTACTGAATCAGAAACAAAATAACTGGCTTCTGGCTTTGGCTATTGCCTCTAAATCTGTGTGACCTTAGTTAATACATTTTTTTTTCCTCTGGACTTAGTTCCCTCACCTGGAATATAGGCAGAGCAGAGTAGATTACATGAACACTCAGACTGAGCTGACTCTAAAATTATAGGAGAATGTGATGGAAATTGTTCATTTAAGGTGGGCAAGATCAGTGGCTCTCTCAGTGGAGATCACATTTGCAAAAAGACTGCTTTTTAGTCCTTGCCAATGTAGGCAAATGTTCTCAAATCATAAATCACAGTCATGCCCATTCCCAGGGCAGTTAAAATTTCTAATGTAAGCCTGCTGATTCAAGGGCCCCCCTGGGTATCTATACCTATATTTTTAAAAGGTCCTGAGGTGTTTGTGATAGGCACTTCTAGATAGGTATTTTTAAGTTAGGAATTATTACTATACACTGAGGAATTCCAGAAAGTGGACAAGTTATTTGGCAGAGTCAGAGCTTTTCTGAGACTCTTAACTCATGCCATCTCTTTGGTCTCAGTGTGATTCTGGACCTACACATTAGGCAAGTGGTTGGACTGGAGAGAGTTTGGAGACCTGGGAAAAGTATTACTTGTAGGACACAAGTTGAGTGCTGTCTATGAGGTTAGGCCTCATTTGCTTTGATTTCATCCAGATTGTTTTCCCTTACCTCCAATTCAACCTGGATAGAATTTTAATCTTCCCCTAAAGATCACCCATAAAGATGATGAAATAGTCTGGCTCCCAGATTCATTCAATCCCTCAAACTCTAAGATGAAATCGCAGAAGCATCACTAGTGTCTAATTTTGTCTTTGGAACTAATTAAGCATCCTGTGTGATGTACTAAGTCCAGGATTTTTTTTTTGCCTAAAGTTGCTAAGGATGGGTCTCCAGGCCAGTATTAATCTGGTTGTCTGAATATAAATACATCTGGTATTCAAAAATTCTCTCTCTCATCTAAATCAAATAGCTACTTTAAGCTGGGAATCCACAAACCAAATATCTTTTGTATAATTCTCTGGATTTCCAGGATGAAACCAAAGTTATAACATATGCTTTTCCTTACTCAACTGTTTAGACCTTTTCTTTGTTGGTATCCAAGAAAACAAAATCTGTCACTTAAAAATGCCTGGACTTTCATTTTCAGTGATCTTGGGGAGGGAGTTGAGTCTGACTGAAAATGAGTCACTCACTAGTTTTAAAATTTTACTTCTTCCCTGATGTCCTGAATCTGAGAAAGAAAATTTACCTAGTGGTCTTGGTTTAAAATGAACAGAGAAACAGTATTTAACTGCCTTCCTTTACAATGTTTGTTGTTGTTTTTTAATTGATATCTTTGTATTTTGGGGGCTCCCAATCAGGATGAGGGGGAAACACCTGATGCTTTCTCAGAACGTGATTCTACCCATGGTTGGCTTTGTGACCTATCAAAGAAATAACCTGTCAGTTCAGTACTTGTAGTTTAAGCCCACCAGTTACAAATGGAAGTCACAATTCCTGTGGCAGGGATTTTGTTAGGCTGTCAGGTAGCTCATTTTGCTGCTGTTTCCTATTTTTAACATTCTCTTTACATAAATAAACTGTAACACTGTGGAAAATGAAGCACCTGAACAAAAACACATGATGAGTGTACCAAAGAGCACTTATATTATTCATTTCAAGTGGTTGGTTGATGAGCGATCTTTACTAAATATTTCAGTGTTAAGAATATTACTAAGGTTATGAACTGAGTAAGGAAGTAAAAATCCTCTAGGTCAAGGATCATCCTCCAGCATTACATAGCTTTTAAATAGCTATGGGAACATAGAATCCCATAATGGTGTTTAAAGACAATATTAGTGACATTTTCCCTCCATATCTCCTTTGATTAAAATAATAATGAACTTCAGGTCTAGAAAGAACTTGAGAATAAGATGAGTATAACCTTTCCCTAGTTTACACAGTTGATTCTTAACAGACATTGTCTAAAATCCTAATCTGTTATCTTTCAGTTTTGACATCCTCCAACAAAGCCAGGTAGCTCTAGATCAGTGATTCTCAACCTTTCTAATGCCGCGACCCTTTAATACGGTTCCTCATGTTGTGGTGACCCCCAACCATAAAATTATTTTCGTTGCTACTTCATAACTGTAATTTTGCTACTGTTATGAATCGTAATGTAAATATCTGTGTTTTCTGATGGTCTTAGGCTCTACAGCTGTGGTTCTCAACCTGTGGGTCACGACAGGTTGAGAACTGCTAGCAGGCTGAGAACCACTAGCAGGGTCGCCTAAGACCAGTGGTTGGCAAACTCATTAGTCAACAGAGCCAAATATCAACAGTACAATGATTAAAATTTCTTTTGAGAGCCAAATTTTTTAAACTTAAACTTCTTCTAACACCACTTCTTCAAAATAGACTCGCCCAGGCAGTGGTATTTTGTGGAAGAGTCAAACTCAAGGGGCCAAAGAGCCGCATGTGGCTCGTGAGCTGCAGTTTGCCAACCACAGCCTAAGACCATAGGAAAACACAGATATATACAGTCCAATTCATAACAGTAGCAAAATTACAGTTATGAAGTAGCAACGAAAATAATTTTATGGTTGGGAGTCACCACAACATGAAGAACTGTATTAAAGGGTCGCAGCATTAGAAAGGTTGAGAACCACTGCTCTAGATAAATGAGAAATCAGGTGTTTCCAGTCTTTATCAGAGGTAGCCCATTCCAATTTTATCAAATAAATTATTATTTCAGTATTCTAATTTTACTTTAGCCATTCCAAAGTGATTCAAGGTACAGCTCAAAAAAGGACCAATATAACTTATTTCATAAAATCTCAGTTGGTTAGAACATGTTACAAGGAACCCAGTTTGTGGATTGGAACCCCATACTATGCTAATTTTCTGTTTCATGACCATAATAGACACCTGTAGCTTGTGAAAATATGTGCCATTAGCCAAAGAGTGGCCATGGTGCCTGCTTCTCCTCAATTTATCACTAGTAAATCATGTCCAATTGAAATCTCATTCTCAACTAACCATGAGTCAGTAGCAATATGTTGATTTATAAATATAATTGCCTTTAATTTTAGGACTGGGACTAAAATTCCCGTCTTTAATTCTCTGTCCAGGGAATTTTCCATCACAGTCTAAAACCTCCCAAGCACCCCTGAAGGACTGAAACCGGCCAAGATATCTTGGTGCTGCAGATATTCCATTAAATGTGCCTTAATTTGTAGAATCCAACACAGCTGGTGAACTGTAGCAGCCCCTTTGTAAATCTCTGAAATCCAAGGCCAGGTCTACTCAGTTTAAAGGGGAAGGAAAGGTTGGGACAGAAAGGAATGGGAGGGGAATGGGAAAAAGCATTGAGCACAACAGAACACCCGTGCTTTCCAACTCTCTGAGTCACATGGCGGGTTGTAAAATGACTTACAGAAAATATTGGCAGAACATTCAGCATAGATCATGCATTTCAGGCACATGATGCAAAGGCTTTTTGGCTCATGTTTACAAGCTAGCAATTGATGAGGCTCTAGTGACTTTCCAAATAATTCATTGTATTTTCTTTCTGTACTAAGTCCTTTGGACTGATTAAAGAAAACCTTCCGAAAGTAAGCCTTCCACTTGCTATATCACCTTTCTCTTTCTCAGATGGCTAAAGTGACCCTATGTTCTTGCATGGAGTTTTACAGAACGTTTGCAAACCCACACAATCTTCATTTCCTGGACTCTTCTCAAAGTAAGCATGCTTGCCCAGTGTGCTCAAATTGGCTAGGGTGCGGTTCAGTCAATGCTCTCAGCTGACTTCAGGTTTGACACTGTGGTAAACCACAGCATCAGCCATGCCCTCTGATTTGACCAATAAGCCAGCCAAAAGAGTAATTGTATAAAGGGTGGCTCAACTGTAAAGGCAGAGGTTTTCTTGATCACATGGAAAATCCAAAACTTCATTCTGTAGTTGGAATTCTGCATTTTTATTTCTAACATTATTCTTAGAAAGAAAATAATGGAATAAAATACACATATTTAAAGGATAATCATAAAATATTTCCATTTTTAATACAAGGGTAAAGGTATCATCATCAGTAATTATTAATTTAAATAAAACATGCATTAAGAAAAGAGAAGTTAGATATGCTTATCTGACTATTTTACACATTATCTGTTTATGACTTCTGTGTTGCTTACTGATTGGATGCTGGCTAAGGTAGGTAGATAATTCTAGTCAAATCTAGTAGAGTAGCTCTTTAGAGAAAGAACAATTTTGTAAATTTTCCTAAGCACTTATGTTTGTTCCCTGGCTTACTTACCATAACTTACATAATGAATCAGTGAATTATTATTATTACTACTACTATGAAGAATCTTACAGGGTCATTTTACTCAGTCCATAAGAGGTAAACCCACTGAATCTAATAATTTCAACAATTTTTATCCTTTTGGCCAAGACTTTGTAGCCACCAAACTTCTTTTGACCAGAACCTTTGATTTCATTAATTCCTAGTTAACCACAAGAAAAATGCTAAATATATAGAACCTTAAGCTAATTTGTTTTAGTTATGTGAGTTAGCTTTTATTTGTAAATCTTCTAAACAACCTTTAATTTTATCCCTCTCTGAAGTGTTCCAACCTTCATCATTTATATGACAGAATACATTATTAATTTTATAAGTTAAAGGTTTTCTTTGTAAGGCTGATTTGTGTATCTCTGTGTGTGAAAATATCCAAGACATTGCTTCCTTACTTTATTTGTCTTTAGGCAGTAAGGAATTTATCACTTTCTATAGAAATATTAAAAGCTTAGAGGTTTATTAGCAGACTATTTGAGAAAAGACATTTATTCTTATTTTATTCAGAAAGTGGATTTTTTTCCAGTAAAATATTCCAAGTTGTTGTTTAAGTTCAATGTTTAGTTCTTGTGATAAGATTAGCAATGAAATCCACTTTGTGACAATTAGCCTCCTTTCCTCCCCACTCTCCCAAAATAAATAGAGAATTTAGATAGAAATGCATCCTGAGAGGCAGAATACAGTGGCCCCAAGGTAAAAGCAATTTGAGCCTTCATCTCTGGCTTGCTTCCTTAGCTGTTCATTCATTTTGTGGTTTGAATGGAGAGTACATTTCCTAGATTTGCAAAATATATGGAAAATAATTCTACCTCCAGTTCATTGTCCTCTTGGCTATTTTTCTCATTTTGAAGTTACATGGAACTATTTGGACCTTCCTAGTACACTTAACATTGCTTTAAAATTACAAGACTGAAATTCCAATTCTCCATCCAATAGAGCAGGGCACTATTAGAGATCTACCAGGTGTTTCAATCTGCACAAATTTATGTGACTCTTCTTTTAGTTAGAATTAATAAAAAATGGAATTAAAGATTTATAGTTATGGTGTGATGATATAAATGCTGATGTAAGAGCAGCTTTATGACTACTTGGCAAAGATGCATTTGAGTTCCAAAATATTTTTAAATGTAAATGTGTATTCTCTCTTTGTGTCTCTCTTTAATATGTACAGTCTCATGTTTTAGAGGCAATTCTAAATCCCCCAAACTATATCAGTCCGGAAAAGGCAGGAAAAGTTATCTGTAAATTATCCGCCTATCCTTTATCCATTTTGTGGCTCATTTGTGACAAGTTGACAAAAACAAAACACCAGCTCCCTGGTGCCATCACAGATACCTTTGTGATGCCTGCCTGTGTTTTATAAATGGATGTGTGCTCACCAGGTGTCAATCAATCAAAAAACAGCTGAACATCATGTTAGGAAATAAAACTCTCTTATCTTCCTCCAGCTTTGGGGAGAAAAAAATCATTGCCCAAATAAAAACTTTTTCATTTTGAAAAATAAAAACTTTTTCTAATTTTGAAAATCTCATTACCAAATCTAAAATTTGGTATACAGTAGACACTCAGTAAAATATTTGTGAAATGGAAATAAATTTACCTAAATATAAAGGATTTTCAAGTCACAGTACCTGTTTAATATTATTTTAGGCAATTCAGTTCTATTTTTTTTTTTATTGATTTCAGAGAGAGGAAGGGAGAAGGACAGAGAGATAGAAATAGCCTGTCACAGTGGGTGCAGCCGCCACTTCCAGGAATTAAGAAACCAGATGCTTAAGCCAAACTGATATTAAGACAATGCAAATTTAGAAGCTAAGTTTGGTTTTGGTTTGAAAGAGGGAAGAGAGCACAGATGGTCCATTCCTTAGATTTAGAATGAATAATCAATTAGCTGCCTCCTGTTTGGCCCCCTACTAGGGATGGAGCCTGCAACCTGGGCATGTACCCTGACCAGGAATTGAATCCTGACCCATTGGTTCATAGGCTGACTCTCAACCACTGAGCCACACCAGGCAAGCCAGTTCTATTTTTAAAAAGATCAATTTTGTGCATGAACCTGTAGTGGCTTTTGAACAGACATGAGCAAGAGTGAGTGTCTGTGTTTAAGGAGCCCAGACTTGAAGCCAGGTTTCAGTGACTTTGTAAAACTGTGCAAGGTCAGCAAAGCCTTGGGAAATTCAGGGAAAACCCAAGTACACAGCCTGTCACAGTGGGTGCAGCCGCCACTTCCAGGAATTAAGAAACCAGATGCTTAAGCCAAACTGATATTAAGACAATGCAAATTTAGAAGCTAAGTTTGGTTTTGGTTTGAAAGAGGGAAGAGAGCACAGATGGTCCATTCCTTAGATTTATAATGCAGGAAGTTTGACATTTAGAAGGTTAGAGAAAGAATATTTTGAAGAGAAACCAAGTGCCGTTTAAATGATCCTCATTCACTATGTGCTTTCCTGGGCCAAATTTTAAGGACTAGGGTCTGTTTTCCCCTTACATGTGCATGTTTTTTGGTGTGCAGTGTGGGATTGGGCTATCAAAGTTCTTTGTGCTTCCTTTTTAAATACTACCAACCTGATTAGAGACACATTACACATTTTACAGCACCAGCCTCTCATTTCCTCAGCTATTACTCCCTTTCTCTGCTCTTCCTGTCAAAATAACAATTATTTTAAGTGGTTTTCTCTCAATTCCCTTCCATTCCCCCTGGAAACTTTTTTTTTTTTTTAGTTGAACCACTATGGAGAGGCTGGAGACTGGGACTATCTCTCATAGGATTCAGCAGGGAAATTAACATCGAATTTGGTTGTGAACAATGAAGAGATAAGGGAGTTCTAATAGCTAAGATATTGACTGAACTTCTTGGATCTAAGAGATTACTCTTCTCAATTTGTCCCATTTATCCTGGTCTGGCTGCTGCTCTGGCCTCTTTAAGACCCATTTCTCTTCCTCCATTATATCTTCCTAGACCTTTCTCACCCTGAATCAGTCATTCTGGATCCAAATTCTGGATTTACCCCTTAAAGATTGTGTGACTTTGGACAGATTACTTCACTTCTTTGTGCTTCAGTTTGCTTATCTGTAAAATAAGCAAATATAATAAAGTAATAATAGTACCTATTTTATAGGGTTGCACATTTAAATAAGTGACTTAATAATGAGTGCTTCAAAATGCCACATAGTAAGTCCTACTATTTTGTTCTTGTTAGTTTATTTATTGAACTCTGTGTAAAATCCTTTGAGAAGAAGGATTTATGTCTAAAAAACTATTTGAAAATCACTGTTCAAATGTTGTCCCCTCCTCTGTATTATGTGTCAATTAAATACATTGATTTTTCTCTCTCTCAGACTATTAGGTTTGTCTCCTCTTCCTCTATCCATCATCTGAACGAAGGCTTTTCCCAAAGGTCTGCACCCAGATTGGATGCTTCCTTTTCTACTTTGGGATTTTATTTGTTTCCATGGCTACAAATAGCATCACCATTCACGCAACTTGCATTTTTCTGCTTTTATCCAAATATTTTCTTTAAAAAATACTATAAGCAAAATCCTTCTAATCCTCTCAAATATAAGAATACTAAGGAGAATGACAACTGGACATGTTACATGCTGTGGTCATCCAAAGGACTTCAGAGACGGACCAGGCTCCTATTAACAAGTTTTAAAAATAGATTTTGGTAATTGACTCCCTATGAACACCAATTGAGAAAATTACCTTTAAATAAAGGCTTACTATGCAGAATCCTAGATCTTCAAATCATAAACCAGTTTTCTCTTTCCTGGAGCCCCCCTCTTGGGATGCATGAATTACTCTGCATTTTCCTGATGACAGAGTTGCTGGTGTCCATTAGACCCCATCACATCAACTGATAATAACTGTTAAGAATATAATAGTGCATTTGTGCAGGAGGTCAGCATCAAGGCAGACAAAGAAAGAGGGCAGAGATTAAACAATTCAGAAAACAAAAACAAAAAATTAAAAAACATGTCACAGGTGGTTTGGCAGCAAAGAGAATAGTGATAATCTTTTCACCCTTTTATGGCATGCCTTCTATTTTCTCCTTTGCACTCCAACCAGCTTCAAAGCTAATGTTTCTTCTACTGTCAAATTCCCATAGTTTTATAGTTCTGATAGGCACACTTAACGATGTCAACTGGAATTCAGAAACAGAATAATATGACTTTATCTACTACCAGTAAACGTCAGAGATCGCTAATATGTATTAAGTACATATTTGGAGCCACGCACTGTGCTAAGTGCTTTTAGTGAATCATCTCATTTAATCCTCTTAGTAAATCAAGAGGGATTTTACAGGTAAGAAACTTGAATCTCAGAGAAGTTAACACATTGTGAACCAGTAGTTTTATGCTAGCTTTACCCAGTGGCCAGATAATTTTCTACCGAACGAGTACAAAAAATGTTTTACATAAATGTTAAAGGCACGCTTTAAAATTAAATACCCATTGCATTTTGAAGTTATTTATTACATGTTCTTACAAGCTAATCTCTTTTTAAAGAATTCTCCTGATTGGCTACAAGTCTTAGAACAGAAAACATGAGAATTCTTGTGATCCGTTTAAGAGACTATGACAAGCTCATGTCACAGTTTATAAAGGGGCAGTGCCAAAATTTCAATTCAAATCTCATCCAAAGCCATTGTTCTTAATGACTTCTCTATGCTGTTCCTTTGGCCTGTTGGGGCTGCTATAATGTAATGCCACATACTGTGGGTCTTATGAACAGCACAAATGTATTGTTCGCAGTTCTGGAGTCTGGAAGTCCAAGATCAGGGTGCTGGCCCGGTTGGATTCTGGTGAGAGCCCTCTTCCCAGTGCAGACTGCCAACTTCTCACTGTATTCTCACACTGTGGAGGAGGCCAGGGAGGTCTTTGTTTTTTGTTTTTTGTTTTTAAATAAGGACACTGATCCCATTAATGAAGGATCTACCCTCCAAGGGCTCCACCTCTACATACTATAACTTTGGAGTTGAAAATTTCAACATATGAATTTGTGGGATACAAATATGCAGATGATATAAACTATTCTTCACATTTTATATTAGTTAATTATTTTCATCCAGTACACCAGTCAGCTTAAAAATCAATCCCAGAAGCTGGCATGGGGAAGGAAGAGAAGCAAAATGCTGAATTGTGCACAATTTAGAAAATCAGCCCTGATTTTCAAAAGTTGACAAAATCATATAGATTGTTCATCATGCCTAAAATTTTTAGCTTCAGTTGAGTTCATATAAATCGTGTGCTCTGAATATCTGTATACATTCACAACAATTTACACATATGTGAATACCCTCCCAACCAAATGTGTATGTACTGTGACTCTGTACCTGGGATCAGTGGCCCCTGACCAATGTGCTGCCAGGTCAGAGACCCCAGCTGCTTCCCACATCACAACTGCATGACACAAGGCATTTGCTGCAGTGTTTGGGTTTCATATTTCAATATTGATTATCATAGCTGTCCAACATGAGTCACAGCCGTTTTACAAAACCCATTGCCAAGTCCCTAAAGAACTGCAGTAAAAGTTTAAAAAGCCCCTCTGAAAGCATGATGAGTGACAATCTATAAAGGATCTTTCATGAGGAGAGACTGAGACCACATGTAATAGATATGTTCATATTTTATTCATGCCTTTCTGAGATTCCAAAACATCATCACTGGGGCATATCAGCATCTCACACTAAATATTCAGGTGGAATATGAGATTTGAAATAAAATGCTGTAGAAGTGTTCCATTCATTAGGACTCCAATCTTCTCAGGACTCAACACTTCTATCAGTTTAAGAGAAAGTATTATTCAAAAAGCTTTTTAGTCCAGGCACCAAGAGGTACCCTTTCACCAGAGTGCACTGTAATGATATAAATGATATCCCCTTTGCATAAAAGGTCTCTCCTTAAACTAGGTTCATTAAAATAAAAGGCTCATACCTGGGTGTCATTGAGAAGTGATATTTATGTGTTAATCTTAGACACTATTTTCTTTTTGAATACACAAGGGATTAAGTGAAAATATTTACTAGGACAATATGTTGCTCAATCTATAGTCAAGTGTGTCTGAGTCATTAAACAAGCACTTGAGAAAGACTGAAAAACATTGAGCTTTGTGATAGAAGAGGCCTAGGGATCAGAGCACTTGAAATGTGATTTTTGTTAATGTTGTGCCACTTAATTGCATTAATTTGTCCAGTCTTACCATTAACTTGGAATCAGCTATAAGCATTTTTGAAAGGAGTATATATCACACACTAGTCCTTTAAAGTTAATTATAATTACTATGTAATATCAAAAGGTTATTATCCAAAACATCCTCTTGTTCATTAGAGTTGATTTGTCTATGTCACATTTGTGCCTGCCTGGAAAGGATTTGGGAGTGTGGCTTATTATCATTACTCAACTAGAGGCCCTGTGCATGGATTCATGCACATTGAAAGTAAATTAATTAGAAGATGGCAGGCGAGGTGGGACTGGGCAAGATGAGCCAGACACGCCCTGGAGCCAACCTCCCGAGGTCCCTCCATGGCTGGCCGAACCTGGGGTGGCACCGGGGCTCTAAGGGTGTATGCGGAGAGAGCAGGGTCCCTTCGGATGGTGGGGTCCCTCAGCCTGGCCTGTGGGGATCGGGCCAAAACTGATAGTCGCACATCCACTGCAGGGTCAGGTGTACTGCCTCAGTTTACTTTCTAGGAGCTTTTGATATAAGACAAAAAGAAATTACACCCTCAAGGCTTATTTTAAAATATTCGCATTATTCAGAATGGCATTTGCAGATGTACCATCATTCAGAGTTCAATATGGACAACTACAGTTCACTGCATTTCTGCATGCAACTTGTCTAACTTATTAGGTCCCTCCTTTTTTTAGATTGAATCATCTATCTCCTTTCAACATTTAAGTTACTGGAAACATGTCTCTTTCTATCCTTGATTACCACACTTACTCAGATTTGGTTTGAGGGTAGGAGAGGGATTCAGTTTTATATTCTTCTAACCTAAAGAGAGGATGCTCTGGGGTAATCAAACAGGTGACCACAACATGGGCAGGCTTTGGACATAGCTTTGGTGTTTTGGTAATAGTGGATGTCTGAGAGGAGTTGGTCTCTTGTGTGAGCTTGAGGCATGGCTGTATTTCAGTGGGCTGTGGAGGAGGAAGTACAGTGGGAGAATCTGAGAGAAGTCAGAGAGGTAGCTCAGGAAGAGGATACCTACATTCACAGTGAGGCTGAACCCTTATGACTGCATCTTGTGCAACCCTCACACATTTCAGACCTCTACTGCAACCTGAAGAGAGGAAAAGCAAGGAAATGCTCAACAAGAGCAAGAAAGGACAATGAGACCATGGCTTATCTCCCCTTTAAGAACTGGGTAAAGCCCTATATGGTTTGGCTTAGTGGATAGATTGTTGACCTGTGGGCCAAAAGGGTCCTGGGTTTGATTCTGGTCAAGGGCACATACCTTGGTTGTAGGCTCCTCACTGGTCCAGACCCTGTGGGTCGTGCAGGAAGCAACCAATTGATGTGTTTCATTCACATCAGTGTTTCTCTGTGTCTTTCTCCCTCTCTTCTACTCTCCCTAAAAATCAATAGAAAAATATCTTCAGGTGAGGAATAACAAAAAAAGACCCGAGGAAAGAGTAAACCAACAAATGCACACATATATGGGTGTGCTGAGCAGGAGCCCACACCAGAGAACTTCAAACTCTTATTTAAAACTGGAAGTTGTGAAGTATCCCAAGAGGATTTAAACTGTGTCCTCCAGGCTCCCATTTGCTTTGTACACAGAACTGTCTGTTGCTATTGGGACACCTACACTTTTTGCAGTAGCAACTGGGTCTCCTGCTACACAGATTGCTGCCCACCCACCACAGTAAAGCAGACTCGAGCCTCAGGCACACAATGTTCCCTGGAAGGACACCGAGCCACATGTGCAAATTTGAGACAAATGCACAGAGTGGGAGGACTACCCTGTAATGATTATCTAAACCCTCCCAAAAGTAAAAATTAACTTTCTTCCTCTTTCAAAGTGAACATTACAATACAGACTCGAATTTGGTATTGCTAATTTTTGTACAGATAGAAGTTGGAATCCTTTATCACATTCCAAAAACCCTTATTTTTTTCACTAAGCTCAATCCCATTAGCTTCAGTATCCATGATGCCAAAATGGAGCAATAATGACAGTTTTCATTAACTACTTTCAGCATGTCATTATTAAATCTCTCAGCCATTCCAGCTATCATCATAGTGAAATTGTTCATTTCTTGCATATCCTTGACCTGATCTATTCCCTGCACAACTCTTCCAAATCAGGACTCAATTATCTGGTGAAATGTGTGCTCCCTCAAACCCCTCTCTGTGTCAGGTTGTTAGCTTTTTATTCTCTGATCCTCAGATTTTGCTTGGATTGACTTTAAGCGTCTTTTGCAAACACTGAAATTGTAAGGGTAATTGTGTGTGAATGTGAATTTTTCTTGGTGAGGAGGTCCATGGTTTTTATCAGTTTAAGAACTAATGACCTAGTGTGTCACTATTTCCAGATCCTTTGCCCTATACACTAGCATGTCTGAATACTATTCTGTCTGTCCAATGCCAAAGCCACAGGTACTGGCCACTTCCATTATGCTGTCTGGGGGAAATCTTCAAGATATCAAAGGAGGGCAACTAGTCCACCCTCTGAAATCTCTTCTGCCTAGAAGACTTTATGGCCTCCTCCAGGGAAAGTGATTTCCTCTAGTTGTCCCAGAGTTCTGAGAATTAAGGGTTCAGAGAATTCCTTAAAAAAATGACTTGGTACTCAACACTCTTCCAGTAGAAGTTCTACAATTCTTAAGCAAAGCTGTAGCTTTCTTTACTTCCTGCCTCATGACTCTTGAGTCTCATCATTTAATTGGAAATCTGCAGTGCCCTTGTTTTGAGCAGTCTTGAATTGTTGTTCCCTCTTATAGGAGGCAAAATCCTCTCCCTATTCCCTAGGTATCTGCTTCCCTTCCCTTATTTTGGTCTTATCTGCTTCACAGAGTTCCCCTCATTTAGCCCCTTCCAATGGAAACCTCTGATTGGATGACAAGGTAAGCTCTGTCTTATCTTTTAGGGAAACTGCAGTCAGTTAAGTAACACTGAACAAGAAAAGGAATCCAGCCACCTACATTTGCTTATTAGGGCTTGAGTTTTATAAAGAAATAAGGTTCTATTCTCCTCTAAAAAGATCACCCTTTACCTGCAATCATAGTTAGAGTTTAAAGGTAGAGGCTGATTTTTTTTCTCTTTCCATATAATATGATTGGTACATGTAGGCTTGAACCTAAATTCATAGTATCTGTCCAATGGATGCCCATCTGCCTAGACTGCCACAGGCATCTCCAATTCACTTCATATACAACTCATCATTTTTTTCATAGAGAATAAGCTTTTCCTTCTATATTAGCTATATCACTTAGTAGCACTGTACTCAGCAACCTAGGCTAGAACATCTGCAGATTTCTCTTGGGTCTTCCTTCTTTTTACAGTTCTACATACAATCAATATCCTTCTTATTCCAATGTTAACCCCCAAATATTTCTCAAACATATCCTCTCTTTTCTGCCTCAATTACTATTGCCAATTTCTGGCTTTTGTCTTCTCTAACCTGAAATTGTGTATCTGGGTTCTAATTACTTCTCAAATCAATAATAATCCTACATAATAAAAGGCCAGGGGAGCATAAGAATAATGACTGGAACAACCAATAAACCAGTCACCATGAGGTGCATTGACCACATCTCAGTCCCTCCCCTCTGCCCCGTGAGCAGCAGCTCATGGTGGTGGGCAGGGCGGCTTGTGGCTCTCCATAGTGGGCAGCGGGCAGGGCGGCAAGCATTGGTGAGCTATGTGCGCACAATTTTGTGCACTGGGCCTCTAGTAATAATAATTAATAATTAATAATAATAATAAATAGTAATGATGGCTAATGCTCAATGGGTGCTGTCACAAGCTTTAGACTATGCTGAAGTGCTTTATATGCCTTACCTCTTATAAAACTCACTATAACCCTACAGGTTAGGTATTTGTCATCATCTCCAGTTGACAGATGGAAAAACTGAGGCTTGCAGAGATCAAGGAACTTGCTCAAAGTCACATATTTAGAATGCAGTGGCAACAAAATAATAATTAAGGTCAGTCTGTCTTCAGAGAATGGGCTTTTATCACAGAGTCTATGATTTCTCTGAAGTCATAGTTTCTTGGTTTGTCCGCTTAAAATATAAATAAAATATAAATATGACAAGTCCATAACTAACATCATACTCACTGGTGAAAAGCTGAAAGCTTTTCCTCTAAGATCAGGAACAAGACAAGGATGGCTACTCTGTCCACTTTTAATCAACATAGTATTGAAAGTTCTAGTCAGTGCAATTAGGCAAGAAAAAGAAATAAAAGTCATCCAAATCAGAAAGGAAAAACTAAAACTGTCACTAGTTGAAAATGGCATGATATTATATATAGAAAACCCTAAAGGCTCTACCAACCCTCCCCCCATACACAAAACTGTTAGAACTAATAAACAAATTCAGTAAAGTTGCAGTATACAAAACCAATATCCTGAAATATGTTGCATTTATATTCACTAATAATGTACACTGAATACTATAAGACATTGATGTAAAAAATTAAAGAAGACACAAATAATTGGATATTCTGTGTTCATGAAATGGAAGAATCAATGGTGTTAAAAGCAATCCCTATCAAAATTCCAATAGCATTTTTTTTCCTATATTTATTTATTTATTTATTTATTTTAAATTTTATTTTATTTTTATTGTTTTAAGTATTACAAATAGTAGTACATATGTCTCCTTTTTTCTTTTTCCCCTTTGATCTCCCCCCGACCGCCCCTACCCCCCAGGACATGCCTTCACCTGCCCACCCTCCCCCCCACCCCAGTGGCTTATATCCATTGGTTGTGCTTATATGCATGCGTACAAGTCCTTCGGTTGGTCTCTTACAGCCCTCCTCGCCCAACCACCCCTGTCTTCCCAATGTAGTTTGACAGTCTGGTCCAATAGCATTTTTACCATAAATAGAACAATTCTAAAATTTGTATGAAAACACAAGACCCCAAATAATCAAAGCAATCTTGATTAAGAAGAACAAAGCTGGAGGCATCATGCTTTCTGATTTCAAACTATATTACAAAGTTATAGTAATCAAAACAATATAGTATTTACATAAAAATAGACACACATATCAATGGAACAGAATGAGAGCCCACATACAATTATACATGAATACCAGGTGTACTGGTTACTAATGTGGATTTTTTTTCAATAGATGGAGTTACTCATATGTTGATATATATGCGATTTGATATGTATGCTATTTTGTTATATTGACAGCAGGCTTCATAACTTCATATGTCAAATTTTCTGAAGGTGTTAACATCATAGATATTTTTACAATTAAAAATGTCAAATTTTGTGCCAAAAAAAGAGCATTTGCAGGAAGTTTTAATTCATTATTTTGAATAAAAGTGCTGCTGAGGGTTATCATATACTTCAGGAAGCTTATGGTGAACATGCACCATCTCAAGATACGTGTGAATGTTGGTTAAAAGTGATGATTTAGATGTGAAAGACAAAGAACATCCAGGTCAACTGAAAAAGTTTGAAAATCAACAATTACAAGCATTATTGGATGAAGATGTGTGTCATACTCAAAAACAACTTGCAGAAAGTTTAAACATTGCTCAGCAAACAATTTCCTGATTGTTTACAAGCAATGGGAAAGATTTTAAAGGAAGGAAAATGGGTGCCACATCAATTGAACGAAAGACAAATGGAAAACCAAAATGTCATCAGTAAAATATTGCTTCAATGGCACGAAAGAAAGTCTTTCTTTTTTTGCACTGAATTGTGACTGGCGATGAAAAGTGGATTTATTTTGAGAATCCCAAATGCACATAATCATGGGTTGACCCAGGACAACCATCAACATTGACTGCAAGGCCAAATTGCTTTGGAAAGAAGACAATGCTCTGCATTTGGTGGGATCAGGAAGGTGTGGTGTATTATAAACTTCTAAAACCAGATGAAACCATTAATACTGATCACTACTGACAACAAATAATCTATCTGAACCACACTTTGATCATAAAATGACCAGAATGGGCCAGAAGACACAGCAAAGTAATTTTGCTTCATGATAACGCACCATCACACACTTCAAAACCAGTTAGACACGTTAAAAGATCTTGCCTGGGAAGTATTAATCCACCTGCCATACTCACCAGACCTGGCTCCTCCAAATTATCACTTGTTCTGATCGATGGCATACGCGCTTTCTAAGCAGCACTTCAAAACGTACAAAAAAGTGGAAAATTTGGTCTCTGAATGGTTTGCCTCAAAACAAGAAAAGTTCTATTGGGACAGTATCTACAAATTACCTGAAAGATGGGGGAAATGTGTAGCTAGTGATGGACATTACTTTGAATAAAGCACTTTTAATGTTTCTCTTGAAATTATTGTGTTTTCTTTGATTACAAAATGCGCCATTATTAACCGGTACACCTGGTATGTAATAAATTTAATTGTAACAAAAGAGCCAAGAATATACAGTGGGGAAATAACTGATATTGGCAAAACTGGATGGCTACATGCAAACGAATGAAACTGGAACACTATCTTACACCATACACAAAAACTAATTCAAAATGAATTGAAGACTTGAATGTCAGACCTGAAACCATTAAACTCCTAGAAGAAAACATAGATGGCAATCTCCTTGACATTGCTTTTGGTAATGATTCTCAGATTTGACACCAAAAACAAAGGCAACAAAAGCAAAAATAAACAAATGGGACTACATAAAGCTAAAAAACTTCTGCACAGCAAAGAAAACCATCAATAAAATGAAAATGCAACCTATTAAACAGAAGAAAACATTTTTAAATTATATATCTGATAAAGGGTTAATATCAAAAATATATAAAGAACTAATTTAACTCAATAGCAACAACACACAATCCACTAAAAAATGGGCACATGATCTGAATAAATATTTTTTTCCAAAAAAGGCATACAGTGGGAAAGAGGAACATAGAAAGATGCTTAATATCACTATTCATGAAGGAAATGCAAAAATCAAAACCATAAAGAAATAGCACTTCATACCTGTTAGAATGAATATTATTATAAAGATAAGAAATAGAAACTGTTGGCAAGGATGCAGCGAAAAAAGCAACTCTAGTGCACTGTTGGTAGGAATGAAAATTAGTGCAGCCATTATGTAAAACAGTATGGAGGTTCATTGAAAAATTAAAAATAGAACTACCATAAGATCCAGAAATTCCACTTCTGGGTAATTATTCCAAGAAGATGAAAACACTAATTAAAAAAAGATATATACACAATCATGTTCATTGAGCATTATTTATAATAGGCAAGTTATGGAAACGACCTAAGTATCCTTCAATGGATGAAAGAATAAAGTGTGACATCATATATATATATAAAATCTTGCTAACTTGGATGGACCTTGAGGGTGTTATGCTAAGTGAAATAAGACAGACAAATAGAGAGAGAAAAATCCTGTCTGATCTCATTTATATGGGGTAAATAAAAATAATAATAAACTGAGCTTGTAGATTCAGAGAACCAATCAGTGGTACCCAGACATGGGGAGTGAAAAGGGGACAAAAATGGGTGAAGGGGTTCAAAAGGCACAAACTTCTACTTATAAACTAAATAAGTCCTGGGAATATAATTTATAGCACAGTGACTATATATATAAGAGTAAGTGACCGTCCGACCATCCAACCATCTGACCAGTAGCTATGAAGCACACTGAGCACCAGGGGGCAGATGCTAAATGCAGAAGCTGCTGAGCTGTGGTGACTTGGCATCTGTGGTTCTCAGGTGATGCACTCGGAACCAGAGAGGAGGGAGCCCAATTTCAGGGTGCATCACCCAAGAACTACCCTCTCACAATCTGGGACCCTTGGGGGATGTCAGAGAGCCAGTTTCAGCCCAATCCACGCAGGGCAGCCCGAGGGACCCCACATGCCAGAGGGACCCAGCTCACTCTGCCCCAGGTGCGACTGGCCAGGGAGGGCGTGTCCAGCCCATCTCACATTGTCTTGCCCCTCTGGCTACCTTCTAATTAATTACCTTTCAGAATCTGTGCACTGGGGCATTAGTATTATAAATATACAATAGAGTATTAGTTAACAATACTCTATTGTATATTTGAAAGTTTTTAAGAGAGTAGAACTTAAAACTTCTCATCAAAAAATAAATAAATTTTTAATTATGTGTGGTGATGGGTGTTAACTAGATTTATTGTGATGATCATTTTGCAATATATACAAAATAGAGGCCTGGTGCAGAAAATTCGTGCACGGGGGTATTCCTCAGCCCACCCGGCACCCTCTCCAAACTGGGACCACTTGAGGGCGGTTGGACATCCCTCTCACAATCCAGGACTGCTAGCTCCCAACAGCTTGCCTGCCTCTGGCTGATTGTCCCTAACTGCTTCTGCCTCCCAGTTTGATCACCCCTTAAGCACTCCCCTGCCAGCCTGATCAATGCCTAACTGCTCCCTGGCCGGCCCGATTGCCCCCAACTGCCCTCCCCTGCTGGCCTGCCCCCCCCCCAACTGTCCTCTGCTGCAGGCCTGGTCCTCCAACTACCCCCTACTGCAGGTCTGGTCTCCCCCAACTGCTCTCCTCTGCCAGCCTGGTCAACCCTAAGTGCCCTCCCTGCTTGCCTGATCACCCACAAGTGCCCTCCCCTTCAGGCCTGGTCCGCCCCAACTGCCATCCCCTGCAGGCCTGATCCACCCCAACTGCCTTCCCCTGCAGGCCTGGTCCCTCCCAACTGCCCTCCCCTGCTGGCCCTCTTGTGGTGGCAATCTTGTGTCCACATGGAGGCAGCCATCTTGTGTCTTGGAGTGATGGTCAATTTGCATATTACTCTTTTATTAGATAGGATATTGAGTCATTATGTTATATAGCTGTAGTTTCAATTTTATCTTTTTATTTCTTCCTTGACACTTTCTCTTATCCCTTCTCTATGTGATTGTGTTAGGTAGGCACCTCTTCTAACCATTATCAAAAACTCCTTTCACCATGCTTCCAAATAGTTTTAGAATGGTCTGTTTATGTCTACTCCCCTGGTAGACAATGGGGTTTCTGAAGACATGGTCTATACTTTGTTCACTCTTTTTTTTTTCTGCCAACATCTAGCAGAGTGGCTGACACTTAATAGTAGCCAGTAAAACTTGAGTGAATAAATGAATGAAGGAAGGAATGAAGAAAATCTGAAGTAGGCTGTAATTACCTGGGAAAGGCGCCCAAAGTAGTAGATAGTGGTTTGTGTTGACATTCTTTAATTCAACTTCTATATGTTTTTATCTCACCTCAATAAGTTATGACCCCAACAAGAAAATGTCAAATGAACTTTAGGCAAAGAGGGCTGTGAGCTAGCATATATCTCAGAGATGTTAACCCTTTGGTTTGGATGATGGTGCAGAAGAGTGGAAGGTAGTTAACTTAAACCCACTCTAAATAGGTAAGAGGGAGATTATTTAATTTGCTCATGTGTTCAAAATAGAAATCTGAATCCATTTTCTAACCACTTTCCTGTAACTGGTAGAAGAGAGAAAAGAGTTTTCTTTCTTTTTTTCTCCATCCCAAACCTCCTAGCAACATGGCAAAACTCACCCTGAGACAGAGTTGATAAACTGACAGATAGTATCAAATGTCAGGCAGGGCTTGTTTCCATCCCCAGGCTCTTGGGAACAGCACAGGAACAGATTGTTCCTGCCAGAGTATCTCATTATTTTAAGCAAATTGAATTTCTCATTGACTGTGTTGAAAGGTTGTATTCTAGTTATAATTACCGGTTTTACTTAATTTTCTTTTATAGATAGGTCGTTACGCTGTACTTGAAAGTAGTATGTTGATTACTGACTTTTTTTTCTTTAAACCCCAGGGACTGTTTAGAGCAGAAACTGCTGACTGGGTGAATTTAATGTAACAAATATATATACAATTACAAGAGGGTGGCGTGCACCTGTGTGTGTGTGTGTGTGTGTGTGTGTGTGTGTGTGTGTGTGTGCGCGCGCGTGCACGCATGCATTAAAGCCAGAATCCCATGTCTAACAGTGAGTGCAGGAGACCATTTGTGTTCCAGCTGCTGCTGGTGAAGCAAGCTGCTCCTGATAGTGGTAGTGGAGAGACTGGGAAATGCCTTCTCTGCAGAATTATCTTCTCTCTGTAAACTGCCATAGACTTAACTCATGGAAACCCTCTTTCCTAATGAAAGTCAAGTTCCTAAAAAAGTGCAAATATGTTATCTGGGAAGGGGAACAGATCAAACTTCCAATTCTATAGCAATTTGTAATAAAAATACATGTTTATGTTTTTCTGATTATAATAATAATGCTTTTTCTTTTTTTTAATATATTTTTATTGATTTCAGAGAGGAAGGGGGAGAGAGAGAGAGATAGAAACATCAGTGATGAGAGAAAATCATTGATCGGCTGCCTCCTTCATGCCCCATGCTGGGAACTGAACCCGCAAGCCCAGCATGTGCCTTGACTGGGAATCGAACTGTGACTCCCTAGTTCATAGGTAGACGCTCAACCACTGAGCTATGCAAGGTGGACATACTTTTTCTTTTTGTCAGAACATTTAATATACTCACTTAAAGGTATATGAGATTGCATGTTTTACCATATTCTTTTGCATACTAGGAATGAAATATTCTAAGAAACTATCAATGTGACAAGTCAAGAGGCCTCTCTCATTGTTCTAATTTGCATTTCTTTTGCTCTTAGTAGGGATAAACAAGTTTATTTGCCTGCTCCCATAAACCCTAGTTATGTATTTTTCTTTACAAGGAAACAGGGTTTGAAAGAATGGTACACAGACAAACAAGTTCTGATGAAAAAAGGCAAGGAGAGAAAGAAATATCCAGAGCTTAGATATAGCTGCATTGTAGAGACAGCTGAAGAATTTATGAAGATTTGATTTAACTGATTATAGATGGTTATAGAGGGACCAGACCTTGGTATTTCCTAAAAGTTTGGCAGGTGGATTTAATGTGGAGCCAGGGATGGGGCAGAGCTTTGCTGCGAGGAGCAGGCGTGTGTAGGCAGCCATGTGGGATATTGAGGGAGGCTGAAGATGGCATAAGAAAGCCCTGGGCTCCTTTAGTGCTGCTGGTAGTAACAGTGCAAGAAATTGACCAAAAGAAAAGCAGAAAAGAAAATAGCCTGGTGACATTCTGCCTGTCATTGTGGACTTATTCTTAATCTGGGGCTGATGATTTTGCTTTTATCATATAACTTACTATCCAGTTGCGTCTTATAACTCCATTTGTAATTTGTTCTGGTTCTTGGTTTCTCTTGCTCTAGGGTGAGTTTGCTCATAAGTTACTCCGTGAAATGTTAAAAATAAAGGCTAAAATCAAGGGTTAAGGATTATCTCTGGATTCCAAATAACCAATCTTTCCTTGACCCCAGTTGCCAAAAAAAAGCCTCACAGAACTCACTTTAAGAAGCCTTATCTCCCCATTCCTCCACTCCAAATAGAGAGAGGTTACAGAAGGGAGTGTGTGTGTGCGTGTGTGTGTGTGTGTGTGTGTGTGTGTGTGTGTGTGTGTTTGCCTGTGTCCTGGTGTCTCACACTTCAGGTCAAACAGTGGTTTTGTAGCACTGGAAGTGAATGAACATCCAGTTTAGTGGCCTTAAATGTCCTAAGACACTGATCCTAGAGTCCAAGAGAGGTCCAGGACCTTAGTCAGTATTTTAGAAGCAGCAGACGTAGAGAAAGTAATATAAAACTGTTTGAGAAAATCTGGATTGTCATCCTGCTCTCAGACACTGATTGGCTAAATGACTTTTGAGAATTCAGCTGGATTTCTCTGGGTCTCATGGTTTTCTTCATGAACAATAGAGTGACAGTGACTCCTGTCTTCCGGTGTAAGGAGAATGACACATTGCCATCCTGGCTGAGGCAGGTACAAGCTCAAGTCCTGGCGTGGCCGATGAGTGTCCATGAGCCTTGGTTTCATATTCTATCAAATAAGGGTTTACAACATCAAACGCAACTACTTAACACTAAGGTAGAAAGGTGTAGAGATCCAGTAAGTTAATGTGCTTGAACACACCAGGGGCTGTGTGAGTTAATGAATTTGAAACCACCAGGGAGAGTTTAAATTGGCATTTCAACATAAGAAGGTAGTGCTCTGCTAATATCAGCATCCATAGCAGAATGGGGTGGGAGGTCTGTTTCATAATCAGGTGATCAAAGCCTGGAATGCCCTGTGAACAGCCAGACAGTTCACAGTTCCTTTTGAGGTAATATTGCTCTGCCTTTTAAAGTTATGGCCACTGTTGGTAAAAATATGTCTTGTATTTCTTTAATGCTGTTTGAAATATCAAAGTATATTAACTATCAAGACCAAACTTAAATCATCTACAACCCCTTAAAGAGTGACCCTTTGCTAGTCCCACCCACTCCCACTGTATGGGGCATGGCTCTGGGATAAATACCAACAACAGCCACAGTTCCCTGAGATGCTTCTGGGTTCCTGGGAAGGTGCAATGGTGCATCTGGACCAACATCACAGTCACAGACTGCCAGAGCTGAGATTTGAAGAAGTAAATGACAGGCATGTGGTCACTGTGCCTGTCAGGGCAGTTAGGGACAAGGCTAGAACTAGGATTATTTGTCTCATTGACCTCCTCTTTCCTTTTAGTTAAAAGTTTTCAAAGTAGAAGGAATTTCGCTCTTATGGCTCAAAGTTCCAATATCAACCCTTGGGAAACCCCCGGGGTGGGTGTCTCAGGCCTCCCCAAAACTGAGGGTCACCAGCCCATTAAGAGGCTGTATGGGGTAGGGTCACATCTTTATCCTCAATAGTTAATATTCTATGTTAGGTAAAAAGAATTGAATCTGAATTTTTCCTCCCAGTTTCTTCTCTTCTGGGTGAGTGGGGACCAGTTAATATGTGCTCGGGCTGGGATGCCTTGTGAACTGTCAGACTTGCAAATGTCTATTCACAACATGCCCTAGGTTCTTCTCTAGGAAGCCCAGAAAGCCATAAGTTAATTTTCCATATCAACCAAGTCCTTTTTTCTCCTCTTGAATTTTGCTAAGTCAGACATTTCAGTAGGAAAACCATGAGGGAAAAAAACCACCACCACCACCACCATCACCAATAACAACAAAAGAACAAGAACAAAATTGAGCTGAAAATCTCAGAAATGCAATATTGGGCCTAAACTAGAGAGTTTTGATATTTCAAGTCTCTAAGAACTTAATTTGAAAAGAGACAAGGAAATAAATTCATAGAATTACTTTTTTGTTTGTTTTTACTTTATTTTTAAAATTTCACAAAAGATCAATTTTGGAAGGTTTTCTGAATTCTATATAATTTGGAAGGCTTTCAAAACCTTTAGTTGAGTAACAGCTCACCTGTACCATCCAAGGGCACTTATTCATTTGGCAAGGGTTGCATGGCCCTACATAGTTGCACTAAAGTAGTCTCAAACTCAAACACTTCTGGGGCCAGAAGAGATATATATGAGTGAAATAAGTGAAGCAGTTTGGTTATGAGACAATGAAGTAGTGAGACTAGAGAAACTGGTATGCGCATATCCCACCCACATCGAAGTTTTAATAAATCCCATGCAAGCCACACAAAATGTGCATTTTGCCCAAGATGTAGCCTGTTGCCTTCTCCTTCTATTCAATTAAGTAAAATCATTTTCCCCCTTCTTCCTCTCCCTTCCTCTAAACAGCATGACAAGTCATTAGGAGCATGAATGCTAGAATACCAATTATTAACTGGATAACTAGGCAAGTTAATTTACTTCTTTGTACTTCAGTTTTATTTATCTATAAAAGGGCAGGTATGAAGAATAAACAAGTCTATCAAGTGCTTAGACCAGTGCCAGGTACACATAAAGACACCCTATATAATAAGCGCTAATATGCAAATGGTCATCACGCCCTCATGCTGTCACACCATAATGGTTCAGATATTGAACACTGGGGAGAGAGGAATTGGGACCAGCCAGGCACAAATGATCTTGCAAGAGAGGAATGGGGACCAGCCAGGCTGCAGCCTGGGAGAGGGACAAGCTGTGGTCCTGGGTGCCAGCAGCTGAACCTGCACCTGAAGCCCAGGAGAGGAACAAGCAGCCCACCCCATGGTCCTGGGTGCCTGCAGCTGCAGCCCAGGCAAAGCCACCCGCCCATGGTCCCCTACAGCTATGGCCAGCCAGGGAGAAGCTGGCCTGAGTCCTCGGTACCTGTGTCCGGCCAATTGAAGGGAAGCCCGGGTCCCGGGTGCCTATGACTGACTGGAGGAGGGAATCTTGGGTCCCAGGTGTGGGGTGAGGCAGAGGCGGTTAGGAGCAATCAGGCCAGCAGGGGAGCAGTTAGGGGTGATCAGGCAGGCAAGCAGAGGTGGTTAGGAGTGACCAGGCAGGCAGAAGTAGTTAGGGGTGATCAGGCAGGTAGGCAGAGGGGTTAGGAGTGATCAGGCAGGCAGGCAGGCAAGCAGTGAGGATCCAGCAGTCCCAGATTGTGAGAGGCATTTGGACATCCACTGAGGGGTTCTGGATTGGAGAGGGTGCAGGCCAGGCTGGGGGAGTCCCTTTCCCATGCATGAATTTCATGCACCGGGCCTCTAGTCCTCTATAATAAAAGGCTAATATGCAAATTGTCCCCTCAGGAATTCAACAGACTGGGAGTTTGACTGCTTGCTATGATGTGTGCTGACCACCAGGGGGCAGCACAGAATGAAGTAAGGCCCTGGCCGGCAGCCAGCAGCTGGGGGAAGGAAGGCCCTGCTGGCAGCCAGAAGGCCCTGCTAGGCCCTGATCGCTGGCCGGCCTAGGGACCCTACCCGTGTATGAATTTTGTGCACTGGGCCTCTACTATATATACATACATATATACAGTATATCCTATATAATAAAAGTGTAGTATGCAAATTGTCCCCTTGACCGAGAGTTCATCCAGGAGTTTGACTGGGGATCGGGGCCAGCCAGGGGAAGGTAGGGAGGCCCTGGCTGGAAGCTGGCAGCTGGCAGTTGCTAGGGACCCTACCAGTGCAAGAATTTCATGCACTGGGCCTCTAGTGTGTGTATGTGTGTGTGTGTGTGTGTGTGTGTATTATCCATTCACTAACCATTTGTATTATTTAAGCATTGTTCATGTTCCAGGTATTATATTGTACTGGCTTAATTGGGAGCTATGTCAGTGGGGCAGATAATGAATCCTTTGCTTGAGGGAAGTGGGGAGGAAGAATATATGTTTTTACATTTTAGATGCTAGGTATGTTATGAACTTTTGAAACAAATTGATTTAGTCCTCAAACTACTTTGTGAGTTTTATTACCCCTATTTTTTAATGAATGTGGAGAAGGGGAGCAAACCTCCCTAGGCCATGGCCATGGATCATAAGCCTTAGATTTGAATCTAGGCTGACTTTGAAGCCTATGTGTTTTAGACCTCTTGCAGGGTCTAAAAAAAAAAAAATATGATGCTAATGTAACTACTCCATTAACTATACATCTTGGTGCTCTTTCTCAGCTGGGTCTAGACTTACCTTTACTGTTCTTCTTAACATAGGGTTATAGGCTTCACCACCTATCAGTTATAGTTGATATGACACAAAGAAACTATTCCCCAACCTGGGAATTTTGTAGGCTGCTTCCATAAAATGTTTGACCAGTCTTACAACCATTTTCATTATATACATAAGAAACAGCCATGAGTGAATAGGAAAGGCCTCAGCCCACCCCTGTTCCTTCTCACATTTTGTATTTTATTTGCATGACCTAACTAGCAACCCCTTTCTTCCAGAGACCTGTTCCCTGCACCAATTCCTGGGAATATTTCAATCACAGATATTTAGAACAGGAAGGAATAGTAAAAGCCATTGGATTCATTAGCTGCCACATACAATTCACTTGGTTCCTCTGGGTATCTGGGAACTATTAGGTGAACTTGTTTTCAACAGCAACAAAAAATGCATGGGCCCCACTCTTTGGAAATTCTAACTTAAATAAATTCTCTAGTAGTGCTGGAGCAGGGCCCAGATTCAAATGTACAGACAGATAAGGAATCCACTAATCAAGTTGACACTCTTAATTTCAAATAAAACATTTCTGCAATTTGTTCAAGTTTATACTAGTTAATATCATTAGACTAGAATTCATCACTGCTGACTTCCAGTTGAATAGTTTTCTCACTACTCTTCTTAATTTATAAAAAAGAGTATTGACAAAGTCTTTGGGACCAACATCTTCCCAGTTTGTGACTAACATTAAATTGTAGGACTTAAGGCTCAGATTTAAGGACTGGAGTATTACTTAAAATCACTACATGCAGAAGAGCATGTAAACACAAGCATATTGATTTCACCTGGGTGACACAGTTTTGTAGAGTTCAGATGGCCTGAATTGGAGCAATCTTCTATAAAGTGAACTATGGCCTCTTTGTTATCCCAGGGTATTTCAGAGAAAAAAGAAAGAAAACGATTTTTTAAAATATATGGTAACTAGATTTAAGAATAGAAAACCTATTTTCCCTGTTGCAAGGTTATGGTCTCAAGAGAGAAATGAAATAAGTGTAAAGCATGACTATTTGTGGAAAAAATTAAGCAAAGACAGTCTCTGTCTGAGTTGTTAGTGAAAACATTTGCAGTGGAGAATCTTAAAAGCATGCCTTATTTTTTATTAGAATCCACTTCTTTTCTGATAGGCTAATTGTAAAATTTAAAGAGCTAATTATCTCTCTAGATTAATATTTATGAACATACAATAGCAAATGTGAGTTACATCCAAGTTTTGTATTAATTTAAGCATTGGGTTTTCTCTCTTCACACATACAAGCAAACAACAGATAGCTCAAGGTGATGTTAACATTCTCTCTCAATAGATGTAAACAGTCATGCTAAATTTTTCTTTCCTATTGCTGCAAATTGGTATTTTCCCAGCAACTGAAAACTATTTTTAACAGTTAATACTCCTGAAATGTACGAGGACCTTTCTGCAATATGACTAAGAGCTTAGAAAATCAATTGGATAAAGGTTCCCCTAATCAAACACTGAGAAGCAAGACTTCTCTTTATTGATTCATTTTAACCAATTTAATTTTTATAAGAGAAAGGAAAGATAATCAAAACCACTTTGTTGTTCTTCCTGCAGTTGGACTATTGAGCTAAGGGTAACTTCATTTCCCAAAACAGGAGAGGATTAAGTGTTGCAAAAGACACTGCACTTCCAAATAAGTCCAGGTGTGCTCATTCCAACACACCCAGCTGAACCCAGGTGATTTTTGTGTATAAATCTTAGCTAGTTCTGCTATTCATATAAAAATGTGAAGTTTATATGACCTAGAGTAAAGAAGTACAGAAGACAGGAGAGGGAGACAACAGAAGCCAAGTTTGATGATAAATGAATGACTTTGAGCTAATCCTCAAACTCTGTGTTTTTGTTTTCTTTCTATAGACAGGGATATTTTACTACATCAGGAATTCCTAGTCAGGGATTTGTGGTTTGGAAAGGGAACAGTGGAAGAGTTCTCCTGTTCCAAAACCTCATATAAATTTATCATATGAATTAGAATGAGCATATATTACTGACTGTTAATATCTGTTGCTTGCAATAATCCTCAAAGGTTCCAGAACCATGGAAAAGGGGTGTGAGCAATTGTATTAGATGATATCTAAGGTCCTTTCCTGTTATTTGTTTAATATTTGTTGCAATGTTTTTGTTTTTCTCTATCCACATCCTAATGCATTTTATTCTCTTTTCCTATTTACAGTTAAGTGCAATATATTTGGACTACTGAGATTGCATATTGCATTACAGTTGTTGAGTCCTTTATGCTCAGTGCGAATGTAGACTTTTAAAGGACTGGGAGCATTTATTTTGTTTAATATTTATTTCCAGGGTTGCCATATTATAGGTTATCACAAAATACTTGGTGAATTTTTTTAAAATTTTTTATTGTTTTAAGTATTACAAATAGTAGTACATATGTCTCCTTTTTTTCTCCCCATTGCTGACATGTATACATAAGGAACTGTTAGACATTGAAATGGGGACTCAGAACTGTTGGACATTGAAATTGAGACTCAAACATTTTTTGTTCTTGTTGTTTTGTTATTATATGTTTATTTCTAGTCTGCAGAGGCAAAATTTTTTAAAGGAAAGAAATGGTGGGAAAAAGATACAGAGGCAAAGAAGCATTGAACAGACTGTCAAACTACATCGGGAAGACAGGGGAGGTTGGGCGAGGGGGGCTGTAAGAGACCAACCAAAGGACTTGTACGCACGCATATAAGCATAACCAATGGATACAAGACACGGGGGAGGGGGGCGGGCAGGTGAAGGCGTGTACTGGGGGTTAGGGGAGGCCGGGGGAAAGTCAATGGGGGGGGGGGGAGGAGACATATGTATTACTATTTGTAATACTTAAAACAATAAAAATAAAATAAAATTTTTTAAAAAAAGAAAATGAACAAAGGCAATGGCATAAGAGAAGAAAAATTAAAAAAAAAAAAAGACTTTGGAACTGCCCTGTTCAACATGGCAACTGCTAGCCACATATAGCTATTTAAATTTAAATTGATTAAAATGAACTAAACTTAAAAATTCGGTTACTTAATCACACCAGCCATGTCTGAAACGCTCAACATGCTCATGTGGTTTGTGGTTATTGGATGGAAGGTATGAAACATTTCCATCATTGCAGAAAGTTCGATTGGATAGTGTGGCTTTAAAGAGTGGTTCCTAAGCTTTCACCCCAAGAATCTAAATTGTTAATAAACTTATCAGGTGATTCTGCTGCAAGGTCTACACATCACGCTTGGAGAAACAGCACTAAAGTTAACACATAGAAGAGGGCATGAAGACATCCTGACACCTTGTGTTCATTTGTTTTTAGGCCTGTGGTGATGATTGTGTTATCATTGCCCCACTGATCGATCACCATCACCAACATCCTAGCTCATTGTCCAAGGTGAGTAGACTCCTACTGTCTTGGAGTCAGAAGGAATCTTCCAGGTTATCTAGTCCAAGCACTCATTTGCTGCTTGGATCCTCTCCAGACAACTTGCCAACAGTGCTCCTGAGTATATACTAGAACAGAAACAGTGATGAGGAAAATTCTCTCAAGGTAGCACATTGGATCTGATAAAATCCCCAATTATTGACTAGTCTTCCCTTATACTGAAGCATCTCCCAGGAGCTTCCGTTCATCAGTCCTAGCTTTCTCTGGTCCAAGTTCGATCATAACTTTGGGTGTGAGGAGCTCATGCTGGCTCTAGTCCTCTTATTCAGGTGCTGTGACCTATGAATAGATTTTATGGAAGGCTTTCAGAAAAGAGACATTTTTGGTGAGCTGCCTTGGGTGTGATGGGAGAGAATATGGTCTCCAGTTTTGCCCCAGACTCCAGGTCTTGTGCTTTATTGGGAGGGGGGGTTATCTCCTCATTTAGATAAACACAGAAGCAACTTCAGCTGCTCAGAGATTTTTGCATTTGAATATTTTTGAAGCTTTGGGGCATCAAGAGAATACATCCTTGCTAGATAAATAGTGTTTCTACCAGCAGCATTGGTAGATGTGAAGTACTTCCATCGTGAGGTTAACGGGCAATGGAGGGAAGAGCAGGAAAAAACATGAGGGGACAAATGGTGATAAATTATAAAATACTCTGAGGATATACATACATAAACAGGAATAAATCTGAGGTGTGGGGTAAAACCCTGCAGTAGGTGTGGCAGAAAAATACAATCCAGGTATCAATGGGACCTTATTTATACTTCTGGGTTGGTGCTTTTAGAGATATTCAGGTTACACATATCTGTAAGAGCTTAATTCTCTTTCACACAATTGCACTGAAAAATATTTGAAGACAGTTTTCATTATCCTTCTATATCCCTTCTTCTTTAGGCTAAAGTGCATATTATCCTTCAATCTTTCTTTATGCTACATAATATTAGAATTGTTCATTATCCTCTTAACACATTGTGGTTTGTCTAATTCCTAAATTGAGGAGTCCATGACTGAATATTTTATTCCAGATGTGGTTTAATCACCTTTGAATAGAATGAAACCATTACTTACTTCTTTATAAGTCTTGCAGATTTATTAACACAAATTGGAGATGTCACCACCATTTTTTGTTGAAGGCAGAAACTGACAAATTATAGGAGAAGCTTCTAACCCAGTGGCCTCAATTCCTTCATTTATTTTACCTAGATTTCTAAGATTATAATGATTTTAGGAAAGTATCTCGATGTAAATAGTTCATCTGCAACCCTTAGGTCAGCTAACATAGTTCAAAGAATATGATGCATACTCGACAAAATGTGTATTGATTGCTTGAAAGTCTGAGAGAATGTGTATGGCTAAAGAAATTACAAAATAAATATAACAACATGATTGTTCACTGGAATTGGAAAGGATTAGGAGAGCTGGTTAGGAGAAAATTCTGGGTAATGAAGAATATGTTCATCGCTAAAGTAAGAAGCCTGAACTTCATAATCACTAAAATTCCTGCCTATACTTAATTTACGTATTTCTATGAAAAAAATATTTGAATTGTAAGAAGCAATGTCAGGCATAAACAAAAATACCAGCAAACTTTCTAATATCCTGGTTACCTAAAAATGATTAAAAGCCTTTCCAAAGACACATAATCAAAAGCTATTTAACAACTGGTTTCATCAATATATTTAAATTTTGATGCAACCTTTAAAGTCTTGTAAGGGATTTGCTGAAGAAACATTACATCAACTAGTTAAAATATCTTAACACCAAGTTGGGATTCACAAATACAGGGTAGCAATAAATTGGGTCAAGTGGAAATTAAGTTTGATTGGAAAAAAATCTTTATGGAGTTATAGAGAGAATCAGGGAAATGTTTTCAAGAATGAGTTCATCTTGCTCCTATTGATTGGAACATGTGACTCTTTTATCTTTAACTTAAGTATGGGAAGGTGTCTTAATAATTACCAAATCTTTAGACTAGATATTTTCTTGATTTTTCAAAAGGATTTGAGTATGGTTTTATAGAATTTGTCTCCTGAGATGATCATGGTAGTGGTTGCCAATTTCTGTCTCCATCTTAGTCATTCTTGTTGAAGCCACATGTGACTAAAATGTCTGTTTGCATGAACATGTGAGGGAGGGAAGGGTGACAGAGTAGTTTTTTCTGTTACTTGTGTCAGTGTGTCAGCTTTTCTGAGTACTATTGACGTAATTTCCACCCCTGCCAAAGTCATCTCATCATTTTTCATCTTGACTGTCATCTCCTATTTACAATGGCCAATCCAAGTTGCAGGGCTTTGGGCTTCTCATCAAGGTACCCTCTTGACAGGGAATGTATCAAAATTGGCACTATTTCCAACTTGGCTTTCATAGATTGTTTCTTGACTAACATAATTGGCTACTTCTAGAACTGCTTTAAATATATAAATTACAGCTAAAATTTATACTTAGACTAATATTCAACTAATATTTGGGGAGCATGTATTACCAAATGGAATGAATAGGGCCAACTTCTTTGTTCAGTGAATGCTACCCATTTGTTAGCTTGTAAATGCCATGTATCTTTCACAACAATAATTATGTGTATATACTGACATCTTTTCCTTGTCAGGAGATTCAAAATATGCATAATTCACCAATATTTTATAACTAAAAACACATTATCTCTAACATACAGGCAGTAATGATCACTCTAAGTCACAAGGACCAACAAAGAGCTGTAAGTATAGAGGTGCAATTGTGACCTGAAAAAAAATCCATTTCTCTAAAATTAGAACCTTCCCATAGACATTACCACAAAGGAGAGTAATTTATAAATGGAAATTATTCTCTGCTACTCACATTATATGTTCAGACAATTCTATTGACTTCTACAGGGTTTATGTAGTCACTATAAGATCAAGTCACCATTGACTCAGTAATATAGTAAATATTTACCAATCCAACAGAATGCAGCATGTTCAACCATTTCCATTGCCTTGTCTTTGATTCTCAGGAGACCAAATTGCCAAGAAGAATAAGCTTGAAACTGAAATACAATGATCTAGAGTCTATTTTTTGCATGTATTGTGATCTGTGTCTTGTATTAATTCATTAAAGTCAGAGTTTCGGACCAGGAGCATTAAATAAACTAATCCTTGCAAAGTGCACAAATGACTCTGGGAAAATAATAGATCTTTCCTCCTTCTCTCTTTTACTCTGCATGAAGTTTTCCCTATATTGATTAAACAAAGAGCAACTACTAGCTTCTCAAATGGCTTTACCTTGCCAACTCATTCTCTCATTGTAAATTTTATATGAAAACACATTTGTGATGCATTTGCCCTTTTTTTTTTAAGGAAAAAGCTTTAAGTGCATTTTCCTTGTGTGACAACTATCATTGTTGTGTAGCAGGAGAGCATAAATTATGGAAACCCTTTCCAAAATGTTCTTGAATCCCCAGATGTCAATCCAAATCTCCCTTTTTTATTTATATTTTCCTATAATTAAAATCTTTTTTCCACCATCTGTATTCTATTTATGAGACATTCCATCAACACCTCAATGTGTTCTGGCCATACGTTTTTTGCTTTGCAGACCTCACTCAAAAACAATTTTATTTTCTAAATATTTGGATCTTTTAAGTATTCTGTAGTATCAGATAATAAATGTTTTCCGAAAGTGATGAAAAATTCCTTAAATGTATTCTGAAGGGAATAGTATGGTGTCAAAGGCTGAATATTCTTATTATTCTAGAGCAGCATTGCCATGTGTAGATATTGCCTATGTTTACCCTCTTTCGAAGATGGTGCCTCTTCAAGGTGGTAGGAAGAGTTTATTCTAGGTTATATGTTTTGTTTTTATTTTTATCTTAATACCAAAACTATGCAATAGTCTAAGTCCAGTGTGGAAATCTTAGAACAAAGGTTCAATGTCCAAAGCTTAGAACAGAAGTTCTAAGGCCAGTAACAAATTCAACACAATGAAAAAGTCATCTTAAGTAATCACCATACAATCTTTGAGGATCTACTCAGTCAAAGCCAAAATGAGGCTTCCTCTGTCCCTGAAGAAAGGCAGTAACATGAAGAACATTGAAAGACAATGAATAAAACAGCGCTTACATGTATGCTCCCCAATGAATTTAAATCACACATGTTCAGCCTTATTGAATTACATACACTAAATTTATAACACTTCCCTGAAGGATTTTGATGGGATTTCAGTTTTTCTAGATGTCCAGTTTGAAATTCCAAAAAATAACAACTCTGTTTTCCTCTTATATCACTTATTTGTTCTTTTATACATTTGTTTCTTTGACTGTTTATTAAACAAAAATGTACATTCTACTATGAATAGAGAACTGCCAATCATTTTGAAATTTTCAAAAGCAGGCAAAAGAGTCCCTATGTCTGAGGCCTGGAGATCACAATGTCATTGAAGAGCCAAGATATGTACAAGATAAACAGCTAATGGTTGTAAAAGTTATTAATCTTAACAACATATGAAAATACTGAGTGTTAAAATGACCAATATAAAATAAAATTAGTCTTAGGTTTTACAGGAAGAAATTAACATAAATACTTGAATGCCTAAGGAGTGTCTGAACCCATGAAAGAATCAAATAAATATATGAAAGATGAACAACTTAAGTCTTTATAGTGAAAAATGCAATTGCAATGAAAAATTCAGAGAGAAGCATATCTGGTTAGGACAATTATATTTTGTGGTTTGAGTATGCTTGCAGGGTACCTTGCCCACTTTGTAAATCAATATTCCACTTGAAATAGTCCTATAGGACAAACCCTAACTATTTGTACACATTAGATTATTTCTCTGATGTATGAAAATTAAAGACCTTATGAAAATTGATAAATCGTTTTGTTGAGAATAACTGAAGACAGATTTCACAATAAGGAACAGACGTTTATTACTACTGAAAACACCTAAAGAGCTAAGTAATTTCTGTACCTTCAGTTCCTTTCCACTAATAGGGTATCCAAAAAAGGTATACACACTTTGAATATTTATAAAGGCAGTGTTTATTAAAATTCATTTCATTTTCAAAATGTAATAGAATCTAGAGACATTGTGTGTACATTTTTGGGACACCCTGTATAACCGACAGCATGGAGGTCAGCGAGCAGATCTAGGCCAGTCTAGACCATCTTCCCTGTGTCCTATCATAGTCCCATCATTACTAAAGGCCAAAGGCAGTTTCCTTCTTTCTTGAGGCCCCTAGTTAGACTTTGTTTATGCACTTGTTCAAAGTACAGTATTCTGCCTCTCAGTTTCTCTCTGCTGTGATCTGAGACCTCTGCTTTGATAGATGCCTTCTCCTTGTGTGATTAGAGTTTTCCTCCTTGCTGCGGTAATGGAAATAGATCTGTAAACCCCTTTGGGGATAGAATAGCCTCTTCCTGTTTGGTTTCTAAAATGGAAACTGATCTCTCACTCACATATGCATGAACAACACTGTATTTCCTTTACTACACAATTAAATCTGCTAATGGAAGGAGTAACTCCAGTGTTAGTTTATTTTATGTAGGTTATTCAGGATAATGTAACAGACATTGCATAAATAACTATTAAATAGATGAGGCATGAGAGAAAGGATCAGAGTGGATAGAAACACGTGAGCCAGAGAAAGCATCCTGAATGAGAGAAATTGTATGCCAAGTTTTATAGTTTGGTGGAGGGATGGTTAATGCATATTCCCAAAACAGGAAAATAGCATGAGTAAAAGCACAATATTGGCAATACACAGTCATCCCAGGGAAATTAAGGCAATTGCACAAAAATAGAGTATTATTTTGATATTATCAAGTTTTCATTGTGAATTAAAGTAGGCTCACAGAGTAACCACATAACAGCTCACATTTATTGAGCACTTGGAGGGAGAGAACCACTGGGCTAAATGTATTATATGTGTTAGCTCCAATTTCACTTTCACAGCTCTTTGGAGCAGACACTATTTTTACAGATGAGGAACCAAGACCCATGGTGTTTAAACTATTTGCTTGATTTCACACATTTATAAGTAGCAGAACCAAGACACATCTTCCTAACCCATCCACTGGGGAATTCATAGTAATAATGTACCAACTAGCTGATTAAGAGAATCAGAAGCCTTTTCTGGGATTGATGTCTTCTTTCATGGGTGTATAAAATGTCAAAACATGGATGCAAGAAAGAAAATGTTTTGTTCATTGTGCAACTTGTTAAAAAATACCTAAAAAATTTAATCAGGGCAATCTCCTGTGCCATATTAACTATGAACTTCAGAGAAAGGGGCAATGGTAGGAAACTTTTAGTCAGTTCTACCCAGTCATCTGACCCTTCTGAAATGTTCTTTAACTTCTCTTCCAGCTTGAAGCTCTGATGTGGTTTCTATCTCCCTGTAAGGATGATACAGGGCTCTTGGAGTTCTGGGCATGGGCATGGGAGAAATAGAAAAACTCTGGGCTAAAGGCCTAGCCAGATAACAAAGCAGGGGGATGCCGGATGCCTGTAAAAGTTGAGCTTTACAGGTTTTGTGAAGGGCTCAAAATGCAGAACCTTTTATATTAGTCCATGAGACTGATAAGACGTCCACTTTGATTTGATTTAAAATCACTTTGATATGATTTACTCCTCCAAATCTGGAGATAATGTCTGTTTATTATTCTTGACCTTGCCAGGGGCCACAGAATTCCTTTGATGCTATCTTGAAAATTGTTTTTTGAGTCGTTGAATTTTATTTAGAGTGCCCAATACTCACAGCAGAAGCAAGTAATAAATTTTATTTTCCCCTTATTTCTATAACTTAAGACAATTGAATTTCTTGTCCATTGAAAGCCTTTCCCCTTTCATTGTCTATTCTGTACTGAACCTGTTTTAATTGGATCTATTGACCTAAAAAATTAAACACATGACCTCAGTAGTCAGAGGAAAACTAAGCTTTTACTTCTTGGAACAGACTCTTGTTATTTGATGTTTGGTCAGACAGAGAAATCACAGAGTGAGAGAATATTCCTTTTGCATGGTGGTAGAATGGATCTTGCATTGGGAGAAAAAAAATCCTGACATAGCACATAAAACACAGTCGACAAAAGAAAAACCTGTCTGGATCAGATAATTTGAAAATGAAATTTTCTTTACAAGGATAAATCTCCAACACGAAGCAACTTTGGTCAGTACTTCATATAAAATACCAATTAACCAGGGCCAACAACTTTTGTTAATAAAGCAAAATAAGAAGCATAAACTAAACACACAGAATTGATTTGCTAAGATTTCCTTCATGATTTGGATCTTATTCTACACTGGACTTTTTAAAAATTTCATTGATTTTTGGAGAGAGAGGAACATCAATGTGAAAGAGAAACATTGATTGGTTGCCTCCCACACATACCCTGAATAGGGACCAAACCCACAACAACATAAATATGTGCCCTGACCAAAATTTGAACCCCCCCACCTTCTAGTGTATGGGACAACATTCCAGCCAACTGAGCCACCCAGCCAGGACTATATTTCTATACGTTCTTATTTTTTTTAGTATCCGGTGTCCATCAAGAATGAATTAATGAGTAATGGCTACTCCTGTATTTCTTAATTCATTTTTTTGCTGTGATTATTAGGGAACAACTGACTCAGTGAAACATTTTGTCTGGCATGGTGATCAATTGTTCTTCTATTTATCTTTCCACTGTTAAAGCTGTTTTTTAAGTTATTAGATACAATTAGCATTTCTAATATTAACAGACTAGAAAGCTATTTGCTTGAGATAAAACATTAACATACACACTGCTAGCTACTCATGTTGGGGTTGTTTGTAGATATTATTCTTCACAATATAAGAATACTTAATTTAAGCTAAAATAGCACTCTTTCCTATTTTCCACTATTTTCATGAAAAATACCATAATTTTCTTGCTTAAACTGAACTCTTGTTGGACTCTTTTGAGTCCCTGATTTATTCTTTGTTGTCACTTCACTGCTAATAAGTAGTAACAAAGTCTGCTGTTTGATCATAATGCCTTTTGTATTCAACCACTGTAAGAGCCAGCAGGATCATTGCTCAGCACTGCTGCTCTGAGTGGCTTTGAGTTTATATAGTCTTCTAAATTCTTTCCAACTATGAGGGGCTAGTTCTTCCTTGAACACTGCCCACTATATTAACTGTTGGGAACTTAGACCAACCTGCACATCTGCACATTGTCTGGATCCTGACAACTATGCCAGTTGGCCTGATTATGGTTCCCAGGCTCAGAGTCCTTGGACATCCTGATTAAGCTCATGCTCAGAATGGCCTTTGGTCATTCTGGTGTATTGATAACAAGGCCTCTGTGCTCCCATTGGCCTTGACTATCTGGGGACCTGGTGTGGTTCTCACAACCTCTTTTTCATTTGTCTCCTTACCTCTGGAGTAGGTCTATATCTCTCCATGTCGAGCACTGCACTACACCACTAACAGAGCTTCATGTCTCCCTTACATAATCCTTGTTGTATTTTGTCACCAGTAACTGGTCCTACACTTCTGCCTCCACAGTGTTATTTATCTGCCCCAAAGTCTTTCATTAGCACCGAATATTTTTGGGTTAATGTTCCTGATATTCAAAGCCTTTTACCATATAATCTTTATTTCCTATTATTCCCATACAAAGACCCTTTATTTAAGAAAGTTGGTTCTGTGAAAAGTCTCCCGCATTGATTTTTCCAAATTTGTAATCAATCCATTTTTAACTTTGCAATTTATCTTTAAAATACAAACTTCTTTGAAGTTCTCTTTGACCAGGTCTGACCATATTGAACCTTTTCTACTCTGAACATCCAGAGCAATTTTAAAAATAATGTGAGTAATACTTCTATTTAGAATATAATGTGCATTGGCTTTTAAAAATATTATATATGTTTAAAATATATAAACTAAATTTCTGGAAGCAGGGACATTGTCTTATATTTCTTTTTTTTTTCATCTATGACACTAAAAACATCACCCTACATATGCAAGGACCTCAATAAATATTTTTGCTTGACTATTTTTAATCATGTTAATCTAAAATACTTGGTTAATCAGAATGTGCTACACCTTGTTTAATCTGAGCCTTAAAATGCAGATTTAAATTTATATTATTGATATATTTCATCTACATATGAAATGTTTGCATATCTATAATAATATAAGTATAATATGCAAATTGACTGAACGGCCGAACAGCAGAACAACTGTCTGGATGACCACGCTATGACACACTGGTGCCAGGCCAGCCAAGGTGGGTGCGATGTGATTGGTTGGGGGGCCCGGCCATTGCCCCCCGATCACCCCACAGAGGGAGGCCCAGGTCACTGGCTGGAAGGGTGATCAATCAGGCAGACTCCATGATTACCCCAAAGGAGGAGGCCCAGGCCACCCACCAGCTGGCTGTGGTGGGTGGGTGGGGCTTCCAGACTGTGAGAGGGTGCAGGCTGGGCTGAGGAATGCGCCCCCACCCCCCTTGCAGTTCATCCAGATTTGGTTCTGATTGGTAGGTTTCTATGCCAGTCAGCATCAAAAGTCTATACTAATAATAGTCTAGGGCCATCACAACCTAAATGACCAGATGGATGACCAGCCACCAGGAAGTGCATGGAGCACCTCTCAGTCCCTCCCCCATGGCCCACAAGGCTGGAGGCAGGTGGGCAGGCAGGGCGGCAGAGGGGTGGGTGGAGCAAGGTGGATGCCAGGCAGGAGGTCTAACAACCTTGCAGCTGCCATGGCAGCTGAGGATCAGACCCAGAGAGAGGCAGGACCTGATCAGCAACTGCTGCAGAGGCTTAGGATCAGACCTGGAGATAGGTCCAGAGAGAAAGGCAGGACCTGATCCACAGCCACCACAGATACTACAGATCAGGCCCAGAGATAGGCCCGGAGAGAGAGAGACAGCTATCAGTAGGGCCATTCTGGATTTCCCAGAAGAGCCAATGGCTGCGGAGGAGGCAGAGCTTTTGATGTTGACTGGCATAGAAAACAACCAATCAGAACCAAATCTGGGTGAACTGGGAAGGCAAAACCTAAGGTCGGCTGATGAGGGGTTTTAAGGGCAACAGCTGTTTTGTGTAAGGTCTAAGAAAGTGGTTCAATTTTTTAATGACCAGTTTGGCAGTATAATGCATATGGCTGGCTATCAGTCCAGATATAGGGATTATGTGTGTTTGTCTGCCAAGAGCATCTCCACTTGCTGAAAAAGGCTCCCCGCCATTTAAGCAATCCTATCCTATATAATCTATCTATACTAATAAAAGGATAATATGCTAATTAGACTGGGTCAACCAGCCATCTTCCAGACATCTGAATTCCTTCCAGACAAAGTCATGGTGGTGGGGGCTGAGGCAGAGGCATTTAGGGGTGATCAGTTTGGCAGGGGAAGGCTGTTGGGGTGAGATCAGGTTGGCAGGGTGTTAGGGGCAATCAGGCTGGCAGGGGAGGCAAGTTGGGGGTGACCAGGCTGACAGGAAATGGCAGTTGGGGGCCATCAGACCAGCAGGGGAGGGTATTTGAGGGTGACCAGGCCAGTAGGGGCGGGCAGTTTGGGGCGACCAGACTGGCAGGAAAGGGAAGTTGGGGGTGCAATCAGGCCTGCAGGGGAGGGCAGTTGGGGGCGATCAGGCCAGCCGGGGGAGAGCAGTTAGGGGCGACCACCCCAGCAGGGGTGGGGCAGTTGGGAGTAACCAGGCCAGTGGGGGGGGGGGGGTGGGAAGTTGGGGGTGACCAGGCAGGCAGGGGAGAGAAGTTGAGTGCAATCAGGCT